>CM076575.1:1884103819-1884502506 GCA_034641835.2 Pinus albicaulis | reverse complement strand
AGCAGGATAATGACCAGGAGGGACGGCTCCGAGATGGTTAAGGCCTGGGGGAACCGATCCAGGGGGATAAAGGGTTTCAGGGATACCAGCTGTAGGAGAAGGGCCAGAAGGAGGAGGTCCGGCTGGCGGAGATGAAGGGCTAGGAGCGGGTTGCGGTGGGCGAGGTTGAGTCTGAGGTTGCTGACTAGCCGAAGCGGGTCGCTTAAAGGCAGCCTGAGACGATTGCATCATGCAAACATTCGACAAGCTGGGATCAGAGATAGGAGGAGGGGGTAGGCCAGGAAAAGTTCCAAGCAGGGATGAATCTTTATAGACGTCGGGAGAGACACTGGTCAAGGAATCGAAGGTTTGCTTGTTGGCTACAGAAGAGATGGTCGTCTCAGGGGAGGTCTGAGACTTTGGCTCATGATAAGTCAACTGGTCGATGGTGACTATCTTTCCATTGTGAGGAAAAGACATCTTGCGAAAAACCACGGATGGGACAGCAGACATGGCATAGGTGTAGCTTCGCCCCAATAGAATTTTGTAGTCTAGAGGGGCGTCGATGACTTCGACGTCAACGCAAACAAGATGACAAGAAGGGTTATAGGAAAATTTCGAAAAGGCCAATGGCCGGGAGGCGTGGCCGTCCCACGCTTGAAGGGTGATCGTGGAAGGCCAACTCGTGGAGATATTAGTTGCTTCCAAACCGAAGCGGATACCGCGCGTGGATGCCCTCATCAATTACACACCGAGAACGTTGGCATTCCGCATTTTGATCGGGATTTGAAGGTATCAAGGTGAAGAGGAGGATGTTCGATTGATGGGCGTCGAAAATAGAGCCTTCTTTTGGGAAGGGCACGGCTGGAGGAGTTCCAACGTGGAAATGGCAGTAGGAGATTGCGCCAAATCATCTACTATGCTATACGAATGAGCAACTCGACCAAAAGCAGCATTTCGATGTAACGGTCCTTTAGGAATCTTGGTATAGACTTCAACTTTGGGTTGAGGGATATGTAAGGGACCATTGGTTGTCGAAAGAGGCTCTGTAGAACCAGAAGAAGGGGACTCGGGGGCAGACTGAGCGGGAGGCTTGGGGTACTGGCGAGACCGAGTTTGAAGGTGAAGGTCGATGGTGGGGGAAGGATCAGAGTTCATCATAAGGATCTAGTAATCGGAGGAACTAGAAAGGGAAGGTGGAGTGGCAACCTGGCTGTCAGGCGGTTGGGTAGCCACGAATCCTTGCTGAGGGAAAGGATCAGTAAACACAGCTGGTTGGGTAGTGGCCACATTAGGAGGAGCATGAGGGGAGGCGTGTTGTCCGTGCAATGTGGCTTGAGACTCCCACATCTGCCGCATCTAGGGTAAGAGGGGACAATCGTGGGTGTAATGACCATAAACACCGCAACACGAACAAGGCTTAGTTGTGCGAAGCGGCCTGTCCGGCTTGGGCTGAGTGCCCTGGTTCTCTTGGCATTGGAGTCTGCTGGTCTTGAGTGATAGGGTCCATGTGTAATAGGGCCGCATTGATTTGGTTGCCTCTCCTCCTTCTTTGAGAAGAAGGGGGATTAGTCGCGCCCTGCTGTGCAAATACTTGCCCTGGAGGGGGCTATAGGTGCTGGTGCTGGGGTTGAGGAGGCAAGGGAGGAGGAAGCGCATATGCTGGAGGAGCTGGCGCACCAGGCTGTGGATAAGGGTAATGGTTGGGTTGGGCAACATTGGGGTAAGCAGGAGGTTGGGCAAAAGGAGGAGGCATGCCGTATCCTGGATACATGCTACCGGGAGGGGGAAGAGTGCCGGAGGAGCTGGCCCCTCCCTGAGGGAGACCATAGCCCATAGGAGGTTGGGCGTACGGATGGGAAAGGGCTCCAACGATACCGTCGGCGGAATGAGATGCCCCCGGGGCGTTAGCGCCGCCGGGCCTGGGGAGGTCAGGAAGAACGGTATAAACATAACCAGATTGAGCATAGATCAGGTCATATTTCAAGGCTATTTGGAGGGCGGCTTCTTCAGTTTGAGGAAAATGAGAGGCGACATCTTTGCCGATAGGAGCTAAGAGGGTGCGAAGGAACCAGTCCATGTAAACCCGATCTTCGAAGGGGGGGCTCGACATAAGCTTCGTCTTTGTCACCATTCCTGAACATGGGCGGAAAGGCGGGTCGAAGAGGTTTTCTTGAATGAAGTCAAGAGCTCCGTGCCAGTATCGTATCGGAGAGGGAGCTGGAAATAAGATAAAAAGGCTTGCGCAAGGGTCGCAAAGATGGTATGGGAAGAGGTGGCTTGTTCAACATACCATTTAGAAGCTTCACCGGTAAGCGTGCGTTGGAAAAAACGAAGACGGATGGAGTCATTGGTAATGGAATTGGAGGAACACCACATGTGGAAAGATCAGACATGATTGGTTGGATCTTCTCCAGCAAGGCCTTCGAACTTAGGGATGTCAGAGGGGAGCTTGGTTGGCATAGCAGGCCAACCAACATCATGGCGGATAGGGTCATTGATCAACTGATTGAAATCGGGGAGGCTGAGGCCTGCGATGTACGGCAGCAAGGGTGTGGCCGAGGTAGTTCCTGTGGCGGTTCCGCTAGTAGTAGTTCCGGCATTAGGGCCGGGAGCACCGCTAGCATTAGGCCCTGGACCAGACATAGTGAAGGTGATAGGGGGAGAACCAGAAGGAGAAGGAGAACCCAATGAATCAGAAGAGGAGTCGGAGTGCGGACTCGGAGGAGGACTGGCTCGACGACGGCGGGACGGAGCAGGTCGATTGACCGGAAACTGAGGGTGAAGGCCAAGAAGTCTCCGGGAAGTGCGCCTTGGGGGCGCAATGATGACAACACAAACACGGCACAAGGGGAAGAAGAACAACCACAAGGGCAAGGAGGTGCAGAATCAAGTCTAAACAAGGGCAGATAGGTGTAGTGTCAATTGATTTTAAAGTCTTTGCCTGGCGGTGTAAACCAGGCTCTTCTTCGCTTAGGGTGAGTGTGTGGCGTGCATTAATTTTAATTTTTAAACCCTTTTCGTTTTGAGAGCAAGAGAAAAAGTGTGCTGCATAACTGAAAAGAAATCTGCAGAGAACAATATATAATGCTGAAATAACAGAACATTTAACAGCTAACCATGCATCAATCTAACCCAACAAGGCGGGTCTCTCAAAACTAGTCTAATCAGAGGGAAAAAATGAAATCAAAACACACTAAAAGGAGGCTAATAGATCTAGGGTCAAAAAGGGACAGGGATCTAAAGGGAAAAGCTGCTGAAAAGAGGTGCAGATCACAGCCAAGAGGCAGAGGCAAGGTGGCTGGAAAAAAGGAGGAAATCAGCAAGAATCGGAGGGGGCAAGGAGGAGGCCCTAAAAGGAGGTCCAAACAAAGCTACAAGAGGTGGTTTGAAAGGAATAAGAGTTGATTAGAAGAGGTCTGAAAAGGAGGTATCAGATCTGGAAAAAGGGGGGCTAAAACTCTGAAAAAATAGTCCTGAAACAGATAAAAACTCTTCCACAAAAAGTGGAGGGTACTCAAGCCCTAGGGGGCTATGTTCCCACTTAGATGAGCAAAAACAGATCAGAACCAGGTCGAAATGGGCTAAGACAGAGGCGGGAAAACCCTGACAGAAGCTTCAGAAAAACCCAGAAAAATTGTAGAAAAACAGTGGAAAAATTGGCAGGTCGCAGGTTCTGACCTGTTTTCAGTGCAGGTCACAGAAAATGGGCTGAAAAGTGCGACCTGGAGGTCCAGGTCGCAGTTTATGAGCTGAAAAGTGCGACCCCCAGCTCCGGTTGTCTCGGCGGCATATTTGTGAAAAAGTTGTCGTCTCAGTTGCGGCTGATGTCTGTCACCTGCGCAATAGGGCCAAAAACACACGGAAGTTAGAAATTTTAATGTTTTAGGGTTTTATAGGGGAAAAACAACATGAAAATCAGAAAAACAAAAATCTGAACAGAAACCCTAGGTTCTGAAGTAGCTGGATATGCAGGAATATGAAAAACGACAGCGGTTGTAATTGAAAACCCGTGTGGAGTCGCCAATTGTTAGTATGAATCCTTTGTCGAAGTGTACGAAAAAAGACCACTTTAGCTACGCATAACTAATAGCCCTAACATCAAATATGGTTGCCAATATCTTCAGATCTGCAGTTAGTTGATCAAGACAAGAGCTGCAAAAAACCAGATCTATGCATAGAAAGACATTAAGCAATAAAAAGAAGGGTTTGCTCCATATATCCAATAGACAAGACAAGAACAATTTTTTGAAAGAATTTTTTGTATTAAGGGCACCTGGGAGGAAAACAAGAAGATGTTTCCAATTCTCCTCAATGGTATGGGTTCTTGGAAGTCCTCAGCACTTCAAATCTAGAATCTCTCTCTCTTGTTGATGTAGAAAACCCACACAAAGATAGAACTCAAAGGGAGCTCACATAGCAAATAATGTAGAAAAATGTGACCAAGTGTATAGATCCAAAGTGATCTAATAGGCAACAAAAGGTGAAGAATGGTAGGAAAAACCCTCCTATTTATAACAAAATATTGGGTCATTCTAGATCTTGGTGCATGGGTTAACCAGATCTAGATCCACTTTTTATGGAATATTTTATTATATTTGTTGGAGGGAAAAGGTACTTGACTTGGGTCAAATCCCTTGATTTGTCAAAAATAAATAAATAAATGATTTATTTATCTTTTTAAGGAAGTGGTTGGAAGATAATCAAATAAATAATGATTTATTTAATTATTTGTGGGTGATTTGGTCATATTTAACAAGGAATATGATCTAAATAAGATTTAAATAATTATTCCTAGAAAATAATAAGATAAATAAAGGTTTATCTAATTAATTTCTTTGTTTTGGGTTAAACATGACTAGGAATAATAATTAAATTATGGTTTAATTAATTATTCCATGAGGAAAATCAAACAAATATAGGTTTGTTTAATATTTCCTTTTGGGGTTTCCCGTTTAGACCATAAACAACCTAATAAATGTGGTTTATTAAGTTATTTTACATAGTGAAAGCAATTTTACTTAGGGTAAAATTGGTCTTACATGGTGTACTTGGGTCCATCTAATGATATTAGGTTAGATGACCAAAAAATGGTGTAACATCTTGTATCCTTTTTTTCTATAAATTTCATCGGATGTCTTATTGTATTTCAATTAAATTTGATGCACCTGTAGCTGTGATACTCATAAAATGTTGCACCAGAGATCAAATTAATCTCCAATGTTCCATTGTCGCTTTGCTTATGCATGTAAAATTATTTGAAATAGGATGAGCCCTAACACTCTGAATTTTCCAGTCTAATATCAATATTGTGTGACAATTCTCATGGTGCACAATGTTCTACACTTGTACAAAATGCAATATAATTATTTTTTACTCCTAAAAACCAAAGATAACTACTCACTACTAACTTGAAAAAAAAAAAAACACAAATCCATTACATACCCGAATCAATCTACTTTATTTATGTACAAAATAGTAGAATGAATTTTTTGTTTTCACAATTGGTACACCGAAGCTGTTGTGTCTGTACAACTTCAACCGACTCCCATTGACAAATCCTTCTCGCGTATACCATATAAATTATTCAAGCATACTTCTCCCCATCCATCACATGTTCGATGATGTATGGTCTAATCCAACACAACGAAAATTTTCCTTAGTATTGTAAAAAATTGTTTCTCATACAACAACCTTATATTTAATCCTTCCATGATGCCACACATTCTCTCACTGCCACACATTCTCTAGTTTTCCGTACATTCAAGTGAAGGAGAGATATGGCCCGATCCTCCTCCACCAGACATTTCCGTAACTCGCTTCTCCATCAGTTAGATTATGTACGCTATGTGGCTACTACAATGCAAAAACTTGGCAATAAAAATGCATCGGAATTACAAACACTTACCTGCTGTAGACCAACTGTATCGTTGTTTATTTGGTCAACATCTTGCAATTCATCCTATACACCCTCAAAGTTCTTTTTATCCTCAAATCCAAATCATTAAACTATAAATTGCATGCCTTAGTAAGAAGGGTCTCTAATAATTTATTAAATGCCTCCAATATACCATTAGCTTGTGGATGGCATGGACTTCTCTTTTGATGATAAATAAGAAACTCCTATATTAGTACTACAATTATTCTATTCAAGAAATTAGTGCCTGGTCACTTGTAAGAATTCCTGACATTGAAATCTAGTCAAGAAATTGTCATATAAAAATATGCATTTGTCTCTACATTGCAATCTTTGACTAGCGTGTCTTTCTCCAATCTACTTAGATAATCAAGAATAGTGAAGGAGTTGTCTAACGAGACAAAGGAATTTCCTCGACTACCAAATTTGGCCGGAAACATGGCCAAATTTTTTTAAGAAATCTTACAAAAGAATAATGTTTGAATCATGATTTTGATGGTGGAAATGGATTCAACACCATCAAAAACCTCTAGGGCACCCAAAATATTAAGGTTTGATAGTTATAAAGTGGATTTACAAAAATCCCTGGTGGATTTTCTTTAAATTTTACGAGAATTTCCATGATTTTCAGAGCGAAAAATCAGTCTAGTTAGACTACAGCAATAGTAAATATGTATCATGCTCTATTTCTCCTTATGGATGGTCTCATTTGGCCCACAAAATAAATTTCCGGTTTTTGAATGGATGTAAAGTGAACTGGGGTGCCAAAGGCATGTTATCTCTTTGGGAAGGCTTCCCTACTCACTAGCATTGATGCAAATTTCTGAATATTTAGAACAAAATAGAGGAAGCAAAGTTCCTCAACACAACACAAAGAAATGAATGAAACTCTAACAAAGAGAGACCTAGAAAAGCTCTTTTTTACTAACCATAAAAAATGACTATTAAAAATTACAAACTTCTTTAGAACTACGCTTTGGAATAAATGAAAACTCCATACTCGCTTTTTCAATTCTCGTTTCTGCTACGTATTGATGTTTCAGCAACACACAGACAATTTCTGAAACTCAACACGGTCTGTTGCTGAAACACACAGACAGTTGCTGAAACACACTGGAAAGTGCATTGCTGCTCCAAAACACATCGACTCAGTTTTTCCTCTGTTTTCTTTGCTCTGTCTTTTTCTATTTCTCAAACTCTCTAACATAAAAACAACTATTGTTCATTACATTTATATGTTGAAAAACATATTTGACTTAAACATTAAAATAATACAAATATCTTCTAATCTTATCAACGTATTGAATGCAGCAAGCGGTGGAGATAATCGTGATGCCTTTTGGAAAAATGAAGTCGGCTGTTTGCAGGCTCAATAACTTCTGAAAATTTAATGCACGACTTTGAGGCATTCAACAGTCTAGAATATCCACAGAAAATCTTATTTTTGTCCAGCTGTTTTATGTTGCAGTTGGAATTAAATTCCAACACTCCCCCTTAATTTCAATTGCTGGGTTTTTCTACATACCCAGGCATTTCCTGAAATGATCAAATATTTTATTTTCCAATGGTTTTGTCAAGATGTCCACAAATTTGATCCTCTGTTCTACAGTGCTGCAAAAAAATCTCACCATTGTTAACCAATTCACATATGAAGTGAAACTTGGTGTCTATGTGCTTTGTCCTTTTATGAAAAACAGAATTTTTAGACAATGCTATTGCTGAGCTATTGTCACAGTAAATGGTTGTGCCCTGTTCTTGTTCATGACACAAATCTCTGAGAACTCTTCTCAGCCATACTGCTTGGCATGTTGCTGCTGTTGCTACCACATACTCTGCCTCTGCTGTTGACAAAGCCACAATTGGTTGCTTCTTGGAAGCCCATGAGATGGCTCCCGATCCCATATGAAACACATATCCCGATGTGCTTTTCCTATCATCAACACTTCCAGTCCAATCACTGTCAGTGTAACCTGTCAACATGAAACTTTCAGAAGAGGAGTATAAAATACCAAACCCCTTCGTTCCATTCACATACCTTAGAATCCTCTTGGCTGCCTGCCAATGAGTCTCTTTCGGTCTTTCCATAAATCTGGAGATTAAACTCACAACGTGCATAATGTCCGGCCTAGTTGCAGTCAAGTACATGAGGCTGCCAACTATGCTCTTGTACAATTTTGGATCAAAATCCTTGCTGCTGTCTTCTTTGGTTAATTTTAACCCCATTACTGTTGGAGTCATAGCTGCCTTGCTGTTCTGCATGTTAAATCTCTTCAACACTGCTTCTACATATTTAACTTGAGAAATGAAAACACCATTTTCACTTTGGTCTACTTCAATTCCAAGAAAATATCTTAAGAAGCCCAAGTCAGTCATTTCAAATTCACTTTTCATGACTGCTTTAAAATTAGCAATGAGAAAAACATCATTGCTAGTAAAGATTAAATGATCTACATATAAAACAACAATAAGAATCTTACCGTCATTCTCCTTTATGTAGAGTGTGGGTTCACCATCACACTTCTCAAACCCATTATCAATCAGATAAGCATCTATTCTGCTGTACCATGCTCTTGGAGCTTGCTTGAGCCCATAAAGAGCCTTCTTCAGTCTACAGACTTTATGCTCTTGGCCTTCAACTTCATAGCCTAGAGGTTGTTCAACATAAACCTCTTCTTTCAACACTCCATTCAGGAATGCAGATTTAACATCCATCCGATAAATCTTCCATTTGTGTTGTGCCGCAATAGACAACACTGTTCTGACTATTTCCATCCTTGCTACTGGTGCAAAGGTTTCATCATAGTCTCTGCCTTGTTGCTGCTTGTAGCCTTTCACAACAAGTCTTGCTTTGTGCCTATCAATCTTGCCTTCAGCATTGCTTTTGGTCTTATAGACCCACTTAACTCCAATGGCATCTTTGCCTTCAGGGAGTTCCACTAACTCCCATGTTTTACTCTTCTCAATTGCACCAATTTCTTCATTCATTGCTTCAATCCATTTATCTTCATTTACAACATCTTCAAAATGAACTGGGTCATCAACATGACAATATAAAGCGAATAATGAATTCAAACCGGTATTGTTACTTACCTCTCCTTGTTCATAAATCTCATTCAGATTTCTGAATCTTGGTCTTCTTGGTGTGCTTGGAGTTCCATCCGAACTTGAGGGTATTTGAGATCCCTGTGGTGTGCTTGGAGAAGCACTTCCTTGACTTCTCAAGGCTGTTCGAATTCCAGCTTGTGGTGTGGTTTGTTGTACTTGCTGTGGTGGAGGAGGACCCACCAAGGAAGGATTATTTGCTGTTGTCCCTTCCTCTTCTTCTTCGTGAGACACAATTGTCTTCACATTCACTGTCTTCTCTAAGCTTCCATCCCAAGCTTCATCTTCAATGAACTTCACATCTCTGCTTACTATCAATTTCTTGGTGGATGGATTATAGAGTTTGTATGCTTTTGACTCATCACAATAGCCAATAAAGACACACTTCTCCCCCTTACTGTCAAGCTTCTTCCTTAGCTGATCCGGTACATGTGCATATGCTACACAGCCGAATACTCTCATGTGAGTGACAGTTTGCTTTTGACCACTCCATGCTTCTTCTAGTATTTTGTTCATGACAGCTTTAGTTGGGCATCTATTCAAGATGTAAACTGCGCAAGTGACAGCTTCTGCCCAATACTCATGCGGCAAGTGTTTTTCCTTCAGCATACTTCTGACCATGTCCAGAATGGTCCTATTCTTCCTTTCTGCAACACCGTTTTGCTGAGGTGTGTACCTCGCGGTGAACTGCTTTTGTATGCCATTCTCTCTGCAAAAACGCAGAAAGTCTTTGGAGATGTACTCTCCACCTCTATCTGTTCTGAGCACTTTGATGTAATGCCCACACTGTTTTTCAACAAGAGTTTTGAAGTGGCGGAATTTCTCAAACACTTCACTCTTCTGTTTCAGCACATACACCCATGTCTTTCTGGTGTAATCATCAATGAAAGTTAAAACATATTTATTTCCGGAAAATGATGGTATTTGCATCGGTCCAGACACATTAGAGTGAAAAATTTCCAAGGGTGATTTTTCCCTTATACTCTTTCCTGCTGGAAAGCTTTCTTTGTGTTGCTTGCCCAAGATGCAGCCTTCACAAAGGCTGTCCGGTTTCTCGATCAATGGCAATCCCTTTACCATTCCCTTTCTGTGCAACAGATTCAAGCCTCCGAAATTGAGATGTCCAAATCTCAAGTGCCACAACCAATTTTCATCTTTCACTTGTTCTTGAAAGACTTCTTGTGTTACAGCTGCAATAGTTCTACCTTCCTTCAAATCTGCCCCGAGTTTGAGAGGAAACATTCTATTGCTGGTCATCTGCACCTGTGCAATGATCTTCTTACTTGGAGGTATGTCTCTGATTGTACACATATCATCTTTGAAGAACACATTATAACCTTTGTCAATGAGCTGTCCAATGCTCAAAAGATTACATTTCAGACCAGGTACATAGTATACCTCTGGCACAATCATCTGTTCTCCATTTCTTGCTCGGATACTGACTCTGCCCTTACCCTTGACATATATCTTACTATCAGTTCCTGTTGTTACCTTAGATTTCACATTTTCATCCAGATTGGTAAACATTGCTATATTTCCAGTCATGTGATTACTACAACCTGAGTCTAAGAACCAAAAATCATCTTGTTTGTCTTGTGCAATGTTACATGTTAACAACACAATCTTTGGATTCTTATCTTCTTCATTTGCAAAATTAGCATTTTGCCTATTATTCATGTCATTTTTCTTTTTCCTACATTCATTGGCATAGTGCCCATATTTCTTACAATAATGACATTGGACTTGGGATTTGTCATACCTTTGTCCATGAGCTTGATGTTTGCTTGAACCTTCATCTTGGTTCTGATTGCAGCTCCTTCCGCTTGTGCTTGCAGGATTATTTCTGCCTTTGTTTTGGCTTCTTCCACGACCTCTGTTATTTGCTCTGCCTCGACCTTTTCCTTGGCCGAAAGACATCTGAGTCTTGAATGCTTGCTCAAAAGAGGAATATGTTCCTCTACTCAGTCTGTGTTCATGAGACATAAGAGAAGCACTCAGTTCATCTATTGTGAACTGTGAGAGATCCTTTGTTTCTTCTATTGCTACCACAACAGCTTCAAACCTTGAGGGTAAACTTCTCAAGATCTTCTCTACAATCCTTCTTTCTTCAAGAATTTCACCATGAGATCTAATCCGAGTTATCAACCCAATAACCTGAATGAAGAATGAATCTACTGTATCAGATTCCTTCATGCTGAGTGTTTCAAAGTCTCTCCTCAACATCTACAACTTTGCAGTCTTCACCTTCTCCATGCCTTGATAGGAAGTTTTGAGAATATCCCATGCCTCCTTGGATTTTGTTGCTGCTGAAATCCGTGGGAAAACACTCTCATGTACTGATTGAAAGAGAAAAAAGAGGGCTTTGGCATCCTTCTTCTTGTCGCTCTTCAACAGGTCTTTTTCTGCTACTGTCAAAGCAGCCAATGCTATTGCATCTGCAGGTTCAAGGTAGCCAATTTCAACTAGCTTCCATAATCCTTGAGAAGCAAATAATGCTCTCATAGTTATGGACCAATAACTATGATTCTTCCCATTAAACTGTGGCAGTTGGGAATTTGTCAAACCAGTTCCAGCATCTGTCATCTTAATCTGTATAAATAAAGAAAAGATACTGACTGTATAATAAAACAAGCAAGAACTTTCTTGCTGGAGAAATCTGCTCAATAAGCTTCTTACAGCTCCTGCAGTGGAAAAAACAAACTCTGTTTTTGTCTCACTGAGTGCCTAGACTAGCTCTGATACCATGATGGAAATTTCTGAGTATTTCGAACAAAACAGAGGAAGAAAAGTTCCTCAACTCAACACAAAGAAATGATAGAAATATGGACAAACATAGATGGAGAAAAGCTCTTTTTCATTAACCATAAAAATGACTATTAAAAATTACAAACTTCTTCAGAACTACAGTTCTGGAATAAACAAAAAAACTCCATACTCTGTTTTTTCAATTTCTGTTTCTACACAGATTGGTGTTTCAGAAACACAATACGATATAAATAACCCACACAGTCTATTGTTGAAACACATGTAAAGTTGTTGAAACACACCGGAAAATGCATTGTCGCTCCAAAACACAACACTTTCTTTTTCCTCTCGTTTTCTCCGGTTCCTCATATCCTTTCCTATCTTTCATTTCTCAACTCTCTAACTTAAAAACAACTCGTTGTTCATTACATTTATATGTTGAAAAACATATTTGACTTAAACATTAAAATAATACAAATATCTTCTAAACTTATCAACAGACAGTTGAATGCAAGAAGAAGTGGAGAATCGTATTCTTTAAAAATAAAGCGTTTATTTGTGCCTGAGCGAAATTCTGTACCCAATGCACGACTTGAGGCATCCTCATGAAGTCTCGAATATCCATTAAATCTGATTTCTCGTCCAATCGTTTTATGTTGCATTTCGACTCACAATTCCCAATGCTACATCATGTGTCTTTGGTAAACCCTTGGACATTAAAGTAGATTCTGCATCGCCGTAGTACTGTGTGCATGATATTCTATGTTGTGTCGCATAGTACATAGTGTCCTCCAATGAAAATTGTGTGTGTTTTTGTTAAAATAATTAGTCGTTCATGCTCCAATACACACCTCGAAAAAATTCCATCTGCACCTAACTTACATAAGAAACATGCAATTTACTATTAGTCAGCCATGTTTACCACTATTTTCTTTTTGCACCCAAGTATAGTCTTCTCGTGTCATCCTTGTATTTATAAATCTTGCAATTTCTGCAAAATTATCATTCACCAAGGTCATAGTAAAAATTTTTGCATCTAGTAGATTTTACTCCAAATTTTGCACATCCTTTCCAGAGGTCAAGTACGACAGATGATCGGGTCATGCATTTATTTTACTAGGATTGAACGCCACTTGAAAATCATATTCGTGGAAATAGAGTAGCCATGTGTAAATTCTCCCCCACGCCCACCTCTCCCCTAGCATGAGATTGTTTATGAGGTACTTTATCATAAAAAAATCAAGGTTCTTAGGTATGATCCTTTTGAGATGTTGGAAAAGGTGGGTGATAATGCCTATAGACTTAGTTTACCACCATATATGCACATTTACTCAGTTATGAATGTAGATAATTTGAAACTCTACTAGCCTTCCATGCTAGATTAGGAAGAGGAACAATTCCTACCTTTTGTGGAGGATTTTGTACCAGATGCTCAGGTAGAGTTGACAAAAGACACATTTTTGCACTAGAGCTCTAGAATTGCAACATAGCGGCAGCATAACCTTTTACAGATTGGGTTGAAGGGACAACTTCCATGCAAAGCCAAATGGTACACCAAAGAGAAGGAGAAGGGAAAATTTCCTCACCTCATTTACTAAAAGCTTTTGGGTACCAAAAGCCTCCCAAAATGGTGAGGTGTGCTCTAGATTGGATCATTATATTGTTTTTCATACATATTGTGCATTCAGAGTGGAAAAAATGGATGAATGAGCTCAAGCAACAATTTTTACTGACAAGACCCACTTTGGTGATACAGGGTGTGAAACCTTCATGGAGTGTTTTGATTCATCAAACAACTTGTTTTTGGAGTAATAATTTATTCTTTAATTTTTCATGTTTTTAATGCTATTCTACACAAAAATATATTTCCAACGGTGCAATACACATGCAAATCAAAGTTCGTATGCAAAAGTAATGCCACTCAGAAGTTGACTTTCTTGTTTTCATACCTATAGTTCGTTAGGATGCTACGTCAGCCCCCATTATTCATGGAAAAGGGGTTGGCCATAGGTTTTTGATGTAAAATACTATGGAAGAGTCTATATTGTAACTCTAGTTAAGATTTGGTGTAGTCAAACTTAATCACTAGTATGCTATGAGGTTGCATTATAATTGGTCCACTACGAGGAAGAGGAGTTCCAATATTTAGAGAAAATTTTGTTCCATAGTTGAGCAATGATATCCAAGAGAGATATGAGGTAGAGAACACACTTAGGATTTTTTCACTTTAGTAGCCCACAGGCCATGAGCATTACTTCTTTGTAGGTGTCACCATATTTTCCAAACATCGAAAGAGAGAAAAGTCACTTAACCTTCGAGTTGGATTTTCTCATAAAGGGCTTTCCAAAGCATGTATTGTGTGTTATGTGAGTGTAGGAGCTTATTTTGTGGCTATCTACTTTTCTGCATAATTCCCATTTGCATACATGCCCTAAAATTGTAATAGTGTAAAAATTCATAATTTTAATATATTATTTTCAGATTTGTTGACAATATATGGATCATATCGACTAATACCAATTTAGCACAAGCAACAGTAGAGATAGTCTCCTCAATCTCTAATTCTAAGTACTTTGTAAGCGTAAATTCTCGAGGAACGTCCAAGGTGGGTAAGAAAGGATAGAGGAACTCGAAGAGTCCCTACAATGCTAATAAACAACAACACTTTGAAGTTAAGAGCCATAATGCAACTTATGAAGCCCACATCGAAACTCCCATCAGATTAGTGTATGGCCTCTCTTCAACAATATGAGTGTTAAAAGTATTGAATTGAAGATAGTGTTGAAATATTAATCTCACTGTGCGTTAGGATTCATGATATTTAATACCACTATCTGCTAGATGTCATAGTTGTTTTTGTTTCAATTGAATTTAGTGAATTTACTTTCTCCTGTAATTTATTGTTGTTTGTTTAATTTTCTCCTATGTAGTTTATTTTGTTTCACTTTCTCCTATATAGTTTATTTAACTAATTTTGCATGATGAGAAGAGAGGTTCACTCCATTCCAATTTCAAGTTCTTTCTTTGTGTATTTTTTTCCTATGCATTCTTTGTGAGATAAGATTATCTTTGGCCTTCTTGGACTTCAAACCTTCTCAAATATGTAGCCCTTCTCTCTAGATTGCACTATTTCTTGCACCCTATCTCATTACAATACAACCTAAAAAGAACTAACATATCTAGAAATCCACAAAGCATACATATACATGCTTACACTAACCTACATTAACCTATATACATAAGACATACACATGCTTACATTAACCTATATACAAAGATTAAAAAATTTATGACTTCACCATCTTTCTAACCCTTCCTTAAAGGAATTAAGCCAAAATTGATTCTCATACCAAATTAGAACTTGAAATTCAAGAAGTTGTATTCATAAATACTCACAAAACTATATTATAAATTACATTAAATATATAGTTAAACATAGATCCAATAACTATTTCCTATAATCTCAAACCAATTCGAAACTCACCTTAATAACATTATCTTCCAAATAAATATAATTCCATTATTAAAAATTACTTATAAGTTTAAATGATTTAAAACATGGAATAGATAACATTGGAAAAATTAGTTTGTTTATTTATTTAGTTAATTATTTAGTTAAGGTAAGGGAACAATAATAAAATATGGGGGTTACAAAAAGTAGGGAGGGAAAAATTTGGCGGACCGAGCTACGCCGCTAGGTCAAAGTATTGTGCGCCGTGGTTGTCCTATGGCGGCTCGCCTAAGGCTCCGTCTCCCCTTCTCTCGCGCTAGCCCCAGCCGCGCCGCGAGATCCGACTCTCCGTGCGGGGCCGAGGTTGCCCCGCGCGGCTCCTGGGTGTTGCCTGTCCTGCGGAGGCGCAAGGCTCTCCCAAGGAGCCCCCCGCAACCTTCTCGTTGATGATTTTAATTAGCTTCGGCCGGTTTGCCCTTTAAGAAAAAAAAAAAAAAAAGTGAAGCATCTAAATTCGTTAAGAAGCTTGAAGATGTCCCTGAGATCTCTTTACCTCCCAGAGACCCCCATTCAAGTAGCTTTGTCTCTGGCTGAGCGGAGTCTAATAGGCCAATTCACGGGACTTTGGCCTTCTCCGAAAACTACTGAGCAATGGGTTAACAGGAATTGGGTTCCTCTGACCAAGCAAAGTGTTACATCTTACTTTCTCGGGCGAGGGTTCTTCCTCTTCGAATTCTCCTCCAAAGAAGACAAAGATTTGATCTTCCAAAACGGGTCGTATTTCATGGGCCCTCAGGGCCTCTATCTAAACAAATGGACTCCGGATTTTGATCCGGCTGTTGATGTTCCCCAGGCTGTCCCGGTGTGGGTTCGGCTCCCGAATCTCCCAGTTCACTGTTGGAACTGGGACTCCTTGAAACACATTGGCAACGCCCTCGGGAAATTCATAGATCGGGCAAACAACAAGGACCAGTATGACTGTGCTAGAATCTGCGTAGAAGTAGATCTTGAGGTGGGTCTCCCAGAGGCAATCAAAATCAATGTTGGCAGCTGGTCTCATGTGCAGATCTTGGATTATGAGTAGTTGCCATTCAAATGCAGGAAATGTCATGTTCATGGGCACTTTTCCAGAAACTGTCCAACCAACGCAGAGCCAGAGAAAGGAAACGAAGAGGGATGGAATCAAGTCAAGCGTACAAAGACCAACCACAAAGGACAGAAACCGGGAGGACCCAATGGAAAAGGCCTTCTTCAGGCCAATGCCCAGCGCCCCCCTCCCAAAAAGGCACCAGAAAACAAGTTCGATCCTCTAAGCCAGCAAACAAAAGCAACTCAGGAGATCGAGACCCAAATACCAACCTCTCCAAGCAAAGGCACTCCCTCAATCTCCCTCAAAGAAACAAGTGCTGAAGACCCCAAAGGCATGACTATAGAAGATGAAGAAGAAGAACAGGAAACGGACGAGTCAGAGGAGGAAGGAGAAATAGGAGAGTCTCATACCTTGGTAAGGAGATCCACAAGAGGTCACAAAACTGACAGGGAAAAAAGAGAGCAGGAGACTTACAAAGACAAGCTTCAGGGCAGCCAGCCAACTCTGGAAAAATTTCTAGCCTCAAAGCCTAGGATGACGAAAAATCAACCTCAAGGCTCCAAGGGAGCCCATCAGAAACATAAATAATGAAGGTCATCTCCTGGAATTGTAGAGGTATGGGGAGCAAAGTTAAGGAAGAAGCCATTAGAAGCTTAATAAGAACAGAATCTCCAGACATACTTCTCGTCCAGGAGACCAAGCTGGAAGATGTAGTCTTCCTTCATGTAAGCAAGAAACTTTGGATCAGAAGTGAAGCAAGAGAAATCTCTGCCTGGGGAGCCTCGGGAGGGATTGGCACACTATGGAATGCCAACAAATTTGCAGTCATTTATGAGGCTAGCAATACTCATTGGTTGCTGCTTAAAAAGCAGAATCTGGACTCCAATGAAATATTTTTCCTTTTCAATGTATACTCTCCAGTCAATGTTGGGGAAAAAAAGGACTGCTGGGACTCTATAAGGCATCAAGCAGACTTGGAAAATCTAGAAAATATAATCATTGCTGGAGATCTCAACCTTACTCTTCACCCATCTGAAAAAAGAGGAGGTTGTGCAATTCGAGATTCGGCAACGGAATGGGCGGAGGATCTTATCCAGGACTGGGATTTTTTGGATACCAAACCTTCCTCCGGTAAGTACTCTTAGTCTAACAAAAGAGCTGGCCCTGGTCATATTGCTGCCAGATTAGATAGATTTTTCATCAAAATATCCTTTCTGTTACGAGGATTAGAACCTAGAATGTATATTCTAACTAATAGCATCTCGGACCACAAGCCCATTAAGCTCCATCTCCTGGCCCATCTTGATCTGGGCCCTATTCCTTTCAGATTCAGTCCCCTCTAGGTCAAGGAACCAGATTTCATGCAATTAGTCCAGGATTGTTGGAGACAGCCAGTCAAAGGATCTCCTTTCTTTGTCTGGGAGGAAAATCTTAGAAGGGTGAAAGGGTTTCTAAAACGATGGGAAAAAACCCTTTCCAACCCTGCCTCAGAAAGGAAAACCATCAAAGCTTCTCTTGCTTCTCATCAAAATCAAATGGAGAACACTATTGTCACAGAGGAGCTTCTAGATCAAGAGGCTCAGTTGCAGCAGAGTTTTCACAAGGCCTGCTTAGCCGAAGAATAATACTGGAGATTAAAATCTTGAAATCTCTGGCTCAAAGTAGGGGACAGGAATTCTTCTTTCTTTCATAAACAAGCCCAGGCCAGGAAATGTTTCAACACTATATCTGAGATCAAGGAGGATAACATCACCCACAAGGAATTTGAGGACATCAAGAAAGCAACCTTTTCTCACTTTCAAAACTTTTATAGTGAGGACACAGAGCCGGATCAATATTCAGATCTTTTAGACATTGTTCCATCTTCTATCTCCCCTCGTATGAACGAGATCTTTGAGGCCAAAGTCACTAAAGAAGAATTTAAAAACGCCCTTTTCGCCATGGATCCAGACAAGGCTCCTGGACCGGATGGATTTTCTTCCAGGTTCCTTCAAGTGTGTTGGCTGATAGTTGAAAAGGAACTTTTCAAAATGGTCCAAAAATCTCAAGACAGTCAGAAAATCGGAGGAAGCACAAACTCAGATTTATTAGCCCTCATCCCTAAGGAGAAAGGCGCCAACAAATTCAACAGATTCTTTCTGATATTCTTATGTAATATAGGGTACAAGCTAATCACCAAAGTAATTGCAAACAGACTGAAGCTCATCCTTCCCAAAATAATTCCAGAGAACCAAGGAGGCTTCATCCAAGGAAGGCAGATCGTGCACAATTTCACCCTGGTTCAAGAGGCAATTCACTCAAGTCTTCATCGGAAAGAACAAGGTATGGTTCTTAAACTCGACTTAGAAAATGCATTTGATCAATTAAATTACAGCTTTCTATTAAAAGTCATGAGAAAGTTTGGTTTTGGAGCAAACTTCATTAAATGGATCCGGGCTGGCATCTTGGAGCCATGGATTGCACCTCTAGTAAATGGCAGAGCCACTTATTTTTTTAAAGCTTCGAGAGGGCTTAGGCAGGGGTACCCACTCTCACCTCTGCTCTTTGTAATCCAAGCCTCTGTCCCTAGTTTCCTTTTAGACAAAAAGATGCAAAATCAAGACATTAATGGATTGTGTATTTCTAGAGGGGTCAAAAACATAAATCACGCCTTATTTGCGGATGACACTCTGTTATTGGGAGCTGCCACTCTTTCCTCAGCCACCAAGTTCAAAGAAGTTCTGGATGATTTCTGTGAGGCCTCAGGTAGTGTCTTAAACAAAAACAAATGCCACATCTTTAGTTGGAACACATCGCCCAGATTGCTCTCTGCTATCTCTAGATGTTTGGGCTCTGCAGCCTCCTCCTCTTGGACCTCTTTCAAATACTTGGGTCTACCTGTTTATCATAAAATACCTGTAAGTAAAGACTGAATTCCACAACTTGAAAAATTCAAGACTAGGATCCAAGCTTGGGGATACTCCTGGCTCAACATTGCTGGTAAATCTGTCCTAATAAAATCTGTGCTCACCATTCTCCCTCTATATCAATTTGCTGTACTTCTCGCTCCGGCAAGCATCTTAAAAAAAATGGAGGAGTACATTCGGAGATTCTTTTGGAAGGGAGGCAAACAGAATGAAAACAAGCTTCCCCTTATCAGTTGGGAAACCATCTCCAAGCCATTATGGGAGGGTGGTTTGAATTTCAAAAATCTATGCTAGCAGAATATAGCCATGGCAGCAAAGATTATTTGGAAGATCATTGCAACCAAGACAGGTTGGACTCAATTGGTTATCTGGAAAAAATACTTCAGAGGACCTTGTTCTAGCTATTTGGGCAAAGTGACACATCTGCCTAACTCGTCTTTCCTTAAATTGTTTGCTAAAGCTGCTCCTCTAGTCAATACACACTCCTTCTGTATTCCAGGAAACGGCAAAAAGATTAACATCTGGACTGACAGAACCATGAACATGGATCCTATTGAAGACAAAGCCCCCATTAGAGCGTTGCGCTACTGTATGGATGGAGAGGGGATGTGAACGTTGTGGGATATTTCGTTGTGGAGTGACTCTGTTTGGGCAGGTTGGAAATGTCTTGCTGTGCCGGATCACTTTCTTATCGAATGGACTACGTTGCTTAATCTTATTCTTGGTTTGGTGCCCTCGCACCCAAGGAAAAGAGATTCGAGAGGTTGGGGGCAGAATGCCAGAGGCTACGCTGTCTCCATGGGATATGCTAAGCTGAGCGAGAGACCATACGTCCCCCCTGACCCATCACCTTGGCATGGTATCTGGTGTTTTCCTTCGTGGCCCAAAATCGATTTCTTTGTGTGGCTTCTTTGCCATGGAAAAATTCTCACGTTTGACATTCTGCAGAGGAAAGGATTTCACGGCCCATCCAGATGTTCGTTGTGTAAAGAAAATGCAGAGAGTGTTGTCCACTTAATGCTCGATTGCAGCTTCTCTAAGCAGATTTGGTTCTCCTTCATCCACAATCTGGATCCCAGCATTTTTCTCCCTTGCTCCACTTTTGGTCTATTTTCTAATTGGGCGTACAGGTATCCTGGTCCTCCTCCTGAAAACCATATTATCAAAAATGCATGGTCTGTCCTCCCAAACGTAATTTGCTGGTAGATCTGGCTTGAAAGAAATAGAAGAATTTTCAGAAATATTGAACAGAATCACAAGGTATTAGAAATCAAGATCAAATGTTAGCTGAAAGAGTGCTTGATTGATTTAAAAGATGATTCTAATCTCAGCCAACAAGACATTGCTTGGGGTTCTTTCCTTCATTTTCAATTCCAAATAGCAGTTAGGAACGCTCCTCCTCTCAAAGACTGGAAAATAAGAAAATCTGAAACTGACTTTCAAGACTGGCTTACATCTCATTCAGGACACACCCTCTTCTTTGATGGGGCAGCAAAGGGAAATCCGGGAAAATATGGTGCAGGAGGCGTTGTTGTAAGCCTAGTTGGGGAAAAAATTCATTCCAACGCTTGGGGACTTGGCCACTCATCCAGTATTCAAGCAGAGGCTTTGGCTCTTTTTCAAGGTCTCAAGCTTCTCAAAGAATTAAATATAAGTGAAGCTAATATTATTGGGGATTCTCATATCATCATAAATGCTTTGGTCTCAAACTCTCCAGCTTTGGACCTTAAACTCGTAAGACTGATAGCCAGAATCAAGGGCTTGGGAAAATATTTTCAGAAGCTGAATTACTATCATGTGCTGAGAATTCATAATAAAGAAGCAGACATTGAAGCCAACAAAGCTGCCCTCCTCTCTGCTGGGGTCAAGTTGAAAGACGAAGAAGAAACATGGGAACCCATGCCATAAGCTGATTGTTGTCATGTTGTACTGCTTTCTCTTAAATCAATTTGTATGCACCTTCAAGTTGGGAAAAATCTCTGAAATTTAATTTACAGTTATCTCATCAAGGAGGAAGTCGTCAAGCTTTAACTGCATTCTCAATCTTAGCGATGAGGGGAAACAGGATATAGACACCCTCAATGTAACCAGATTTCTGGCATTCAGCGCAAGTTGAATATAATTACTCCATAACATCCTTGTAAAAAAAATAAAATTATTTAATTAAAGTATTCTAAAGTAAGACAACCAAACCATTAAAACAAAGTAACCAGAAGGTAGTTTGGTGATAATTAAATCAGAAATATAAATATAGCCACATCCAACCGTATGAATGTGATGCACATCCATTTTGCATAGGCTAACTTGAACATAATGAATTAACCATCTACGGACATGTCTATTCGGCTATGGAAGTTGATATGGAATGTGTAAAGTATTTATTTATTTTTCAAAAGTGGTAAGTGATGCAATTTTGTTATTGTTTTCAAACGTTGAAATAAATTGACGGGTTTTTATGCTATCCTGTAAACTTTATTTTTTTATTAGAATCTAGCAATTACATAGTGAACTTGGCTTTTAACTTGATGATATTAGAAAATATAACAGAACCATGGTTTAGGGTAATATTTATAGGTATAGAAAACTATAATAATAATTACATTTAAAGAATATGTATTTTAAATTTAATGGCAATTGATGATTTTTTATTAAATTTTATTAAATTATTATATGTACATAAAATCATAATAATAATTAAGTTGAAAAGAATATGTGTTTTAAATTTAATTTTAATTGATAGTTTTTAATTCATTTGTTTATTTATTTATTCATTCATAACTTATCGTGAAGTGAATCTGCTAAAGTGCATCAATACATAACGTGGACATTGATAAGTTATCGTAAATCAATACATAACATGATGAGCAAGTCATTGATAACTGTACATCAATGCATAACGTGGACATAGAATTATATGAGCAAATAATTGATATCTCACATAATAGAAATATACAACAATACCTATGTTACACCAAACCTAAAACTGGAGTAGGGTAAAGTCGGTAAGCAAGCAGTGAGAAATACAATGGCATAGCCTGCCTTATATAGGAGGGGAACTCCAAACTCGGATTTGAAATCCATATAGTCGTCGGAGGTATATTCAGAAAATGATTTACAAGAGTGTCACGAGAATGACATCATCAATCATGCAAAGTGAGGATGACATAGATCGACGATCCATATGGTGGACGCCCTATTTACAGATGTAGCTACTTCCAGTTATTTTTCAGCCAAGAAAAATTCTTTGCCCTCTTTACAGCTGTAGCGACTCCAACTTATTCGCGCAATTGGGCACTCTCTACAGAGTGGAGTTATTCCTTTTAGTAAAAATAAATAAAAAAATTGCACTCTCTACAGAGTGGAGTTATTCTTTTTCAGCAAAAAAACACCGAAATCTTTGCCCTATCTACAGATGTAACTACTCGCATTCGTGCAATTGGGCAGACGAGTTATTCCTCTTCAGCCCAAAAACAAAACGTCAAAAGATACCAGCTTTTTTACTATAGATGTAACGACTTGCACGAATCTTCGTACAATTGGGGAGGCGAGTTATTCCCCTCGCCCCCCAAAAGAGTTAAAGTGAAAAGATTTCAGGTAACTCGCATTCGTGCAATTCGGCAGATGAGTTATTCCTCTTCAGCGCAAATTAAACATAAAAGTGAAAAGATGCCACCTCTTTTACTTTAAAAAAAATAATGCGCATACACTTTTCAAGAGATAGAAGTAATCAAAACACTTTTCCAGAGAGGGTGACTAATCACTATAGTATTCGAAGTAAATAGTACACTGAAAATAATACACATAAGCTTTTCAAGCGACAGCTCATCACTATATTACTTGAAATAAATAGTACAGTGACTTAGAGCAGATGATTTATTTTCTCATAGTTTGGCGTGGAGTTGTTTTAGAACATTGCCGATGTCATTTAAATTCGTTGAAAAAATAACAAACCTGAATTGATGGAGGCACCTAAATTAATGGCATGGAGTAGTCAGAATTTGGAGTGAAGTGGTTATGTTTACTTTTAGCATTGGACCCTTCTCTTGCAGAGACCTTTAAGCATAATTTCGCATGCAACTCTTATTCTTTTATTTTTATCATGGGACTCTCCTCATAATTTTGTATGTATTTTTTTTTTTTTAGCTTTTTATCGTAACCTTGTATCTGAATCTAGGCATCACCTCTGACTCTGGAAGGAAAATTAGTGCATTTTATGTCTTATACTCTCTATTCACAATATACTTTGGTTTTGATAATCTTGTTAATGATTTTATTTTATTTTTAAGTCATTAAGAATCCATTTTAAGAAAATCACATTGTTCATTATTCTTTTAGAAATGTAGTATTTTGGTTAATGTTTTTAAATATATATATAATTTTATCTTATAAAAATAAATGCATTTTTTTGTGGTTAATGTCTTTAAGGATGTATATAGTTTTATTTTGTAGAAAGGTATATAAAATTTTCAAAATTTTTCTTGAAATAATATTAGTTGGACTCATAATTAATAGATTCTGAATGTAGACATTTAAGAAAACAAATTGAGTTCAAAAACTTGAAGATTTTCCCTTAAATCATCAATAAAGACTTTTGTCAGTGGGATGTGATGAATAGAGGTTGCAAGCAACTCATCATTTTCCCTCTTATTAATTTTTGTAAACCTTTCATTTGAACTCAAGTTGGGGTGGTGGAGAGCCCAAGGCATGGCCCCTTATATTTTGTTTTAGGTTGAAAAGGATTTCATGGAGCCCTTCCTTTAACTCCTAATATTGTTTTTAGGAAAGATTTTGAGATTTCACGTGTTGATTATCTCATGGACAAATTAAGGCTTTGTGTTTCATAATCTCATTATTGATATGTTATTATTAGCCCATAACACCATTAAAATCATGTCAATAGATGGAAACATCAACATACAACTTTATTGAGGGGGGGAAATGTACCACCAACTTAAAAAAAACGGGATCACAATGGTGTGAAGTCCCAAATAGACCCCACACCTTTTGGGATAGGAATCCCATCCAATATGTGGGCACCACTGCCACCATGGTTGCTTTATCTTGACTTTCAAATGAAGATATGTTAGCGTGACGAAACATATGAAATACCTAGAGAATGAGGATGAAATAACCCACAAATGACAAAATTGCAATATTAGATACATGAGTATAATAGAAGAACAAAAAGAAATAGTACATCTCAAGAGGATTTAGCTAACTAAAACCATCACAGACATATAAGAATATGAAAGTACTATGGTTAATTGCAAATTATTCCTAGCTACATGAAATGAAAGAGTGAAGTTTCTAAGGAACGTGAGAAATAAGCAGTGAACTATCTCATCAACATGTAATTCACATGAAAGCAAACATGCTCATATAATTGGAGCACTCGATAGCCATTACAACTAAGAGATGAATGCACAAGAATAAATTCCAAGAATGAAGAGCTTCTCATTGATACTAATGCAAATCGAAGTACATGTACAACAAGTCCATCGAAATTCAATAGTGGGAGGTGGGTTTCTCATATCATCTATAAGAAAACCTCCTTGCCTCACCAAAACTCAGTTTACAATCACCAAGAGTTATAGTGCTCACACCCACCTAAGTATTAACAACTATGCTAAAAGACACAAGTGCCAAAATCCCCCTTACTTAGAGACATGAGGAGACATTTATAGAAATGGGAAGTTGATCCTTCAACTCCCCCATGACTCTTCCACTACTTCATGACCTTTACACTCCTATTGATTTTTAAAATTCGTATTAACTCCTCTCACATGACTTTGTATTTGCTATTTTTATGAAAATATAACAAATGGAAATGTGACAACCCTTGATGTGGTAGCTTGTTCATGTGGTAGTTTTTTGGGGGGGATATCAAAATTTGTGAGAGAACCTTTGGTGTTTTATCCATGCCCTCATGTAACCTTGGTGCTGGTTTGACTATCCACTTATTATCATTGATTAAGATCACATATCCATGCTTTATGTGGGGTCCAAATCAAAGATAATCCTTCTAATAATGCTTATATAATATTGGGTCTCACATCATGTTCTTACTTTATCAAGCCTATGAATAAGCTTGTAAAGTTCCTTACTGAGATATTCAAGTTTCAAGTTACCCTCACTCATCCAATCTTGTTTTCATTCATAAGAAAGTTCATTTTCACATACATATGATTGAAATTTTTCTGAGTTTCAATGGTTGAATATCATAGGGAGATGATAAGACATGTTAGGATTTGTTGAATATAAGCATTATAGAGTGGTTAGAAAAGTAACTAATGATGACCTGATTGTCGGCCACAATAAATAATTATAGGAATATATCTATATGATAGGATAGTATTAATCCCAAGTTATTATGTTCAATGGAAGAAAAATTTCACGGTTTGAAAATATAATTTAGGCTAATTTTATCTTTTAATGTTAATTCTTAATTTCTCTTTTAACTTGGAAATCATTCATGTAATCACCAACAACATATCATGTAACAATGATATAAAATAACACATGAACACATCACAACACCATGATCCATAGAGATTGATAGGGAGGATTTTAATGTGGAAACCTTAAAGGGAAAAACCACCAATCGTTTTTTTATGATGTAAATATGAGCTCCTACTCTATTACATCAATTTTTCTGTTAGCCACCACTCATAGGAAGCACCAACCCCCTTAGATTGTACTTGCTAGTCACTACTTGAAAGAAGCCCCAATTCCTTTCTTTGTAGATATCTGTTCACCTTTCCTGAAGCACCAACTTCAATATTTGTGCAAGCACCAACTTGCAGGAGGTCCCAACCTCCAAGTCACCTTCAGAAACCTACTCCAACGGAAGCCCAAACTCTTCCTTTTGTAGGTAGAAATCTACACTCAATAAGGAACTTGATACTCTATGTTGTTGGCACTTAGTGTGCCTTGTTTCAGCTCTGCAATTACCAAATTGCCTATCTATTCTTAGCCCTCATAACTCTCTTCCCTATGCTGAATTGGACCACTCTTAAACAACATGTTGAGCAACTTCATACACTTAGTTAATGGTACAACAACTCACTATTCTCTCCTTCCTTATAGCATACGTAGTTCCAAACTGTTCTTTGTTAGGTCCCTATATTACTAGTACAGTCCCTTATTGTTGTTAGTATAAACCACTTATTGTTATTATTGTACCCCTGTAAGCCCCATATTGTTATTATTGTGCCCTTAAATTATTATTGTTAGTTCAGCTAGGATTACATTGTGGCCCCCTTAGGATTACATTATGGCCCCATGGACTCCTATATATAGAAAGGAGGTTTTGTAATTTGTATCATCCAAGAATTGTTCATTAATGTAATGTATTGGAGGTTGCCCCCTCAAAGTGGCTTATTTCTAAGGCGTTGATATCTCTTTTCTTCTATTTTTGGAGTTGGTTTCACAACATTTGGTATCAGAGCTTTGGATTCTAGGGTTTCGCTACTCCAAACAGATCATCGTCGCATTTTCGCTATAACGTTTTTTCTACGAAGTTTTAGAAGCTGAAATTTTTAGGGTGTGAACCCGAAATCCCGAGGAACATCGTCAAAAAATTTTAGAGCTTGGTTCACAATATTTTTGGAGAGATGATCTGTGGAAGTTAGGTCTTTTTGTAGGCTCCTCAATTTAATCTAAAGAGGTCATCGTGGAATTTGCGCTATAAAAAAAATTTCTACAAAGGTTCAAAATCTGAAATGTTTAGGGCATGAAGCTGAAATCCTGAGGAAAATTATCAAAAATTTTCAGAGCTTGGTTCGCAATATTTTTGGAGATATGATCTGTGGAAGGTAGTGCGTTTTTAGGCTCCTGAACTTCATCTCAACGAGGTGATCCTGGGAAAATATTCATAACTCTCTCTCTGAGCATCGGATTGGAGTGCCGTAAAAAGTGGTCACAAGTACATGAACTTTAGTTTCTTTTCTATCAATTTCAGAGCTAAAATATGAAACAGTGACATGTGGCAAGTCGTACAAGTTCGCTCTATTGAACTAGTCCATAATTAGGTCATTGTGGGAGATTGGACATAACTTTCCCTTGGAGAATCCAAAGCAAGTCAGACCTGTGGCTATCGAAAGATAATTCAAAAGGCTACCTCAGTGCCCAGTTTCAAATATTGAAGAGCCAAAATCACAAAGATAATCCAATTTCAATATCGAGCTCCTCAAAAGCAAGAAAAAGGTGTGTATTTTTTTTTACGAATTGCATAAGTCTTGTTTGAAGAATCAATTTGAATTGATTCCAAGGGCATATTGTAGAATATATATATGTATTTGGTATTAAAAAAATGACTCATAAAAATAATTCAACACCCATTAATCCTTCAGAAGGCTCTACTATGACTCATGAAGATGAAGAATTGCAACATGATCTATCAAAATTACAAGAGCAAGTGCACCAAATTTTGCTCTCGCAAATAAAAAATGAGTGGATGTTTTGAAGAAGGTGTAGAGGCAAATATGGATGGTTTGAAGAAAGGCGTGGAATCTAAGATAGATGGCATGGAATCTAAGATGGATGACATGGAAGCTAAGATCGATGAAAAAATGAAAGACAACATGGAAAACATGAAGAATGATCTAAAAGTAGACATGGAAGGTTTGACAAAGTTGATACAAGAAATTTTTCCTAATGGTGAAAAGATAGTAGAGGAAACTCATGATGAGAACAAAATAAAAGTTAATCGTGACTTCATAAACTCTAATTTTGGCGGGAAGAACCACCATATTAAAAAAATGGATATGAGGAAGTTTTATGGAAAGGATCTTGTAACATGGATACTACAGATGGAGCAATATTTGGATCTCCATAATGTGAAAAACACACAAAAGGTACGCATTGCAACTTTACATTTAGAACAAAATATATTTGTATGGTATCGATGGCTTTGCTCCCGTAAAAAAATTGTCACTTGGTCAATTTTTACGGAGGAAATGATAGCACATTATGAGGATACAAAGAGCAACACCTTCTTTAGCCAATTGATAAATCTCAAACAAAAGGGCTTAGTGGGGGAGCACATTGAGGACTTCAAAAAATTGAATATAATGGTAACTGATATTCCAGAGAAACACATGATTGATCTCTTCATAGGTACGTTAAAGGATAACATCCAACATGAAGTTCGCGTTTTGGAACCTGATTCATTGGAGAAGGCATTCAGGTTGTCAAGAAAAATTGAATGTAAAATTATGGTGACAAGGAAGCCTACCACTCACTTCTATAAATAAGGAAGTGTTGCTACGCCTATATTTACACAACCTACAAGGTTGACACCACAACAATTGGAAGAAAAAAGAGAAAAGGGGCTTTGCTACGGTTGTGATAGCCAATACACTAAAGGTCATAAGTGTGCTAAGAAGAAATTATTTTACATAGATTGTGAAGAGGAAGAAGAAAATGAATAAGAAGAGGATATACACCAGGAACCAACCCTAGAAGAGGAAGAAATGATTCCGATCATATCATGTAATGCATTGGCAGGAATTACCACTCCTCAAACTCTCAAGATAGAAGGACATATCAAGAAGAAAAAGGTAATAGTGTTGATTGATTAGGGTAGTACCCATAATTTTATTCATTGTAAGGTAGCCAAGGAATTGAATTGTTTCCTATACCCAACACCAGAATGTCAAGTGATGGTTGCAAATGGAGGAACTATAAATTTCTTTGGAAAATTCCATAATATCAAGCTAACCATGGGGGAATATGTATTGAATAGTCCAATGCTTTCCATTCCTATGGGAGGTGCTGATGTTGTACTAGGAGTACAATGGTTACAATCTTTGGGGACGGTAGCTTTTAATTTTCAAGAACTTTTCTTGAAATTTTTTTCAGAAGGAAAGGAAGTGGAATTACGGGGTATTGCGGGGAAGCCAGGAAGGATAATAAGCTCTAATGTCATGACAAATCTTCTAAAGAAAGAACAACGAGGCGTAATTGCACAATTATGCTCACTAGAAGTTTCAACATCAAAATCATCTATTTCTGCAGATCTCCAACAAGTCTTGGACAATCATTCCAAGGTGTTTGAAACTCCCAAAGGACTCCCACCTATTCGTGATCATGATCATGCTATTCATTTGATTCTAGGAAGTGTTCCTCCAAACATCAAGACTTATAGATATCTTTATGTCCAAAAGAGAGAAATTGAACGTATGATTGCAGAAATGTTAGAGGCGGGTATAATTCAACCTAGTCAAGTTCTTTCTCTGCTCCTGTAGTATTGGTACACAAGAAGGATGGATCATGGCACATGTGTCCGGATTATAGGGAGCTCAATAAGCTCACCATTAAAGATAAATTTCCCATTCCTATGATTGATGAATTATTGGATGAATTACATGGAGCAATTTATTTTACCAAGTTGGATCTTCATTCGGGATATCATCAAATTAGAATGAAGACTGAAGATATTCCAAAAACAACATTTCGAACTCATGAGGGTCATTATGAATTTTTGGTCATGCCTTTTGGCCTTACCAATGCACCTTCTACATTTCAAGGGTTGATGAATTCCATTTTCCAACCCTTCCTTAGAAAATTTGTGCTAGTATTTTTTGATGATATACTAATCTACAGCAGGTCTTGGAAGGATCATGTTGAACATGTTAACAGGGTGCTCAAACTATTGCAGGAGAAACAATTATATGCAAAAACATCCAAATGTTTCTTTGGAGTACAAGAGGTGGAATATCTGGGTCATATTGTATCTCATGAGGGTGTTAAGGTAGACCCTAACAAAATTAAATCCATTAAGGAATGGAAAGTCCCCACAACCATAAAGCATTTGCGAGGATTTCTCAGGTTAACAGGGTATTATCGCAAGTTTGTTAAGAATTATGGGAGAATGGAAGCACCTCTAACAACATTATTGAAGAAAGATGCATTTTCATGGACTCGTGAAGAAACTAAGGCCTTTGAACATCTTAAAGAGGCAATATGCCTAGCACCGGTCTTAGCTATGCCAGATTTCAAAAAAACCTTTATTGTGGAATGTGATGCCTTAGGAAATGGAATTGGTGCTGTTTTAATGTAGGAAGGAAGACCCATTGATTTTGAAAGTCATCCAATCAAAGGAAAGTATTTACAAAAATCTATTTATGAGAAGGAAATGTTAGCAATACTGCATGCACTAAAGAAATGGTGAACTTACCTAATGGGAAGACACTTCAAGGTAAAAACTGATCATGATAGTCTTAAACACTTTTTAGAACAAAGAATATCTTCAGAAGAGCAGCAAAAATGGGTCAAAAAGATGTTGGGTTATGAATTTGAAATAATCTACAAAAAGGGGAAGCTTAATGTTGTCGCAGATGCACTCTCATGAAAGAATGAAGAGGTGGAAGCATTGCTTTGTGCCATTTCTATTATCCAACCAGATTGGATAACCGAAGCAAGAGATGAATGGAATAAGGACAAAGAAGTATGGACACTCATTCAAAAGTTGCAGCAAGATCCTAGTACATCTGATACATTTAGTTGGAAAAATGATTCTTTATGGTACAAAGATTTCTTATACCTTTGTAAGAATTCCAAACTAAAATAAAAGATTCTTTTGGAATTGCAGACTTCTCCTTTAGGAGGACACTCAAGATTTTTAAAAACTTACCACAGGGTGAAGAAAGAATTTTTTTGGGATGGCCTTAAATCTGATATTCAAATGTTTGTGGCGGAATTTTTGGTTTGCCAGTAGAATAAAGTTGAGACAATTAAGACCCAGGGACTTCTACAACCTTTATCCATTCCAAGTCAACGTTGGGAGGATATTTCAATGGATTTTATCACAAGTTTACCTAAGTCCGAATGAAAGAGTGTCATCATAGTGGTAGTTGATAGACTTACCAAGTATGCACACTTTTGTACATTATCTCATCCATTTAAAGTAATTACAGTTGCTACTACATTTATGGACACAATTAAAAAGCTACATGGAAACGCAAGGTTTATTGTGAGCGACAGAGATCCCATTTTTACTGGAAATTTTTGGACAGAGTTAGTTTCTTGTTTGGGTACTCAATTAGCTCATAGCTCATCTTATCATCCTCAATATGATGGTCAAACTGAGATAGTAAATAAATTTTTGGAAGGATATCTTCATTTTTTTGTATCTGATAAACAAACACAATGGGTCAAGTGGTTACCTCTCGCTGAATGGTGGTATAGCACTTCCTTCCATACTGTAGAAAAAATGATTCCATTTATGGCACTTTATGGATATCATCCACCATCCATCACATCATCTTTAAGGGAAAATTCGAAGGTTCAAGCAGTGGAAGATCACATCGAGCATCAGCAAGAAGTTCTCCAACTATTAAAGGATAACCTGAATTTGGCACAAAATCGAATGAAACAACAGGCAGATCAACATCGCAGCGAGAGAAGTTTTGATGTAGGAGATTGGGTATTTTTACGGCTACAACCATACAAACAAATGTCCCTCAAGTAAGCTAAGAAGGATAATAAATTATCGCCAAAGTACTATGGTCCTTACAAGGTCTTGCAAAAGATTGGTACTATGGCATACAAATTGGAGCTTCCTGCTTCTTCGCGAGTACATCCAGTTTTCCATGTTTCATGCTTAAAGAAGGTTATAGGTGAAAATCTTCCGGTTCAAACAATATTTCCAGAACTTGATGAGGAAGGAAAAATCATATTGGAACCTGAAGCAATCATGGAAACAAGAACTCGACAGCTACGGAATCGATCAATTTCAGAGTATCTCATCAAGTGGAAGAACTTACCCACTGAAGATTCTACATGGGAGGATAAGAATTTTATACAGAAGCACCCAAAGCTACTCAAGTGTTGAGGACAACACTTTTTTGAAGGAGAGGGGCATGTTAGGTCCCTATATTACTAGTATAGTCCCTTATTGTTGTTAGTGTAACCCCCTTATTGTTATTATTGTACCCTTGCAACCCCCATATTGTTATTATTGTGCCCTTAAATTATTATTGTTAGGTCGGCTAGGATTACATTGTGGCCCCACTAGGATTACATTATGGCCCCATGGACTCCTATATATAGAAAGGAGGTTTTGTAATTTGTATCTTGGAAGGATATCTTCGTTGTTTTGTATCTGATAAACAAACACAATGGGTCAAGTGGTTACCTCTCGCCGAATGGTGGTATAACACTTCCTTCCATACTGCAGCAAAAATGACCCCATTTATGGCACTTTATGGATATCATCCACCATCGATCACATCATCTTTAAGGGAAAATTCGAAGGTTCAAGCAGTGGAAGATCACATCGAGCATCAACAAGAAGTTTTCCAACTCTTAAAGGATAACCCTAATTTGGCACAAAATCGAATGAAACAACAGGCAGATCAACATCGCAGCGAGAGAAGTTTTGATGTAGGAGATTGGGTATTTTTACGGCTACAACCATACAAACAAATGTCCCTCAAGCAAGCTAAGAAGGATAATAAATTATCGCCAAAGTACTATGGTCCTTACAAGGTGTTGTAAAAGATTGGTACTATGGCATACAAATTGGAGCTTCCTGCTTCTTCGCGAGTACATCCAGTTTTCCATGTTTCATGCTTAAAGAAGGTTATAGGTGAAAATCTTCCAGCTCAAACAATATTTCCAGAACTTGATGAGGAAGGAAAAATCATATTGGAACCTGAAGCGGTCACGGAAACAAGAACTCGACAACTACGGAATCGATCAATTTCAGAGTATCTCATCAAGTGGAAGAACTTACCCACCGAAGATTCTACATGGGAGGATGAGAATTTTATACAGAAGCACCCAGAGCTACTCAAGTGTTGAGGACAACACTTTTTTTGAAGGAGAGGGGCATGTTAGGTCTCTATATCACTAGTATAGCCCCTTATTATTGTTAGTGTAAACCCCTTATTGTTATTATTGTACCCTTGTAACCCCCATTTTGTTATTATTGTGCCCTTAAATTATTATTGTTAGGTCGGCTAGGATTACATTGTGGCCCACTAGGATTACATTATGGCCCCATGGACTCCTAAATATAGAAAGGAGGTTTTGTCAATTATATCCTCCAAGAATTTTTCATTCATGTAATGTATTGGAGGTTTCCCCCTCAAATTGGCTTATTTCTAAGGCGCTGATATCTCATTTCTTCTATTTTTGGAGCTGGTTACACAACAACCGCACAAAAACATCATCTTTGTCGCACACGTATAGGAAACACTGTAATCAATCACAAAACCCAAATCTCACCCCCTAACACAAAGACTAACTCCACTTCATCCAGGTCGCATATTTTCTCGCTTCTTCATCTTAGTCAAAGTCGGGCAGCTTTTGGCTCAAAACCTCGTTTCAAGTCGTAGTTTTGGCCCCAAAAGTGCGACCCTACCGTAGAGATGAAGGAGAGAGATGAAAGAGGGTCCGTTCCTGAGATTCTGGGCCCTAATCTGAACTTTCAATCCATCAAAATGAAAGAGTAAGGTTAGGCCTCTTACTTGACACTGACGGATCTCGATTCCAACGGTCAGTTTGTCCGCTACGCTCACCGCAAGATTTAGGGCCTTCTCTCCTCTCTACATTCACCACATCAACACTAGCAAATGAGTGGATTTGGAGGGAAAACTGCCTTATTAAAAGAGAACCCTTGTTTCTTCTTTCGCCTGCTGCGACCATACCGTAGCTCCATTTGACAAACCGTCTGCACCGTTGGAAAGCTCTCACCGAGCCCTCAAATGGGTATCTGTTATTTTTTTGTGATTTGATACTTCACCAGGACACATTTTGTCCAAGATGGGTCACTTCACCTCCCCCCAAAATCGAATTTCCTCACTTACAACACTTGTACTTGGGGCACCACTTTGCCTCCATACTTGTCTTTGTTTGTGTCGATTTTCGTCATGAGATATCATCTTGTACTCATGTTTTCATGGTCCCCCACGGGACCTTTACTATGTGGCAGCACCATCGAGTCGCCCTTGTTTAGAGCATCCAAGTTGAGTCATCATCGCATTCATGGAGTCTATCCCGAGTCCCTTTGTACCCCGCTATAGTCCTCCATCCTTAATTGCTTGATCCCTCTCTTGTGTCGCACATTATGGCCTTCAGTCCCACTGTCCCCTATCCCTCATGATATTGTGTCAGTCGCTGCCATGTCATTCATGCCCTTTATGCTCTAACAAGGGAAGTCGTCCATTCGCTACTCAGTCCCCTCCATTTCACCATCATCATTGGTATTAGTCTGTCCGTCGCTCTACTATTTTCTCTCGTGCCTTAGTTGAGGATCTCTCATTGCCTCACCTATGGCGGACCTCCTTCTGTCGACATCAGCTCCTTCATTCCAGAAGACAGGTCTAGAGGGAAGTGTACCTTGGTTCCAGCTTCCACTCTTGTTCGGTGCCTCGGATCAGGCAAAGGGATCTCTCATTTCCCTTTGACTTGATTGTTTCTCCACTCCAGCTCCTTTCAGCATGATCGAGATCCGTATACTTGATGGTTCAATGATGCAGCAGCAGCTCTTGGTGATTCCCGGGTGTGTGTGAGATGTCTCAGCCCTCATGAGGGGGTGGCCCTGCAGGTAGCCCCCCACATGCCCGGATGACCTCTTCATTACAGCCTTTGATGCAGCTCCATATATTTGATGATGCCGGCCTTAGCCGCTTGCAGCGCCTCTTTGATTTGCATGTATCAGTCAGATTTTGTGAGCCCTTCCCCGCTTATAGGGGGCATTTGGGTTGTATTTGTATCTCATGTACTCAGATATTATTGTATAAGTCCTGGCTGTTATCCCAGGCACAGCATGTATGTGGGATCCTTCATTGTATTTTTATCTGGCTCATGTTTATGCCGGTTGTACTTTATGGTTCGGTCCCTTGTTTACTGGACACACTATTCTTTTGTACTTTGTCTCGGCGGGCATAGGTATGCCTCCCCCGCCGCCTTTAGCACAGGTACCCTCTCATAAAAGGAGACTTGTTGCACCTGTAAGTCTCGTCTCCTCAGGGTCTAGTTCTTCAGCACATTAGTCTACCTTACATTTCTCTCTCTGACTTCCCTTTTGATGTCTGGTGATTGAGTTCTTACAACGTACTTCGGTCATACGATTTGCTCCTAACACTCGCACGCTGGGGGGCAATCTGTTACACCATTTTTTGGTCATTTAACCTACTATCATTAGATGGACCCAAGTACACCATGTAAGACCAATTTTACCCTAAGTAAAATTGCTTTCACTATGTAAAATAACTTAATAAAACACATTTATTAGGTTGTTTATGGTCTAAACAGAAAACCCCAAAAGGAAATATTAAACAAACCTATATTTGTTTGATTTTCCTGGTCATGTTTAACCCAAAACAAAGAAATTAATTAGATAAATCTTTATTTATCTTATTATTTTCTAGGAATAATTATTTAAACCTTATTTGAATAATATTCCTTGTTAAATATGACTAAATCACCCATAAATAATTAAATAAATCATTATTTATTTGATTATCTTTTAACCACCTCCTTAAAATGATAAATAAATCATTTATTTATTTATTATTCACAAATAAAGGGATTTGACCCAAGTCAAATACTTTTTTCCTCCAACAAATATAATAAAATATTCCATAAAAGGTGGATCTAGATTTGGTTAATGTTATTTTAATCATGCACCAAGATCTAGAATGACCCAATATTTTGTTATAAATAGGAGGGTTTTTCCTACCATTCTTCACATTTTGTTGCCCATTAGATCACTCTGGATCTAAACTCTTGGTCTGACTTTGAGCCATTATCATTGTCACATTCTCCATTATTTGCTGTGTGAGCTCCCTTTGAGTTCTATCTTTGTCTGGGTTTTCTACACCAACAGGAGAGAGAAATGCTAGATCTGAAGTGCTGAGGACTTCCAAGAACCCATCCCATTGAGGAGAATTGGAAACACCTTCTTTTTTTCCTCCCAGGTCCCCTTAATACAAAAAATTCTTTCAAAAATTTTTCTTGTCTTGTCTATTGGTTGTATGGAGCAAAACCTCATTTTTACTGCTTAATGTCTCTATATGCATAGATCTGGTTTTTTGCAACACTTGTCTTGATCAACTAACTACAGATCTGAAGATATTGGCAGCCATATTTGATGTTAGGGCTATAAGTTATGCGTAGCTAAAGTGGTCTTTTTTTGTACACTTCGACAAAGGATTCATACTAACACCAACCCTCTCCAAATCTTAGCAGAATACAAAAACATTAAAAGAAACGTAGGAGAGAGTGTCCATGACTTATCTACAAGGTTTAATAGCATTTATAATGCTCTTCCTCCACACATGAAACCTCCCCAAGGTTTGGCCCTAGTGAAATGCCCTGAAGGCCTTCATGCTGACATGGCCTACCAGCTTAGGGAGAAGGATTACAACACACTTGAAGATATGCAAAAGGGAGCAGTGAGTGTAGAGGCTAACCTGATTGAGAAAAAAGCAAGATTGAGAGCTGAGAAGAGGGTAACATATAGAGATGACAATGTAGCTTCCACATCTGATCCCAATTATGACCGCCTATCTAAAAACATGGAAAAGCTACAGAAAATGATGTAAAAAATGGTTTTCACAGTCAGTAATAAAAAAAAAAAAATCAAAACCATAACTAGAATCAGAACTTTAGAAGAAACAACGCCACTCCCAACAAAAAAAAAGAATCAGATCAACAAATTATTCCCTCATTTCAAGATAACTTTCTTGATGAAGAGGAGGGAATCATGGAAGAGTTTGAGGGAAACATAATAAATGTGTTTGAAGCAGATAAATCAATCCACAACTGTTCCACAGAGGAGGATCAGCCCTCATCCTCATACTGGGATGAGGAAAGGTTAGAATCTGAGGATTACAGGCTAGGATTTGAAAATGCCATCATGCAGGTCAGAGAAAAGTATGAACTTAGAAACAAAAAGAGCCTAGACACTTCCAAACCAAAGGCTTCTGCGGTTACCATCAAGAAAAGGCCTGAGAAAACTTCTAAAGTAACTGTTGAAAGTAACCAATTAGCAGTTGAGAGTTCTGGGAAGAACAAAGAAAAATACAACCAAAACACCGATAAACAAATTCAACCAACCAGCAGCACTAGCACTGCAGTTAGTGCTCCTGATAAAACTGTCACAAACAATGTACATAGTAATAATCACCCCACTGATTCAGCCACTAAGGTGGTAGCTAAAAAAATAGAATCGAGTATTAAAAAGAGTCAATCTCCCTTCAATTTGGAGAGTGAGATTGCTAAAATCAAGATCTCTGTCCCACTCTCTGAGCTGGCCACTCAGGATGTATGTAAAGGCCAAATTTTGAAAGCTTTAAATCTAGGGGAAAACAGTGACACTGTCAATTTGAGTGATGATCAACCAGCCCTTCTATTTGGTCCAAAGATAAAAGGGAAGTTTCAGGAAGGGGAAGTAGCACTTTTTTATATCAGTCTCAATATCCATGACAAGATCCTTCACAATGCAATGCATGACTCTGGGGCATCACACAACTTAATGCCTAAGGTAGTTATGGAAAATTTAGGCCTAGAGATAACTCGCCCTTATAAAGATTTATATTCATTTGACTCTAGCAGAGTAAAATGCTTGGGCCTAATCAAAGACTTGTGTGTAAACCTTACCTAGATCCCTGCAAAATGTATGGTTATGGATGTTGTGGTGGCATATGTACCACCTAAGTATGGCATGTTACTATCTCGGTCGTGGGGAGCCAAGCTGCAAGGCAGAATGCATATGGATGGGGCATATGCCACTATCCGTGTCTTTAGCTAGCTGAGGAGACTATATAGAGAGGCAAAAATGAAATTCCTGGTCAGCAGCCCTGAAAAGCCTGAAAATTCTCCTCTGTATTCTGTGCACACAGATCTAGACTCCTTTATCTTTTGCAGCGATGAATCCTTAGGAGAGCCAGAATCAAAAAATAGAGATACAAAAAAAGGGGTTGAGACCATATATTTTAACATAATGGCCACTCTGGACTTAGAGTAAAACGAAGAAGAAAACTTTGGACAGTGCACTGAAATGGAAACTCAAAGAAAACAAGAAATAGAATGCAATTAGCTGACTAGTCACCTCTCTGAATTCCATACACATTAGGGAGAGAAAAAGCATCAAAAGACCAGTGAAACCCACATTAGGGAAGAAAAAGATGATAAACATGAACACAACCCCTTGCAGGAAATGAATTTTGATGGATCTTGTACTAGGAAGATTGCAGGAGCAGGAGTGTGGATACATGACACAGAGAGTGACTATGCAGAGAGTCATGCCTTTAATATGAACTTCAAATGCACAAATAATATCGTAGAGTATGAGGCTCTTATCCTAGGCTTGTATCTATTGAAAAATTTAGGAGCTCGTAGGATAACTATACATGGAGACTCTGAGTTGGTCATAAAACAAGTGAACTGTGAGTATACAGCTAAACACCCTAGGTTGAGAGCGTATAGGAATGATGCCATGGATTTATTGAAGACCTTTGTGGAATGTGAACTAGTGTTCATCCCTAGGAGTCGGAACGTAATTGCAAATGGATTAGCTTGTGTGGCTAGTTCATATCACAATCCTCCCAGTGATCAAAAAATCATCATTCAGATGAAATTTAGACCTGCGGTACCTGATAATGAGAAATATTGGCAGGTTTTTGAAGGAGATAAGAAGATCGAGGATTTCCTAACAACCAGGAACGAGTTCGAATTTTCTGATTCAAAATCTAAATCTGAAGGTAGCTGCCTGAGTGAGGAACCCTTAGATGAAGAAGAACCACTCTGTAACATAGAAATAAAAACTTTAAATGAAAAAAATTGGAAATCCAACTGAAGAATGTAAAAACACAGAAAATGAGGAAATAGAGGTGTTGCAGGCCAAAGATAAGAACATACCCCGAGGACTGGCACCTTTAGAAGACCTTTTTGACTTCAATGATGTAGCGAAAAAGGCCACCATAGAACACTCAGATTCTGATGTCGAGGAATGAAACATAGGCACTGAAGATAAGCCCGAGATGATCAAATTGGCTAAGTCACTGCCTGAAAATGTGAAAAAGAAATATATTGACTTTTTCAAAGAATTAATTGATGTGTTTTCTTGGAGCTATGAAGACTTAAAGGCCTATGACACAAACATCATACAACACAAAATACCTTTGAAAGATAACCAAAAACCTTTCAGACAGAAACTTTGTAGAACAAACCCAAAACAATTGCCTGCAATGGAAAAGGAAATAAAGAAGATGTATGAGGCAGGCATAATAGTTCATGTGAGGTTTGCTGATTAGGTCTCAAACCTTGTAGCTGTGAGAAATAAAATAGGTGAGATCAGATTGTGCATATATTTCAAGAACCTTAACAAAGCCTCACTCAAAGACAATTACCCTTTGCCAAAAATGGAACACATTCTTTAGAGGGTAGTAGGCTAAAAAAGGATCTCCCTATTAGATGGTTTTTCAGGTTACAACCAAGTTTTAGTACTCCCAGAAGACCAACTCAAGATAGCTTTTACCACTCCATGGGGCACTTTTATGTATGTAAAAATGCATTTTGGACTGATGAACGCTAGTGCCACCTTCCAACGAGCAATGGACATAGCCTTTTTAGATGAAATAGGGCACTTCATTATCATCTATCTGGATGACATAACAATCTATTCCAAGACTGATGAAGAACACCTAAAACATCTGAGGAGAGTGTTTGAAAAATGTAGAAGGTTTGGTTTTTCATTGAATCCTAAAAAGACTGTATTTGGGCTGCAATAAAGTAAGCTTCTCGGCCACATTATATCTGAGGAGGGGATTAGGATAGACCCACAGAGAGTTGAGGGAATACTACAAATCACACACCCAAGAAACATCAAAGAGTTATTGTCATTTATTGGGAAAATTAACTTCTTAAGGAGGTTTATTCCTGACCTAGCTGAACACCTTAGGAATATGACTAATATGCTGAAAAAGGGTGTAGGGGTTACGTGGACTTTTAAGGCTAAAAAATATTTTGAATCTGTTAAAATTGCACTCACTCGGGCTCCTGTCCTAATCAGCCCAGATTTCTCAAAATATTTCCTGATGTTTTCATTTTCCTCCGAGCATACAGTGGCTATAGGTTTACTACAGAAAAATATAGAGGGAATGGAACAACCCATTTCTTTCTTCAGCAAAGCTCTGAGGGATGCACCCTTGAAATACAACATAATGGAAAAACATGCCTATGCCTTGGTAAAGGCCTTGAAAGGCTTTAGGGTGTACATACTACATTCCCACACCATAGCCTACGTGCCAAACATAGTGGTTAAAGACATCTTGTCCCGAGATCCAGATGGAAAGAGGGGAAAATGGATTGTTGTAATCTTAGAATATGACCTTGAGATAAAAACCACAAAACTAATCAAAGGTCAGGGCTTAGCTCAACTAATGGCAGAATCAAATTTACAAGCCCTTGACATAAACATTGTAGATTCCCTGGATGAGCAGGAAGGATTGCCTAATCCCACTGTTGAGGAGAAGTTTCAAAACTCTCCTTGGTATTCTGACATTTTGTATGTGCTCACAAACCTCAATGCTCCCCCTAAACTATCAAAGAATAAGGCCAGATTCCTAAAGCTAAAGGCCAAAAATTATTGCATTCTGAATGAATGTTTATACTGGAAAAATACAAATGGCCTATTTCTTAAATGTTGCCTGAAACTGAAGCCGAGGGGATTAAACAGGAGTTCCATGCAGGAGAGTTTGGAGGCCACCTGAACTGGAAAGCCACTGCTAACAAAATACTCAGAGCTAGCTATTATTGGCCTACACTTTTCAATGACATCCATAAGATGATAATTGCCTGCCATAAATGCCAGATTTTTGAAGGCAAAAGAAATCTCCTCCCTCTGCCTTTACAACCCATCACTATTGAAGGTCCCTTCACACAATGGGGCCTAGATTTCATAGGAGAAATACACCCTGTTTCTTCTACACAACACAAGTGGATCTTAACAACCACAGACTACTTCAGTAAGTGGATAGAGGCCATACCTTCTAGGAATGCCACAGATGTTTTCATCATTAGGTTCCTAGAAGACCACATCCTCTCTCGGTTTTGCTGTCCAAGGAAAATAATCACTGATAATGCTGCTTCCTTTGGATCCAAGAAAATGGTTGATTTTTTCCACAGGTATCAAATAGAACTCTATCATTCAACTTCTTATTACCCACAAGGTAATGGGTTAGCTTAATCATCAAACAAGAGCCTGGTGACCATCATCAAAAAGCTGCTGGAAGAAAACAAGAAGTCCTGGCACAACAAGTTGGTGCATGCTTTGTGGGCTGATAGGCTTACCATGAAGAAATCCATTGGCATGTCACCATATCTGCTTGTCTATGGAATAGAGGCAGTGTTTCCTACCATCCTTGGGATACCAGTGATTAAACTTGTCCAAGAAATTCAGACAGAAGAGGACAGCATGGTAAGGAGGATAAATCAGACAATTCATATCCAACAAACAAGGGAATAGGTCTATATCAGAGCTATCAAAGTTTAGGAAAATATAAAGAAGTTGTTTGACAAAAGAACAAAAGCATGTGACTTCAAAATTGGAGATAAAGTTTTGAAATGGGACTCCAGGAGAGAAGACAAAGGAAAGCATGGCAAATTTGACAGTTTGTGGTAGGGTCCATACATCATCCAAGCCACTATTGGTCCAAATGCCTTTTTTCTGTAAGATTTAGATGGTACAGAGATTTTTGGGGGTCCTGTCAATGGCAGGATGCTCAAACACTACTATTGCTGATTTCCAATTTCCAGTTTCCATTTCCATTGTAAATACCAGTGTTGTGTTATGATTTCAAGAAAAGAGAAAATGTTTAAAAAAATAGAGAAAGGAGAGGTTCAGACATGCTCAAAACATGAACCTCTGAAGTGCAAAGAGTGGCTCTAACATGATCAAAACCTGAGCCAGCAAAGAAGGAAAGGATCGGCTCTAACATGCCCAAAACCAGAGCTGAAATGAAGAAGAGAAAGTGACTCTAACAAGCTCAAAATTTGAGTCAGAAAGAGAAGAAGGATGCTTCAAAGTTTCAGCTTTCGAGCCTTCAAGATTTTGTTTTCAGTTTTCTACAAGTTCCTGTCCATGTGAAACTATATTTATGCCTTGGATCCACAGTAAACTAGACTGTTTAATCCTAGTTTGACTGTTTTTAAATTTCTGTTGTAGAATGTAGAGAAGAAATCTGTTGGACAGTTTAATCCCAGCATATATTAGATTAGGTAGAGAAACATATGAGGCCAACAGTTTAATCCGGTCTCATGAGGTAATAAGGGTAGAAATATAATAGGTTTATTTTCCTGTTTATAAAAATAAATGATGTAAAGGGTCTGCAATTCCAAATTCACCCTGGAAGAAAAAATGCTAGGATTGTAGGATGGGTAGGTAGATTGTTTGGGAGTGCTCCTGCTGATTTATTATGTTTGTAACAGCTGAAATCAAAGAAGAAATATGGCTCAAAGATCAGGCATCTCGCCTACTCCAAATATCCTTTTCTGAATTCTATACTTCTTCAAGAAGAAGCCATCCCCATGTGGAGCCACTGTTAGCCCCCTACGAATTTTTTGACAAGCAAATAGGGGGCTAAATTTTTTGTTGAGCCTTCAAGGAATTCATTTCTCCTGAAAACACATCATCCTTGAAAGCCTCTTCATGCCCTCTTCCATTTGATTAATTTCCACCGCTGTTTCTAAGTCAATAAGCCTCTCTGTTTGTGAAAAATACCCAAAGGGTTTCCTTTTCCCTCTTATTTCATCCCCTCTAAGCCTCTATTTTCACCATTCTTTCTCCCCTTCTAAATTTCCCACTGATCCTCTAAAATAATCCCAAAATCCCCTCTAAACCCAACACGCACCCCTTTTTTGGTTTAATAACCCTTTCTCTCCTCTACCGTTATCCCTTTCTGGCCTTAAATTTCATTAAAAACAGGCCAAAACCCCATATTCTTCACATTTTAGGGTTAGCCCCTGTCAGGCCGGCCCCCTTAGCTTTGTCCCCACATGACCCAGCACTAGAACCAAGCGCTAGCCCGAAAGGCGCTTATCATGATTGGATGAATAAGTCTCGGAGCGCTACCCACCGTCGATTTCCCGTAATCCAACAGTTGTCACAAAGTCTCATCATATCCGTTTTCCCCCCGTTCATCACTCTGATCGCATATCCACCGTCGATCTAATCCTCAGATCAATGGTCCGTATTTCATCAGCCTCGGTGGTCCCCGTGCCAGAGCATTGTTGCAAACAGCCAGTTTCTATCGCACTGCCTTTGAGAGGAGGGTGGTAATTTTTGTTTGGCAGTGATTCCACTCACCGGCTGACACGTGGTTGCATGCACTATTGGGAAACCAACCTCATCACACGTTATAGTTCGAATTTGGACCCGACGCGATATGCGCGTACACCGTCCGATCTGAAGCTGTCCATCCAACGGTGATCGCACCATGAAGATGCTCAGGAGTTAGCCCAAGGCAAACAGGACCCCTAGCCCACCATCTGTCGCCCTATGATGTGTTTTCCACTGTCAATATCCTCCTAATATTGGACGGTTAGAATTAAATTCACACCCTGCCATTGACCGAGTCCCTCCACGTCACCCATTCCACGTGTTTTCATCGCATTTTCATCCGTCCCCTTTATATATTTCGTTCAAAGGTTAAATTTCCAACGTTCACATTAAAATCTGCTGCAATCTGCCAACTTTCACCAGACCATTCTCCACTATTTTTCTGCATTTTTCACCATCACCCTACACTGTTCCACCATTTCACCGGGTTGCACTGACATTCTCATTGTCCCCGCTGCATCCACCCTCCCCACGCATGGTTTTCTTAACTTGTTTACGTGTTTTGCAGGGTTACAGACAGGCGGAAAAACGCCATGGTTCATAGGTGCTATTATATTGGCACAGAGCATAGATAAAGGCCTGAGGAGGTGCTGAGGACGTAAATTTCCATTAAAGGTACAGAGTTCAACCATGCAAAACTTCCCAGAATCATTTAAAGTTCAAATTTTGCAGACAGAGGCAATCATGGAGCGGCAAAAGGGATCAGTAAAAAAGCAGAGAGTTTAAGGCCTGTAATTGAAGATTTTGAGCCTAAATCCAATAATTTGAAGGCAAAATATCAAACTAAAGACCTCATGAATCACACAGAGGGCTTAGGGAACACTAAACGATATATATCAGTGTCACCATCAGTAGAATGATTTTTCCATGAAAGGACGAAGTGCCCATACTGTTTTCATTTTATACCATGTTCCTGAGGAAATTTTAGCCCTGACAACAGTCCTATGCCATTAGAAGCATTTTTTACACAATATGGCAGAACTGAAATCATTGATTTGCCTTTGTTCAGTTCATCAGAATTCTGCAGAAGTATTACCGCAAGTACATCAAATTCATACCTGGAGTAAATTGCAGTATGACGTAGACCATTGTTTCATCCAAAGAGTACCGAAGATAAATGCCCAGAATTTAAAACAGAATGGGGTCTCAGCCCTCTTCCTCTTTTGAGTTTTAATGCTGCATTTAGTTTTTCATCTACCTCCTCTGCCTCTCTTTCAGCTATAAAATTCATGAAGAAACTCATTTTAAAGGTTGTTTATCGGCTATCTGTGAATTGCAAGTTGTTTCTCTTGAGACATGTTCTCTGTGTAGAGTTGTAAGATAGGTTGAGGAAGACATTTTCAGACTGAATATCAAGCTATTGGTAATGTTGTACTTGACTAGTGTTGCTCTTTAATATGACAAGCACATTTCTTTGGATCCTGATTTAAAGCAGCGATGATTTTTTTCTGTCTTTCTCTATGTTTTTCCTTTTTTATTTCTTTACATTTCATTTCTTCTGGCATGCATCATAAATCTGGCATAGGATTTTAGGGGCTACTATTCGCAGGTGGGCTAATTTTCCATGGTTTTTCCAAAAAAAAGATTCGCCAATTTCCATTTTTTTATAAAAATGATTCGCCCAAATTTTACAATATAAAACTATTTTACATTAAAAATTTCCCACATTATATAGAAAATATATATAATATCATTAGAAATTTGAATAATTTTACAAATACATTAGTAAAAATTTTATAGTTTGCATATTAGGGACTAGTGACATTCGCCAATTTTTTAAACTTCAAGATAATTTTCCATCCTTAAAATTATCCCTTGTTAGGTACCCTATGTTTCTGTTCTCCCTACCTTCAATTTTTTCTGTTGTATGTGTTATCTGAGGATTGATTTCAAGCTAATTTAACCAGTGTAGTGGTCAAATATACTGCTAGTTGATGTGTGAATTAATGAATCTGTTCTTAGATGTTCTTGTTAGGCTTTAATTCAATGAATTGGGATACTGGGAGTCTACAACTCTGTCTCTGTCTCACTAGGATCCTTCTCAAACAATTGAACCTTAATAAGTTCCCTTAAGTTGGGTGCCAAAGCATTGAGAGTTCAAAGTCTCTCTCTGATCTCAGGTGTTCACCTTTCTATTTAAATCTTTAATGTTTCCTTCTCTGAAGAGTTAGCCTTTAGGTTTTCGATCACAGGTTGTCCAATGGCATGCCCTATCCCTGGATCCGATTTCTGAAGGTCACCTTGGAGGTTTCCTTGCTTTCACCTTCTCTCTTACCATTTCATGCCACACTATCATCTTTAAGATCCAATGCTTTAGATGACTAGCTCAATTGAAAGCCTGCATATTGAATAGCAAGTAAACCCTTTCCTGACTCCATTGCCCAATGGTCTTGAATGTTCTTTGAGTTATCTCTCCTTTTCCTGAAACCCTCTTTTCACATCCTTGTCTCATACTGAAATATTCTTTCCTGATTCCCAACAACCAAACTAAAAATCAAACAAACAAACCCCGTGCCTATAACTAGCCTAATATCTTAACTTTGAGCGTCAAAGACATAAAACCTTTGCTTATATAGAGAGATCCCTCTTTGGACCCAGGAGGGCTAGACCCTAAGGTCAGAAAGTGGTTCTGATGTTGTCTCATCTTTTGGTCTTGCCAATCTGGCCAAAACATGGGAACCCCAACACAACTGAAAGGAGATCCTAGGTTCCCAGGATGGCTAGTAAAGAAGGATGCTCAACCAATAAAGCCCCTTTTTTCACTGGTGCAAATTATGCCTTCTGGAAAATAAGAATGAGGACATACATAATGTCTCTAGGAATAGAAGTTTGGGTTACTGTGGAATTAGGATATGCCCCAAAGGCAACTGACTCAGAGAAAGAAACCAAACAAGATTTTGTATCTAACTCAAAAGCCATGAATTCCATCTTAAACGGATTGTGTGAGGCAGATTTTATCAAAGTAATGCATAAAGACACTGCCAAAGAGATGTGGGATACCCTAGAGAACATCCATGAGGGATACAAGAAGGTAAAGACTGCCAAAATTCAAGTCTATAGAGCCCATTTTGAGAACTTAAAGACGAATGATGATGAGACATTGCCAGCTTCTTTCTAAGGGTGGCAGAAATAGTAAATAACATGAAGGCCCTAGGTGAAACCATAAGTAATTGTACAAAATATTCTAAGATCTCTTCCACCCAGTTTTAACCCCAAGGTGTCTGCAATAGAAGAAACATCTGATTGGGAAACCTTGACCATGAACCAACTACTATGAAATCTAACAGCATATGAGATGAGACTCCCACAGAAGAAGCCAAGTTTGAGGGAGGCAGCCTTTAAAACAGAAAATAAGAAAGAAGAAAAGGAAGACATATGCTCTTGCTCAAATGAAGAAGAGGCTAAATTTGTCAAGAAACTGGATAGAGGCTCAGGTAAATACAAAGGTAAAATTCCCTTCAAATGCTTTAACTGTGGAAGAGTTGGACACTATGCTGCTAAGTGTCCTCACAAGAAAGTAAGGAATCAGGCTCAAGAATCAGATAAAAATACATCAAAAAATTGGCAGAAAGGAAATAAGTTCAGCAAAAAATCCTTCTATGCTCAACAAGACAGCAGTGCATCTGAAGACTCAGATGAACCTTCAAGTGAAGAAGGAACCTTTGAATTTTTATTAATGGCCATAGAAGAACTTGAAGGACTCCTGCTAGAAGATGAAGAAGAATAAGGTGAAGTAGACCTTGAGGGGGAGCTAAGAAGTGACCTTGAGGAGATTGATAGACTCAAACTAAAGTGCAGAAAACAAAGGGACATTCTCCTCAAGTATGTATGAGAAGAACAAAATTCATAAGTCCTCATGCAGCTAAAGATAGAGCTTGAAGAAGCCAAGAATATAGAAGAAATGTTACTTAAGCAAATCAAGGAGAAAACTCAGGAACAAGAGAAGTTTGAAGAATAACTAGTATGTCTCAAGAAGAAATTAGAAAATGCTCAAAAGAAAGTGGCTATAAATTCTTCTCAAACAACAAGCTCTAGTAAGTTGAACGAGATTCTGGATGCTCAAATATCTCCTTTGATAAAAACTGGAATAGGCTATGAAGGAGAATCAAGTAAAAGAAAAGAAAAAGAAAATAGAGATATTATTTTTGTAAAAGCAGAAAAGGCTGATGAAGCAACTCAAACAATTCCTACAAAAGAAGAAACATGTAATGAGTAAGACAGAGATCAAAAGAAACTTCTAGTAACTAAGAATGCAATAAATACTAAGACAACAGAAAAAGGATCATATACCCTTGAGTATGTCAAATTTGGAAGCCATCAAAGAAGATTCTTCTCTCCTGTGAAAAATTCCACCTGTTATGTCTGTCACAAGCTGGGACACATTGCTACATACTGTCATGCAAGGAGGAATAATTCGAAACAGCAAAAGATCCAAACAGTGAAGAGACTGTCTCAAAATGGAGAAGAAAACCTTACACCAGGTATGAAAATAGTTTCTATGGTTACTATTTTTATTGTAAGGAATTTGGCCATAAAATAATTGAGTGAAAAAAATATGGACAAAGATTGATGTTTAACACCTCAAGAAGGTTTATGAATCAAAGAAATTTTTCCCATACTCACAATTCTGCAAAAATCATGATCAAATGATGTGTATGCAACAAAATTGGACATATGCCTTCCAAATGTCCTCTGAGAGGATGTGATTCATCATCTCACAAAAGATACCAAACAAAAGGATGTTTCCAGTGGAAAAATAAGGTGAATAAGTGTGACCTGGCTCTAACTACTCAAGACCTATAAAGCCAATGGTATCTAGACAATGGCTGCTCAAAACATATGACTAGAGACAGAAGAAAATTTATATCTTTTGATGAAAAGAAAACTGGTAATGTTATTTTTGGAAATGATAAATCAGGAAAAATCAAGGGAAAGGGCTCAGTCAGCTTAGATAATGGCAGAGCTAAGGCCCAATATGCACTATTTGTAGATGGGCTGAAAGCAAACTTGTTGAGTGTCAGTCAAATATGTGATAAAGGCTGTGAATTTATTTCAGAGCACAAGACTATGAAGTCAGATCAAGCACCACAGGTAAGACACTGCTCAAAGGAGTTTGAATAGAGAGTAATGTTTACATTATGAAAGAGGAAGATGAAGCCTGTCATCTTAGCAAACTTGAGGAGTCATGGTTATGTCATAAGAGGTTGGGACATCTCAGCTTCAATCACATCATCAGACTAAGCAAGAAGAAAGTTGTGAGAGACATGCCAGAAATAAAAAGGCCTTCTAATACCATATGCAAATCTTGTCAATTGAGAAAACAGACCCACACATCATTTAAGGCCAAAGATGAGTTATCAACAAGAAGACCACTCCAGCTTGTGCACATGGACATGTGTGGACCTGCAAGAACTAAAACTCCAAGTGGAGAATCCTACTTCATGCTGATAATAGATGACTTCTCCAAAATGACATGGGTTGCATTTCTCAATAATAAATCAGAAGCTCTGGAAAAATTTAAGATATTCAAAGCATTAGAAAAAAATCAAACAGGATGCAAGCTAAAATGCATCAGATCAGATAGAGGAGGTGAATTCATAGATTATGAATTTGCTGACCTATGCAATGAACATGGGATAAAGCAACAATTTATTGTTGCAGGAACACCTCAGAAAAATGGAATAGCAGAGAGACAAAACAGGTCTGTACAGCAAATAGCCAAAGCCATGATGCAAGAGAGTAATATTCCTCAAACCTTCTGGGAAGAAGCAGTACACACAGCTGTGCACATTCTAAACAAAGCCCACTTAAGGCCAAGCAGTGACAAGACTCCCTATGAACTATGTCATGGGAAACCAGCTTCAATCAAACATTTTAGAATCTTTGGAATCAAGTGTTACATAAAGAATAATGATGAAAATCTTGGGAAATTTGATGCAAGAGCAGATGAAGGGATATTTCTAGGATATGCTTCCAAAAGTAAAGGGTATATGTGCTACAACAAGACTCTTCGAAAAATAGTAGAAAGCATTGACGTGAGATTTGATGAAGAACTTCCAAACAATACAAGAGATACAGACTGCAGCAGTCCATCAGACAACCATGAATAAGAAAACCAATATTATGATGAAACAAGCAAGACAACAGGAAATGCTGAACTAAGCTCGAAAGCCCCCTCAAGATACACTCAGAAGAACCATCCTGAAGATCAGATGATTGGAGACAAAAGAGTAGGGGTCCAGAAAAGAAGGAAACTAACTGAACAAAAAGAAGAGGTATACATAGCCATGTTATCACAAATAGAGCCAAAGAAATTTGAAGCAGCCAACAAGGACAAGTCTTGGGGGAATGCTATGAATGAGGAATTGGACCAAATTGAGAAAAATAATACCTGGGAACTAGTTCCTAGACCCACTAAGAAAAATGTCATAGGCTCAAAATGGGTATTCAAAAATAAAATGAATGAGGAAGGACAGGTAGTCAGGAATAAAGCCAGAGGAAACTACGTCCTCTTTGCAGGCAGAGTTGCAGTGTGCGTTTTGCATCAGTTTGGAGGACAGATCTCTAGTGAAAGCGATCCTTCCCTTCACTATGGTGATCCATAGATTTTCCAACCAATATATGTTCCTTTTCAGATCTGATCTACTGTGTATCATGTTCTTTGGAAATTTCTGAAGTTTAGTGTAGATCCATGGTGTAGATCTTAGATCTACTCATTGTTATTCATCTTCTATTGAGATCCCCAAGGGGAATATACTAAAAAGTTATTTTTGCATATGGATCTGATTCTGATCTATGATTTGTATTTAGATATGTTTTAGCTCCAAAATATAATGAAACATTGCTTCATTCCCCTGTAAATTACGTTTTTCAGCTTTTCTGTCTCATTCCATGTTTGCAGCGCTTCATTTTGAGGCCTTTCTTTATGTAAATATATGTTTTTCCTAATGTAAATCATTTGAGTCATATTATAAGTTACCATACTGATATTATAGCATTATTTCAGTTAAAACCCTCAAAATATACGCTATCCATGCTTCAGCAAATTTCTTCATAATCCAAGCCATGGGAAATCAGGGTTTTCTAGCCTAGTTAGGAAGGGAGAAACTGTTTAACATAGAAAAATGCATTTTTGTTTGCTGAAATTCGACATGGGATTCCCTCATAACCCTATCTATCAGATCCAACCACTTTCCCCTCTTATTTTTACGCAGATCTGTGAATAAATTCGTTTTAGGGCCTAAATCATCACTTTTACCCACCTTTTGGTTTATAAAACACTCTATAAAGTTGATTCTGCTTATATTATTGAATTTTAAGTGATTTTACATCATTTATCAGTCATATTTATGCATATCCAACTCTATAATACCTTAGGGTATTCTCATTGTTGTAGAAATTCCAGATTTGGAACATTACAGTGGTATCAAAGCTGCTTTCTTAGCTCGGCCTGTGAATCTAAGCCCAAGAAGGCCAGAATGTTGAAGAATATGAGTTTTACCTCATCATATTCCATATCCATGAAGATCCCCTTCAAAGAAGGTATACAGACAAAGGATAAAGAAGAATAAAATGAAACTCCTAGAGGGTTTCAATGAGAAGAAAGTTGCAGTGAGACCTACAAAAGGTTTCAAGAAGGAGAGGAAGACCCATGCACTTCCTACCTTCACAAATGAGATGAATTGTATAGAAAAAAAATGAGCATGGCTCCACCACTTGGAAGAATGACAGAAGAGGAGATCTCCTTGCTCCTTTTCCAGACCATGAAGGCTATTGAAGAAGATATCAAGGAGATTGAAAGGGTGGAGACTTGTACCAGCGCTGGCACAACCTTCGACTAGCAGCCTTCAGTAATGGAGGAAGACTAAATAGTTGTAGAAGAAGATCTTGCTTCTATATCCCACCAAGGTGTGATTAAAAATTCATCTGTTGTCATTTCAGCACATTGTATGAAGAGATCTACATTTTTGTATGCTGTTGATTTAGAGCAACAAAGTTGCACTGCGTTGTGCAAGAGCAGTAAGGAAGAAAGGAGGCACCATTCCTCATGGGGGAATTCAAATTGTAGCTTCATTCATGAAGCAATGGAGGAGTAAATGATGAATGGTAGACATCTTGAAGTGAGAAACCTTTTCTCCTTTCTAGATGCCTCTTTCTCAATGAGCACTACCCAGCTCAAAGAGAAACTTCTACCTGCAGAAGATCCAGAACCTCAATGGTTTTGGAAGGACATAGATGAGAGGTATTTTCTTAAAGATCTCAAATGGATTGCATTTCAAAAGCCCTTGAAATGTAGAAGGTGTAAAACCATAAGGACACAAAGAGGAGTTGGGGAAGAGGGCCAGCCTCGTTCCTATCCATTGCAGAAGGGTGAAACACCTAGGAAGGTGATTGGATTGTGCAGTGGAAGCATGGAGGGTCTTCTCCACTCATGTATTTAGTCATATCTCATTAAGGAGGTCTCATTATATGAATATTATGGCACCATCCATGGGCAGCATGTGTCATTACTATCAAAGGATGAGACCCTCAATATTGTAGAAGGAAAAGAGGAGGGCAAGCTTCACATGGTAAGAAACATTTTTCCCTATTTATTTCAGAATAATAATGCAAGAAGAAGGTGAAATGATCTATTCAAGCAAAGCAAGGACACATCACTCCATACATCCTTCCATGATATATGCCTTTATGTCTCCTTACTTGAAGGAATTCCACCAAGGAGTTCCCATGATGAGCAGAAGAGAAAAGTGTGCCCTCAACCTTGTGCATCAATGTCATCTCTTTCTAAGAGGGAAGCCAACACAAAATTGGAGACTTTGGGTAAGAAGCATGCTTATGTAAATCACATCTTATTTCATGATTTCATGTATTCTCTTTCTTTACATTTTCAGGCTATAACTCCCAAAGGGAGTGTTTTACCTTACAAGCTTCATGGCCAACTATGGGCTGAGATTATTTTCAAATATGGCCACTCCCTTGATGGGCTAAGGGAGGTGTTACAACATGATGGGTGCTTCCCTAAGGCACCAAATATACATTTCACTTTCAGCCATGGTGAAATGATAAGGGTAGCAAGTAAGTGGCATGCAAACCACTTACCATATATAGATCTGAATCAGGGAGGAGATCACCTACGCTGGTTCCTGTTGGGTGAGTTTAGGTACCACCCAAGGTTTTTGAATTTCATTTCTCATGCCTTATATTTAAAGAAAAGAAGGCATAAGAATGAGGCATGTTTGTTTTGGTTGATGAGGAGAGAGTATGGACACCCCATGATGAATTGCATGTCCATACATCTACTTGTATCCATGATGTATGTGTTATTGCCCAAATCCACCTCAGGCTGAAGGAAGGCGGGATTCAGGGTAACACCAAACCACGCTCAGTCTGGTAGCTAGCCCTACCAGAACAGGAGAGGGTTCTCTCCAGGTCAATTTCAATTAAAATATTCAAAGGGGCCTGAGATGACTAAAACAATAACTGATCTTAGGCTAGATAAACAAATAGGATGGTTTGATTTTGATTTTTTGGGATTTTGTTGGAAAAAGGGGAAAGACAATTTTGGGCTTGGGGATGAGGCCAAATTCTTGCAGAGTTCAAGTTGGGGCAGAGAAGGCAATGAATTTGATGTCTTAGATTCAATGAATGGATATAAAAGACTGTTGAGGAGCTGAAGAGGGCAAGAGAGTGCAAGGATACTCTTCAAACTGGCAAAAACATATACAACTAAACAAAAGCTTAAGGCAGAGCACTAGCAAACTAATGAATTCTACCTTAGTTAATCATTTGTTTAATTCATAATCAAAGAGAAGGGAAATGGCATACATAAAAATCAATGAAACTTATGATAAAATGGAGAAAAACATCATCAAAACTCAGAAGCCACAAGGATCCCAACAAGTGCTGCAAAACTCTGGTCTTTCCTTTGCCAAAAACTGAAAATGGATATACAATGAGGTGCCAAACTTTTCCCAAGAGTCCAACCTTGAAAATTTCTTAGAAAATACAATATATAGACCATCCTAACCCCTTCCCATGCCTCTAGGGATCGAGCTCATCCTTATAGGAGCTGTTTCAACCAATTCTAAACATGGAACTGAAATCTAGGTAGCCAAACAACTTGCCTCTATATACTAGGAAACTGATCAATTCACTTAATTTTCACTTTTTATTGAATGAATCCTATAGAACAAGTAAAAACATGCCAAATTTACATCATAGCTACAAAATTACATCAATATAGATCAATAATTACATCCAAAAGTGAAACTAATCAAACTGGCCGAATTTCTGAGCTGAAAAGTGAAAATTGGGCAAAATTCCTCTATGCGCCGCGTCAGAAAACTCAATGCGCCACGCCACTTTGAGCCTATTTTTGGGGCACTTCCTGAAGTCCAAATTGAGCTCATGATATCTCTTTGGAAAGCCCTGTCTGTCTTCTATCCAACCAAGGTGGAATTTTTCAATTTGGAGTTCATTTGCCCCTCCAAAACTGCAATCTCCCAAGACTGCTTCCTGTTGGTGCAAAAGGTGGCAGAAAGGCCATTTTTGGAGTGTTTTTGACCCTTAATACCATCCAGAACTCAATGAAATCTCTCAGCCATTCCTGAGCATGCATAATTTACCATAAAAAACCCAAAAATATCAAATTTTCCACCAGAATATGTCCCAATCATAAGCGCGTGTCGGGTGGCGCGACGCGTCGGGCAGAAAAACCTGTTTGCGACCAAAATTTCAAAAATGAAAAATTTAATCCACATTTGCTGAAATTCGACGTGAAGGTCTCCCATCATGTCTCATGCTCAACCAAAGAAGCTTTGGCCAAGATTTGAAGTGGATCAGGCGTTTTGCAACGTTTCAGTGCCCTCCTCAACCTCACCTTCAGGATCTTCATCCTAGCTCTGCAAACGTGTGTGCGGGCCCAATAGTGCTTCTTCATATGTCTGAGCATGTCTTTTTCCCTATTGGCCTTCTCCAAGAGCTTCTCCAGATGAATATTGACTCTCGTAAGGCAAGTCTCTCGCTCAAATGGTGTCATGTCACTTGGTCTCTTTCGGGCCAATTCACGGTCTTCACAGATTTTCCACAACTCTATGAGTGTCTTCTGATCCTCCAGTTGTTTATTCCACTACTCCAAGTAATTTATAACCCAATGAGCTCTTTGCAATTTCTCGGTCAGCATGTCGATCTCATCTTTCTGCTCCTGGATGATTTCTTTCAGCTTTGAGCTGGAAGAGCTCGAATCAACATCGATGACTATAAAATCAGTGTCTTGGCCTCCTGAAGGGCCCTCATCATGCATAGGCCTCTTGCCTCTGTCCTGTACCTGTGCTGATGTAGAAGGTGAGACCCCTTCCACGCCATGTGGAGATAGTACTCGTGCTGTTGTCGAAGATAACGAGACCCCTTCTACCCTGGGCGGAGATAGTACTCGTCGTGCTGCTGCAAATAAGGCTCTGGTACCTCTCTGATAGGTAACACACACTGGAACACTGATAGGCTCTATCTCAGGAACCTCAAACTAATGCGAAGGCTCACCTGCATCGTGAAAAATATCTGGAGGAGGCCGAGGGGCTGTAAAAAAGTCACGGGAAATGAACTCATCCCATGCGATGCCCTGCAATCCAAGCTGATGTACTACAATGATTTTAATGAGAGCATAATGATAAATGCTGTTATGTTGTTGCTCTGGAGTATTCTTCTGCACAAGGGTAGTCATATGATCTATGTTTTGGCACATGAAGTATGGAATATTCATCAGTCTCACTCTCGTGAAATGCATCAAAAGTCTGATATGGTATGCATAAAGGCGTGAGAATCTACCCTCACAGCTGAAGTATCTAATGATGAGTTTCATTAATGCTGCATAGGACTATTTCAGAAACTGGAACGGGAATACCCTAATGAGATGCCTCAAATATCCAGGCCTGATGTAAGGTTCATAATATGCTCTATCCATCTGTTGTCTCTTATTCCACTCCTCACCTATGTTTGGTATCCCGGTTGCCTCAGAAATGGTCTCTGGTGTCAAGGTGAAGTTCTCTCTAGCAAGGTTTACATGACCATCACGCAAATGTAGGACAAATAAGCGAACCAACTCCTGATGATGTTGAATCTGAGATATTAGCTCACAATACCGAAAACATGAATGTTGCTGAAAGCATGTCATTGCAAGCGGGCAGGCCTGCAATTGAGCCAAAGAAGTGGGCTCCTCCCTGACGTGCCTGCCACTTTTATGAGACCTCCTCGGTACATTTAGCTCGGTGGTTGAGTCACTGTCTTGCTCATATCCCTGCTCATATGATGAATTTGTCTCTGACATGGTGCTGAAAACAAGGTGTTTATGCTGATATGTAGGTGGTGAAAACAAGAGTTTGTCTTTCAATACCAAGTATGCCACATATGTAATGAGAGGCTGTTAGGAAATATCACAATGAATACAATAGGCCAATGGTAATTTGGAGTGGAAAGTGATCACTTGTACTTAGGGAGCAGGATTTGGAGACTTTACCGTGATATTATGGGAGTGGGAGGCCAAATGAGTGAGATGCAGAGATGAATTTTAGGGATAGGGATAAATGAAATGACATACTCAAGCTAGGTGAAGTCAAGGATGTCAAAACAGTCTTTGAATGTCTTTGGGAATTAGAATTTTATCAATGATATGAAGGAAGGGGTGTGATAGACAATGATAGGGTTTGAGGATGAAAACATAGGAACAAAGGGTATAAGGGATATGGGACAGCGGGAATAGGAGAGGGAATTATGATAATAACATGATAACAGTATGATAACAATGATGGAAACACAAATGATGGGAGTGTTAAGCACCAATAATAAAATTTCATCACCTATTTTCAAACCCTAGGGAGAAAATTTTAATATGAATATAGGGTTTATTATTTCACCAACCAAACTCCAATTTCTTCACCTCTAAACCACACCAGACATGACTAAAATCACTAAACAGGCTCTGTCAACTTACTTGGAGAAAAATGAGCTGAATCGAATTGAGTTTTTATGGAGCGGAAATGAATTTGGCCTTGGAGGCTTTGTGTGCTGTGCACAAGCCCAGTGCACCGTGTCCTACGGATGCACCGCGCCAGAGGAAAATAACACTGTGTGAAAATGCCCAATGCGTCGCGCTGGCCCAGTGCGTCGCGCGCTTACCCAATGCGCCGCGCAGCCTTAAACACAGCCTTGGTTTTTCAAAATTACAAAATCACCCTTTCACCACTGAACTTCGACTTCAATCACCTCTTTGAATGAAAATGGCATTGATAAACATCGTAATATCTATATAGAGTCATGGCTTTGATTTTCTCTTTGTAAAGACCCACTTTGTAATGTTTCAAAATTGACATTTTTCACTTTTAATATAACTCTGTTTTTCAAATTTCCTTTTGATTTTTGGCTTGAAATGATGGCTTTTCTTGGTTGATTTTGGCAGGGATGGTGGCATTGAACTTCGGCAAAAGAAGACTAGAGTCTGCATTTGAAGTAATTCGCGGCTGAAAAATTTAAAATACATTATTACAAACAATAAATTTGACGATTTCTTCTTCAAAACAGAGTTTTGAAGAAGAAACATCCTTGAGCATTATTAACAATGAAATCTTGAAATGAAAACTTATTGAAGACATTATCATGGCCTGTGGGCATTATTTAACATTTCTGAAGACCAAACCCTTGACCTAGAAAGTAAAATGACTATTTTTGACCAAAATACCATCTATGACTGTAAATGACTGAAATCAATTTTAATGAACTTTTGATAAATTTTGACCAACCCAGCAGGTACAAACATGAGGGAAAATGAGAGAACAAAGCCCTTCCGTCGGATAATGGCATGCCCCTAATGGAATGTAGATGAATGAGCAGAATGAGACACCTAAAAAATGAAATTCAATAAAAGAAATGATCTCTGATGGAGGGATGTAAAGACCGACTCTAACATTGGCTCCAATGGGGATGGTAGCTCCTGGGAGGTGCCAAGAACGACAGATCTCTGGGAGAGTAGGTAGTGCCTTAGTCCATTGGGATATGGAGTCCATTATTTTGACAAACAACACAAGACTTTTGACTCAATTATTGACTGAAACTTGACTCAAACCGACTCAATTCTGCAACCAAAATGACTGAAAAACTGACTCGACATACTCAAACCAAAACTGCAATGAAACTAGAACGAAATGTTGCCTTTGGCTGCTTATTTATTTAAAAAATCTACCCTACTTTGCTGTAGATCCAATAGATCAAGTAATGTTGTAATGCCAGATCAACCATTCAAGTAACTGTGACAAGGATGTTGGTTGAGAGTGCTTCAACCAGGACACAGATGTAATTGCTGGCAGCCATACATGCACATAATGAGTCTGGTTATGTAAAATACAATTTGATCTATCATTGAAACTGAAAAAAATTTCCATGTACGTTGCAATAGGATCGCAAAAGCCAGACTCTGTTTGCTGCCCCAACTCCACAATACATACTTCCAGCTGCACACTGTCAATGCAAACATCCACGGGCAGCTCTATTTTTTCTTGTTTTGAAGGAGGGAGAGTTTCCAAGAACTTTTTTGGATCTCAGAATTCATATGATTGGATCTGATCATTTAAATACTGAATCTCCTCCTCAAATCTTTCAACAGGTAACTCGCAGAAACGAGTTTTAGCTTCAGGAGGAAAATTCGGGGATTTCAAACATTGAAGCACGACAATGAAAAATGATTCATCAATTTCAAAATCCACTAACTGATCTCTAACTTCTTTTACAACTTCACAAAGCGCAGGGTTTGCCACATACCCTACCATTGCATGAATGGATCAGCGAGCACTGGAATATCTGGATCGAGTTGGAGTCACCAGGTGAATGTTTCAGCCTTCATATGTCTGATCGTTTTCCACCATAAACAATTATATCTGAACTTGATACATGTACTAGGGAAAGACAATCTACAAGTCGAGTGTCACATTCACAAGCTAGACCAGAGATTGACTGAAGCAGCATTCATCTACTTTCGCTGATGCATAGCAAGAGCGTTTCGAAGGCTACCTGGCTAACTTCAGGCTCCGTATGTAGCTTATGAATTAAATAACGCCAACAAGAAAAACATTTTTTCCCCAGTATGGTCACCACTATGTTATTTCCAAAATCCACCTCAGGCTAAAGGAAGGCGGGATTCAGGGTAACACCAAACCACGCTCAGTTTGGTAGCTAGCCCTACCAGAATAGGAGAGGGCTCTCTCCGGGTCAATCTCAATGAAAATATTCAAAGGGGCTTGATATGACTAAAAAAATAACTGATCTTAGGCTAGATAAACAAATAGGAGGGTTTGATTTTAATTTTTTCGGATTTTGTTGGAAAAAGGGGAAAGACAATTTTGGGCTTGGGGATGAGGCCAAATTCTTGTAGAGTTCAAGTTGGGGCAGGGAAGGCAATGAATTTTATGTCTTAGATTAAATTAATGGATAGAAAAGACTATTGAGGAGCTGAAGAGCGCAATAGAGTGCAAGGATCCTCTTCAAACTGACGAAAACATATAAAACTAAACAAAAGCTTAAGGCAGAGCACCCGCAAACTAATGAATTCTACCTTAGTTACTCATTTGTTTAATTCAGAAGCAAAGAGAAGGGAAATGGCATACATAAAAATCAATGAAACTTACGATAACATGGAGAAAAACATCATCAAAACTTGGAAGCCACAAGGATCCCAACAAGTGCTGCAAAACTCTGGTCTTTCCTTTGCCAAAAACTGAAAATGGATATATAATGAGGTGCCAAACTTTTCCCAAGAGTCCAACCTTGAAAATGTCTCAGAAAATACAATATATAAACCATCCTAACCCCTTCCCATGCCTCTAGGGGTCGAGCTCATCCTTATAGGAGTTGTTTCAACCAATTCTAAACATGGAACTGAAATCTAGGCAGCCAAACAACTTGCCTCTATATACTAGGAAACTGATCCATTCACTTAATTTTCACTTTTTAGTGAATGAATCCTCTAGAAAAAGTAAAAACATGCCAAATTTACATCATAGCTACAAAATTACATCAAGATAGACCAATAATTACATCCAAAAGTGAAACTAATCAAACTGGCCGAATTTCTGAGCTGAAAAGTGAAAATTGGGCAAAATTCCTCTATGCGCCGCGCCAGAAAACTCAATGCGCCACGCCAATTTGAGCCTATTTTTGGGGCACTTCCTGAAGTCCAAATAGAGATCATGATAGCTCGTTGGAAAGCCCTATCTGTCTGCTATCCCAGCCAGGTAGAATTTTTCAATTTGGAGTTCATTTGTCCCTCCAAAACTGCAATCTCCCAAGACTGGTTCCTGCTGGTGCAAAAGGTGGAAGAAAGGCCATTTTTGGAGTGTTTTGACACTTAAGACCATCCAGAACTCGATGAAATCTCTCATACATTCCTAAGCATGCATAATTTACCATAAAAAAACCCAAAAATATCAATTTTTCCTCCAGAAGATGTCCCAATCATAAGCGCGCGTTGGATGGCGCGACGTGTCGAGCAGAAAAACCTGTTTTGCGACCAAAATTTCAAAAATGACAAATTTACCCCAAATTTGCTGAAATTTGGAGTGAAGGCCTCCCATCATGTCTCATTCTCAGCCAAAGAAGCTTCAGACAAGATTTGAAGTGGATCAGGCGTTTTGCAATGTTTCAGTGCCCTCCTGAACCTCGCCTTCAGGATCTTCATCCTAGCTCTCCAAACGTGTGTGCGGGCCCAATAGTGGTTTTTTATATGTCTGAGCATGTCTTTGTCCCTATTCGCCTTCACCAAGAGCTTCTCCAGATGAATATTGACTCTCGTAAGGCAAGTCTCTCGCTCAAATGGTGTCATTTCACCTGGTCTCTTTCGGGCCAATTCACGGTCTTCACGGATTTGCCGCAACTCTATGAGTGTCTGCTGATCCTCCAGTTGTTTATTCCACTGCTCCAAGTAATTTATAACCCACTTAGCTCTCTGTAATTTCTCGGTTATCATGTCAATCTCAGCTTTCTACTCCTGGATGATTTCTTTCAGCTTTGAGCTGGGAGAGCTAGAATCAACATCGATGAGTATAAAATCAGTGTCTTGGCCTCCTGAAGGGCCCTCATCGTGCATAGGCCTCTTGCCTCTATCCTGTACCTGTGCTGATGTAGAAGGCAAGACCCCTTCCATGCCATGTGGAGATAGTACTCGTGCTACTGTCAAAGATAATGAAACCCCTTCCACCCTGGGCGGAGATAGTACTCGTCGTGCTGCTGCAAATAAGGCTCTGGTACCTCTCTGATAGGTAACACACAATGGAAAACTGATAGGCTATGTCTCAGGAACCTCAAAATGATGCGAAGGCTCACCTGCATCGTGAAAAATCTCTTGAGGAGGCCGAGGGGCTGTAAAGAAGTCATGAGAAATGAACTCATCCCATGCGATGCCCTGCAATCCAAGCTGATGTAGTACAATGATTTTAATGAGCGCATAATGATAAATGATGTTATGTTGCTACTCTGGAGTCTTCTTCTGCACAAGGGTAGTCACCCGCTCTATGTTTCGTCACATGACGTACGGAATATTCATCAGTCTCACTCTCGTGAAATGCATCAAAAGTCTGATATGGTATGCATAAAGGCGTGAGAATATACCCTCACAGCTTAAGTATCTAATGATGAGTTTCATTAATGCCGCATAGGACTCTTTCAGAAACCAGAATGGGAATACCCTGCTGAGCTGCCTCAAATATCCAGGCCTGATGTAAGGTTCATAATATGCTCTATCCAACTGCTATCTCTTATTCCACTCCTCACCTATGTTTGGTATCTCGGTTGCCTCATAAATGGTCTCTGTTGTCAAGGTGAAGTTCACTCCAGCAAGGTTTACATGACCATCACACAAATGTAGGACAAATAAGCGAACCAACTCCTGATGATGTTGAATCTGAGATATCAGCTCACAATACCGAAAACATGAATGTTGTTGAAAGCATGTCATTTCAAGCGGGCAGGCCTGCAATTGTGCCAAAGAAGTGGGCTCCTCCCTGACGTGCCTGCCACTTTTATGAGACCTCCTCGATACATTTAGCTTGGTGTTTGAGTCACTGTCCAGCTCATATCCCTGCTCATATGATGAATTTGTCTCTGACATGGTGCTGAAAACAAGGTGTTTTGACAAGTATATGTTGATATAAGTATGGTGAAAACAAGAGTTTGTTTTTCAATACCAAGTGTGCCACATATGTAATGAGAGGCTATGAGGAAATATCACAATGAATACAATAGACTGTCAAGTGAATTTGGAGTGGAAGGACAGTCACTTACTGCTTGGGGAACTTCGAGATTTGGAGACTTTATAAGTGATATGGGAGTGGGAGATAGTGATGGGGGTAGTTTTTAGGGATAGGGATAAATGAAATGACATACTCAAGCTAGGTGAAGTCAAGGATGTCAAAAATGTCTTTGAATTTATTTGGGAATTAGAATTTTATCAATGATATGAAGGAAGGGGTGTGATAGACAATGATAGGGTTTGAGGATGAAAACATAGGAACAAAGGGTATAAGGGATATGAGACAGCGAGAATAGGAGAGGGAATTATGATAACAACATGATAACAGTATGATAACAGTGATGGAAACACAAATGGTGGGAGTGTTAAGCACCAATAATCAAATTTCATCACCTCTTTTCAAACCCTAGGGAGCAGATTTTAATATGAATATAGGGTTTATTCTTTCACCAACCAAACTCCAATGTCTTCGCCTCTAAACCACACCAGACATGACTAAAATCACTGAACAGGCTTTGTCAACTTACTTGGAGAAAAATGAGCTGAATCGAATTGAGTTTTTATGGAGCGGAAATGAATTTGGCCTTGGAAGCTCTGTGTGCCGCACACAAGCCCAGTGCGCCCGGTCCTGTGGATGCACGGCGCCAGAGGAAAATAACACTGTGTGAAAACGCCCAATGCGTCGCGCCGCCCCAGTGCGTCGCGTGCTTACCCAATGCGCCGCGCAGCCTTAAACACAGCCTTGTTTTTTCAAAATTACAAAATCCCCCTTTCACCACTGAACTTCGACTTCAATCGACCTCTTTGAATGCAAATGGAATTGATAAACATTGGAATATCTATATAGAGTCATCGCTTTGATTTTCTCTTTGTAAATACCCACTTTGTAATGTTTCAAAATTGACATTTTTCACTTTTAATATAACTCTGTTTTTCAAATTTCCTTTTGATTTTTGGCTTGAAATGATGGCTTTTCTTGGTTGATTTTGGCAGGGATGGTGGCATTGAACTTCGGCAAAGGAAGACTAGAGTCTGCATTTGAAGTAATTCGTGGCGGAAAACTTTAAAATACATTATTAAAAACAATAAATTTGACGATTTCTTCTTCAAAACAGAGTTTTGAAGAAGAAACATCCTTGAGCATTATTAACGATGAAATCTTGAAATGAAAACTTATTGAGGACATTCTCATGGCCTGCGGGCATTATTTAACATTTCTGAAGACCAAACCCTAGACCTAGAAAGTGAAATGACTCTTTTTGACGAAAATACCATCTATGACTGTAAATGACTGAAATCAATTTTAATGAACTTTTGATAAATTTTGACCAACCCAGCAGGTACAAACATGAGGGGAAATGAGAGAACAAAGCCCTTTCGTCAGATAATAGAATTCCCCTAATGGAATGCAGATGAATGAGTAGAATGAGACACCTAAAAAATGAAATGCAATAAGATAAATGATCTTTGACGGAGGGATGTAAAGACCGACTCTAACAGTATGTACATGTATTTCTATTTAGAATGAATATCATAATCATGTATGTACTTTGGGTTGGGAGAATATGCAACCTTCTCATGGGATGGCATAAGGGAGCATGTTTATATCATGATGTTGATGATGCTCCAATCTTTATTGTAAACATGAGAGGAGAGGAGGTACAATGGGTGAATGTATCCATTGAGAATGTAATCTCCCAAATTCATTTGTATTTCAAGAAGAGGATAGAACCTTATATGGTTGCTACATTATATATTATGTTTTCTTATGCAAAAGGTCATGTATTGGGCTTATGTCATGGGAAGGGATCTCTCACAAGGGAGAACTTGGAGCAAGACATGTGTTGCTTGAATCATGTTCAACCAACACCTATTATTCTCAATTATTTCCAAGCTTTGAAGAATCTTATGGCAGCAAAAAGGTGGTGGGATGACCACTTATTGTATCATGATTTGAGGCAGCTAGAGGGTAGTCAAAGATGGTCTCAAAGGAGGGACTTGGGTCACCATCCAATGACACTTAGTCCATATTTATGTTGGAGCACCTATGGTGAAAATGACTTATTCACTATATGCATATGAGGTTGGGCAAGAAGGCTCACTATAATCCATGAAGAGAATCATGAAGTTCCAAGCTCCTCTTGGCTTCATGAAAACTACATTTTTGTAGGCTAGGATCAACAACTCCACATCCATCAACAATGGGAAGAGGGACAACGTGAGTTGAGTATATTTATCTCTCATTTCCAGCCTTATATCCCCTACTCAATGCACATGACGGTGACTAATGATTGTTTCTATGAGCTATCAAGAATGGATCATTTTATTTGGATGATAGCATGGAGAGTAAAGGCTCTTAAAGGGGTCGAAGTACCCTATATTTAAAAATCTCATGCCTTGAATACCAATGGACAGCTTGTATTTCTTCCTTTGTATCCCCCAACTCTTCATGATGACAGCTATATGGTTCATTCCAGGGAGGAGACAATTCCATTGGATATTTTGCAGCACTCACCTTGCAATTTCTTGAGGACAAGCAACACTTTTGGAGGGGAGGACTGTAATGTTCCTAATTAGCCCAAGCTAATAAGAATATTTAAATTTTGTTTTATTTTCCATTTATGAATAAATGACTAATGGAGGACATGTAAAACTCCTTAGATAAGTGAATAAATCAATGCTCCATGTAAACAAAGCTATATTTGAGCCATTTACATAAAATCCACTTGCAGGTGTGAAAAGGGGTTAAGCTGTGAGACTGGGCCAACCTTGACCAAATCTACAGCGCTGTCTAGATTTAGTGTATCTCAGAAAGGGGCAGCGCAGTTCTAGGAGGAGGACCTCATGTGAAATGGGTTAAGTGATTCAAGATGTTTTAGGGTTTTTCACATCCTCATCTTATAAAAGGAAGGAGAAGGCTCAAGGAAAAGGTTGTTGAAGATATTTAGAATTTAGTCTGCTTAGACTAATTCCAATTCTCTAGGTTGTTTATCTAGAGAATAGTAAGGTTTTCTTGTTTAGGAATTGTCCCTCCTTCATTGAGGATTTCTTCGATGAGATTGTGCTGCTTTGGCCCACTATCTGGCACTGGCAAAGCTCCATCTCTCTTAGGTAGTGTAAATTCAGTTGGGATTTACTTGCTTCAGGGAGCTGTAGCAAGTGGGATTCTAGATCTATAGAGATATAGGTTGTTTTAGGAGCCTCTTCTCATGAAGTGTGCCTTTTAACCTCATGGAAGAGTGCCGCTCCTGATTGTGCTTCAAATCCATATCTTGGCATCATGCCAAAGTGTTCTCCACTTCTTCAGTGCATTCACTTGAGGAAACTGTGTCCTCTTTGCAGGCAGAGTTGCAGTGTGGGTTTTGCATCAGTTTGGAGGACAAATCTCTAGTGAAAGGGGTCCTTCCCTTCGCTATGGTGATCCATAGATTGGCCAACCAATCCATGTTCCATTTCAGATCTGATCTGATATGTATCATGTTCTTCAGAAATTTCTGAAGTTTACTGCAGATCCATGGTGTAGATATCAGATCTACTCATTGTTATTCATCTTCTGTTGAGATCCCCAAGGGGAATGTACTAAAAATATCCTTTATAGATCCCATTATAATCTATGATTTTGTATTTATATCTATTGTAGATCCAAAATATAATGAAACACTGCTTCATTCCCCTGTAAATTACGCTGTTCAGCTTTTCTGTCTTCATTTTGAGGCCTTTCTTTATGTAAATCTTTGTTTTTCCTAATGTAAATCATTTGAGTCATATTATAAGTTTCCATAATTATTTTCCAGCATTATTTTAGTTAAAACCCTTAGAAATTACGCTATCCATGCTTCAGCAAATTTCTGCATAATCCAAGCCATGGCAAATTAGGGTTTTCTAGCCTAGTTAGGAAGGGAGGAACTGTTTGACATAGAAAAACGCATTTTTTACACAGATCTCTAAATACATTCGTTTTAGGGCCTAAATCATCACTTTTCCCCACCTTTTGGTTTATAAATGCTATATAAAGTTTCTTCTGCCTATTTTATTGAAGGTTAAGTGGTTTTACATCAGTTATCAGTCATATTTCTGCATCTCCAACTCTAGAATACCTTAGGGTATTCTCATTATTGTAGAAATTCCAGATTTGGAACATTACACTTTAACCTATTGTTCTAGATTATCACCTGTCTAGGGAAGTGTGTTTTATCTGTAATTCAAAATTTTTTCCAACAAATTGGCGACTCCACTGGGGAGAATTTCTCTTACTTCTAGGTGTTTTAGCCTCTAATTTTCTTTATTTATCCACCGAGTAGTTGTTATTCACAAAGATCAAACTTTTTGAAGTATTAATTTGCAAAAGAAGTGTGTTAAACAGTGGCGTTTTTCGTTATACACTGCGCCCAACGCACTCTTGGATAGGGCACAGTGATTTTTATAGCAATGTCTCCCTTTTAAGCCTGTGTTGCAGAGCACTGTCTCCCTTTAGAGATTGTGTTGACTCCTGAAACCATCTAGACTCCCTTGATTTTGTATTCGCAAATTGATTCAGTTTGTTTTTTGCTCTGTTTTGAAAATTTTGAACCTCATATTGACCAGTGAATCTATATATTTCTTCCTCCTTTTAAAGAAAATTTGTTCAATGTTTGTTTAAATCATTTTTCTTTATCATTGGCAAGTTTATTTCAAAGTACTTTTATTATCGCATTAGATCCATTTTCTTTTGAAAAGGAAATTGTCATAAAATATTCATTTCCCGATAGGAGAAATTGTTGTTTCATTCCTCATTTTTCCTTCAAAAGATAAATTTTTGTTTGTATTCCTCATTTCTCAAAAGTAAAAGGAATTTTATTTTGTTGATTTAGTGCACTTAGTTTCTTTTCTGCATTCATAACATTAAAGGAACTGAAAAGAAAAATATGCATTTGCATGTAGTGGTTTCCCTTTTTGCGAAAGGGAAAAATTAGGAAATCTGCATTTAGTTTGTGTTTTCTAATTTTTTTTCTCACAAATTGATTTCTCTTTCCCTCTAGTAGCTAGGAGTTTCTTTGAAAAACTAAAAGTGAAATATTTCTTATCATTCTTAGTTGCATTTTAGGAATTTCCAATACATCATTGTGGTGAACCTTTGAAACACAAATTGTTAAGTAAGATCAACATAAAATTAATCTCAATTTACCTAACAAAGTGTTGGAACCATAATGATAACATTTAGAAGGTCTAGGCTAGAGACTTGTTCTGACGTCGTAAAACATAGCAACTGTCGTTAACTTGTCTGTGATACATTCCGAGTGTGATACCTCACTCCACGTACGTAAGTATATCGTAGCTCGTCCACATACTTTTGGGTATATCGGGCGGTGTTATAGTACGATAAGTATAAAGGGGTGCTCTCACTGTGTTGTTTCGCATCAGACAACGCTAATACAAACTTGGGCCTCCACGTACCTTCGGGTATATTTGGGAGGAAAAATTTTAGGTGTTATCCATACATAGTGAACCGATTCGGTGCCTTGTAATTTGTGATACACCGAACACAACATTCGAGGAGATTTCCTGCCCGTACTTCTTGGTTCGCCAGGAGGTATTCTGTAGTTCAAAATTTCTTGGTAAACCCTTTTGCCTAGCATTACCCTTTTATTTTTTTTATTTGTTTTTGGTTAAAATAAATCAGCAATCATGGAAGAATAAAATCCTTTCCCCCGTTTTTTGCGTAGACTTGCATTAAAACCACATTTACCACCAGAAGTTACTTCTAGTAAGCGAAGGTGATCACGATCTACCGAATCAAGTACAATTCATACCTCTGGTGAAACATCATTTTCCATAAACCAGAGTTAGCTCAAGTTGTTTCTACACATCCTAGTTCATCTACTGTTGTCAAAACGGAGTCTTCACAGCTACCCGTGGTCACAATCCATCCAATCAGTGAGACCATCCCTCCTAGACCCGACGTTGTTCAACTAGAAATTGATCCAGATCCTATCTCTTCCTTGCCAAAACATTTGAATCTTGAAGTCGTACAACCAGAAGTTGTTCCTACCTTGGTCATCCCACAAAGTTCTGTAGCTATTGAATCTCCTATATCACACAGTCAACCACTTGAAATATACTTTTTGCCTAATGGAGAAATACTTGCCCCTATTTTAATTGTGATTGAATAAATCCCGCAAGATGATACACCTTTAACTCCAACCCATTTTGGGGAGGACATTTACCTGTACGATTCTTTTTCTCAATCGACACCCTTTGCTTTAGTTGATCCTATTCCTTTTCAAACTCCTATTGATTCAAAAGGGTATACATTTAGTCAAGTAACCATGACTGAACGAACATCTTCGGTTGGGCCATTTGTTCCAATTACGTCAGCTCCAGCCGTAGCTACCTCCTCGATGTTTACAACTTCACCAGAGTCATATTTTCATGGTGGCCCTTTGGTCCCATCAGGTTACAAATCATTATCTGGAATCTTCTCTGGTGCATCTTCAAATCCATGGAATTTACCAATTTCATCATATTATAACTGATAATCCTATCGTAAGTATTGAATGACTTGATTCACTATACACATCTTCAGGGCAATATCAAGTCGGTCCTTCTGGGTCAATTCCTTCAACTACCATATCAACTCGACTCCCAGCATTTGGAAAGCAATATTTTATGTCTTATTATCCTCCTCATGCTGGGGTGCAACCTTTGGTCACCCAATATGAAAGTACTCCATCACTTTTTGGTCAATATAATGTTGAAACGAATGTTTGTCAATGGCAATCCACTTTGCCTATCCAACCACAAATGGTTGTACACTCGTATCATCTGGTTCAACTTGTTACACACACTTCATTACCACTTGTTAATAAATATTTACCCCTATTACATAATCAAAATTTTGTACATCAACCTTATCAAGTGGGTCCTTCAACTCAATACCATCAAATGTTGGGTCCACAGACTCCAAATCCTTTGGTTAATTTACAACTTGTGTCTAGAATAATTTATTCACAATATGGTCTACCATTTTATGGGATGTCACAGCTGCAACCTGGTTATACATATCAACCGAATCAAAGTCATTTTAATTTGGGTTATAACATTGGTGGACAGTCCCCTTGGAAACCACAGCCGCAAATGCCTCAAACTTCTTTTCAACAAGTATCATATCCAGGTTTTGGTCAACATAATACTTAAGTGTTTGCTATGCAAAACAACCCCTATCTGGGTTACTAGCAGCATATTCCTTATGTTGGTGCCTAAAGGCCTATTGCTCAAGGAATTCCATCTTACCCTGGCTATGATCAACCTGACCTTAATCGACAGTTTCCCTTTGTTGCAACTTTAGAGTTACCAAATTTAAATCAGCTAAATAAAGATCCAATTAATTATGCTCCTTGGTGGCCGGTGATAGCTCACAAATTACCCTCGGATATTCCTAAGTTTAATGGAAACCTTGGATAAGATCCGTCAACTCATGTTATGACTTATCATTTATGGTGTTCATCAAATTCCCTGAATGATAATTCTGTTCGACTACGTATTTTCCAGCGTACGCTCACATGTACAGCTGCAAAATGGTACATTGAATTACCTAGAGCTTCTTTTGATAATTTCATAGCCCTAACTACTATATTTTCAACCCATTTATAGTTACCCATCAGATATGAAACTGGAACAGAAATCTTGACCAATTTCAAACAAACTAATGCTACTCACATCTCTGATTATATTCATGAGTGGTGTCGTCATCATCAAATGGTTAAAACCTTTGTTCCAGATAAAGTCCTTGCTGAATGGTTCATTAATTCCCTGTTACCATCTATAACTGAGAATGTGGCTAAAGGTGGCATCTTCATAGAAGAGCAAGTTATCAATCATGCCCAATATTTAGTTTTGATTTATACTCAGTCTGGCATGCTCTATGAAAAAATTCCTAATGTGCCGAGATATAATTTCAATGTTCCTCCTCAATTAAAGGACTCTCATGCTAGAGTTGGCTTGATAGGCACTGCAAGCACACAACACACTACTGCATCTGATCCTACTCCTACTTTAGAAATTAATGCCATGTCATTTGACAGAGGAAAAATTGACAAGCAACCAAGAAGTAAGAAAAAGCGGAAATCTAAGAAAATTCAAACTTCCAACCTACAGGAAAAATCATATGATCAATCGTCTAGACCTAGGAAATTGTTAGCCATCTATAAATTATGTTATATCTAATGATGGCTAGATTAGTCCATGAATTTATAAAACAAAATTTCATGAAAATTTCTGAATTTTGGAAATCTCGATGTGTTCATTATCCCTAATTTATCCATTTTCTCATAAAATTTCACTCATTTACTCCTATCCCAACAGTCTTTTTCCCCCTGAAAAGGACCTCTTTCTTTCGTAAAAACTCCATTTCCTTTGAAGATACCCTCTTTTCCCTTCTCATTTAACCTTCATTTCCTCTTAAAAACCCTTTTTAACCGATAGAACCCTTTTATTTGGTTTAAAAAATGCTTATTTTACCCTATAGGAAAATCCAAAAAGGCTTAAAAAACCTTTGTTTTTTACCTTTTTTGACCTGTTTGTATATAGTCTTTAAGCCCCTGAGGGCTTAAGCCTTTCGCTCCTTTTTCTCCATGTGTCCGAATGCCAGGACCAAGCGCTTAAACTATCTGTAGTAGCCATTGGCCCATTTTCTTTGCCTCCCAGTCACCTTATCTCTCCACGGGACCATTCCCCAGCACCAGGCTTTAGCCCCATCGACATCGACAATTCACATTTTTCTTCATTTCACTTTTTGTTCTCCTCCGCTGATGTTCAACCTCCGATTAGATCCCCACCGTCGATCTACCAAGATCAACAGTTGTTGGCACTCCTCTCCTTTTCTGTCTCTCGTCTACCTCCTAGCCTTCGTTACTATAGCCCCCGGTCCTTTCCTCCTCCACAGGACCTTGTTTTCGTACCTACACCCAAGCACCCTTCGCTTATACTCCCTCCACTCATTATTTAAACCTTTTCCTCCATATAAACTAAATTCCTTTTTATTTTTCTTTTCTCCTTCGCCCGCTCCAACATTTTCCCAAACAAACAACAGAGGTATTTTCACCCCTCCCCTTTATATTCCCACATTGTTCATGTTAAAACCCCTTTCCCTTATAAAATCCCTCACCCCGACGATTATGCCCATGACAAATCTTAACCGTTGATCTTCAAAGATATAATGGTTGTTGGGGTTTCCTCCGATCATCCAACCACTTCCCCATTCCCTCATCTATTCTCCCATGGGTTAATCATGACCGTCGATTCATCGGATCTGACAACTCCCACAGATCCATGTTTTCAACCCATCACACTTAACATCCTACTACCAAAAAAAAGAGCTGACGCTAGCATTATGGCCCAACTCCCATTACTCTGTTGCTCATCCAATCCACATTTTCCAGTTGGATTCCATTGCATCCTCGCCCAAGCACCTTCCATCTGTCGCACTCCCCTGTGGCCATTGGGTCTACACCCCCAGATCCAACGGTCCACATTCAATTTCGCGCGGATTTGCATGTCGGGGTGTAACGACCCAAATCAACGCAAAAAAAGCGGTTTTGCGAAGGGCACATGGCGAGCGATGAATGGAATCGAGTTCCCCTGGGGAAAAATCGCTAACCACTCATGGGCAGCGTGAAAACCACCAGTGGTTTTTGAAAAACCACTCTCGCCCAAATTTCGCACCAAAATTGTTTTAAAACCCATTTATTTGTGGTCTTCTCCATAAAATCCCTTCTGCACATTCATTTCCTCCTCACTTCTCCTGACACCCTCATAAACCTCTGAAAAGCAGTAAACCACAAAAAATGCAGGGTTTTATTAATTGTTTTTTTTATTTTGCAGGTTTGATGGTGCCCCAAGACAAAGGGGTTGTATAAAGGTTCAAACCCTTGACGGGTTATGAAAACCTCCTACACATAAAGAAAACCCTGCACACAAGAAAACAAAGTCAGAAGACTAAATATTTAAAGCTTAATTGGTTGATTAAATGAAGAAAATACAATTGAAGATAGGTAACAAGGTTTAAAAAGGTCCGAAAGGAGATAAATTCGATATAATGGATTATGAAGACTAAAGGCAGAATTAGGCCAAAAACATGCTTTAAAGGGATAAATATGAAAATATTAGCCCTTTATAAATCAGTGATTAAAGGCTTAAGGTTTTAAAGTTGAAGGACAAGTAAACAAAAGTTTAAAGCAGTGTATAAAGGGAAAAAGAATAGCGATGATGCATTATAAAGGCCAGAAGCAAATTTAATCCTTAAAGCACAGTTTAATGATAAAATAAAGGCAATTTAGGCTTAAAGGTAGCCTTGAAAACATCAAAAGGAGTAGTTATTCCCTTAAATATATCAGACTGCCACCTATAGCCTACCTTTTGTCTCAAAGGGAAAATTGATAGTTACTACACCAAAGAATATATTTAAACTGTCAGGACAGTTATTGTAAAAGATAAGATAAAGCCTTAAAGTCAATATTTTCCACTTATCTTTATCTTAGAGAGTAAAGACAAAGTTATTAAAATAAAGAGGTATCTACAGATGTTCCTACCTTATGCCTTGCATGGTTATCAAGGTCAGGAACGTATTTACTCTGTCATAAATGACATTTGAACCCTAAAACATAGTTCCACCTCCTCATTTACAGTATAAATACTGCACTGGAACTCATTGTAAATTTTGGATTTTGATGACTCATGTTGGAATAATACATAGTCCTTTGAAACTCTTGAAGAGAAATTTGATATCTTGGAACTCATGCATGATCTGATTTTCTTATTGATGGAGAAGGATTGTTTGCAGGATCCATAGGCTTGGTTGATGGTGAAGTGTTCCTCTGTTTATGTTTTTCTAAGTTTTCCATTATGTTTTCCATCTTGCTATGTCATAGTAGTACAAAGAATTTAGATTAAGAAATGTTTCTAATGGCACCTTCAATCTGTTTGTCCCTTGCTACCTTAACGTTTTCTTCTGCTAGGATATATTAGAGAATTCATCTTTTTTATCTCTAACAAGTTCTTAGCTCGTCCATTTCTTGAATAAATTAGATCAGTTAGCATCAATTATGATTTATGGTTAACCCTGCATATTGTTGCCACTGAAATATTCTGTTCTTTGAATCATCTCTTTAAAGCATCTTTGTCTAGGTTTGTCAAAGAATTCTGCTTAAAATCATGCTCTTTGCCTTTACATAGCTGAAATTTTTTCAAGGAACCTTATAGCTGTAACTTTGGATTTTAGAGTTTTCTCTCATTCTATGGTTATAGTTACTTGTATATCTTAAATTTTTTCTGCTCTAGATGATAAAAGCTCTGAAAGTTGGATAAGTCTCTTACCTTTCTGTGTTTTTATCTGAATGTTTGTCTTGGTTAATTATCTATTTTCACTCTGAAATCAAATGTATTAAGTTCTTCTTATGCTTTTGATTATCTTTCTATTCTTATCAATTTTCTAACTCCCTTAGTTTACAAGTATATAAAGGATTTTGTTTCAACCTTTTATTAGTTTGTTGTTCTCAATCTTTATGTCCATTTCATAAAATCCATCATAAACTTAAAAGATCCACTAGCCAAGTAAACTTGCCCTACACATGCTCCTAAAACCATTGATAAACTTACCTAGACCTTGTTTGACTCCATTTCCCAATGACTTAACAACCTTCCATGTTTCCTATCTAAAATCTATCAAAGTATCATGCCCAACCAAACCCAAACAAACAAACTTGTACTTAATAACTAGCCTAAAATCAACCTCTTAAAAGAATCAAGATATATCCTTACAAACATATTGAGAGATCCCTCTCTGAGACTAGGAGGGCTAGATCCTAGAGCTCTAAAGCTTGGTTTGATGTTACCCTTGTCAATTTGTATCCCAATCAATCTAGAAAATTACGGGGAGCTAACAGAAACCTCGTTATCCATGCATAATCTATAATGAGGAAAAATTTGTTAGGGATTGTCCTCATCGCACTGAGATCTAAAAAATCATCAAGAATTCTCATGCATCAGCTGTGTCGATAGACCCATTTCCAAATCCAGACACAAAAATGGTTACTACGGATCCAGCTCCTAGTTCCCAAGTGTTAATGTTATCTGTCACAAAACCTTCAACAGATATTTTGGTGTCAACATGTAATAAAGATTATGGTATTCAGGCTATTGATCAACCTACTACCTCGACAATGAATCAATATACAGAATGAGTACTGCCTACTGCTATTCCTGAATTGACAATCAAGCCACCAAAGGGAGTAATTCAGAAATCAACATATAATCCTCGAGCAAGAGCTAGAAAAAATTATAATATAGTTGAATATTTGGCTCAATCCCCTTCAGCTATGTCTGCTCTCGAGGTATTACAAAATTGTCCCTCCCAAAAACAGGCTTTATTGTTGGCTATAGGTGGAAATGATCCGAATGATTCTAATATTGTTGTCTTTAATCATACGGGCTATGTGCCGCAACTACCAAAAAAATTGGCATTCTCCATACAAGTAAATGTTTTCAATCACCTTGTTCATCACACTATTATTGATGAGGGATCATCTACATGCATTATGCCTCTAAATTGTTGGAAGTCACTTGGCTCGCCGCGCTTATCACAATCATCAACGACGTTGAAGGAATTTTGTGGACGCACAAATAAACCTTGTGGTAATATTAATAACTTGCATGTCGAAATATGGGGGAAAATAGTGACTATTGATGTTGAGGTTGTTGACGAACCCCTTGACTATAATATTTTACTTGGAAGGCCATGGGTATATGCAATGACTACAATTATTTCTACATATTTTAGAATGTTCCTTTCCACATAAAGGTACAATCATAGTCATTAATCAACTATCCTTGTTTGCCTCTGCCTCGCAGGTAACTGGAAGCGTTCCATTTTTTCACATCCCCAAATTAGAACTTCAGAACATTGGTGTAGGACTCTGAAAGAATTCCACTCTTATGGGAACCTTTGCATTACCGCCGCTCACGACGTCGGCGGAAATTGAAAGTATAGAGACCTGCTACATGATCTCTTCCACTCTATCTGGCTGGGGTGATTCTGATATTTCTACGTTGGATGAGTTTCTACTGCCCAGCCCTATTGAGCTAGCATAACAATCAATCTATCTGGCTTGGGCGGAAAATTCGAAATCAACGTCGCCGAGTGTTTGGGTCGATCGTTCCTTAGATTTTGGTACTCCATCTAATTCATTTTCCTCAATGTTCTTGACAGACGAGAATATTTTGGAAGCCATGATGGAAAAATTAGAATCATGGGAAGATTATCATCATCATTCCCATCTTCCTGATTATGAAGAAAATAATATTAGTGAACTATATCACCCATCCATCAAAAATTTCTTTTCGAATTCTTTTCCCATTAATGCAATTGATTCCGAGCGAAATTTGTCAAATATTGAAGAAACCATTTCTATCAATATTCCAACCAAACCTAGCAATGTAGATAATATTCATGTCAGTGTATCTTGTTCTCCATCAGAACTTGAATCATATCGCTCTCTATTTCATGAATTTCTTGATTTATTTTCTTGGTCTTACGAGGAAATGCCAGGCATAGATACTAGTATAGTTTAACACACTATTAATATGTATCCTGATGTCAAACTGGTGTGTCAATGGCTTCATCCTATTCATCCAAAGAAAGTCACTACCATCAAAGAAGAAGTTGAAAAACTTTTGCGTGTTGGTTTCATTTAGCCTGTTCCGCTAACTGAGTGGGTTTCCAATATCGTTCCTGTTATGAAAAAACAAGGAACCATTAGAGTGTGTGTCGATTATTTGGATGTTAATATTTCTTCTCCAAAATACAACTATCCTACTCCCTTTATCGATAAGATTATTGACGATTGTGCTGGATGTGAAATATTTTCGTTCATGGATGAATTTTTCGGCTACAATCAAATCAATATCTGCCCATATGATCAACATAAGACAACATTCATCTGTCCCTGGGGCACATTATCTTATAGGAAACTCTCGTTTTGTTTAAAGAACGCCGGGGCAACTTTTTAGAGAGAAATGGATTATGATTTCAATGACATCAAGCACATTGTTCAACCGTATCTAGATGATTTACCAGCGCATTCACGAAATCAGACTAATCACCCGATGCATTTGAGAGCCATTTTATTATGCTACTCACACTACAAAATACACCTCAATCCACATAAATGTGTGTTTTGTGTTGGTTCTGGTTGTTTGCTTGGATTCATAGTCTCAAAGGAAGGAATTCAAATCGACCCTCTGAAGGTTTAGGCCATTCTTGATTTTCCTGTGCCATCAAACTTACTTCAGATAAAAAGAATTCAAGGAAAGGCAAACTTCCTAAGGAGTTTCATTCCAAATTATGCCAAAATGGCTAAAATATTTACTCTACTATTGAAAAATGGGGTTCCCTTCCATTGGGACCAAGTTGCACAAGCTTCTTTTGATGTTGTCAAGGACACTCTCATCCGAGCATCATTAATGTATCCTCCTAATTATCAAAATGATTATTTCCTATATATCACCGTCGCCGAAATGACCATCGCTATGGTATTGGTCCAAGTAGAAGATAGAATTGAAAATCTGATCTATTATTTGAGTCATAATCTAAATGATACAGAATTTAAGTACTCATACGTAGAAAAGCTTGCCTTGGAAGTTGTTCAAGTTGTCCAAAGATTTCACCATTATATCCTGCTCCTAAAAACAACAATAGTTTCGGATGGCAACTCCATGAATTATATCTTATCATGTCAATTGCTGGGGGGGAAATATTCAAAATGGATTGTCATTTTGCAGGAATTTGATTTCGAATTTATCAAATCCAAGTCAAAGAAGTCTTTAGTTTTGGCTGAGCTTCTCTGTGACCTTCCCTTTGATAGTACTGCAACTACATCAGAACCATCAATTCCTGAAAAGTCTCTGTTTCTGATCAGATCATCTGATCCTTGGTATGGGGATTTCATCATTTATCTCCAAACCCCAACTTTTCGACCTAATACTTCTCGCTCTGAACATCAACATATTCGATACCAAGCTAAACATTATCTGATCATCGACGATAAACTTTATGATCGTGGTGTCGATACAATTTTAAGGAGGTGCGTCACTCATGAGGAGGTCGAAAAGTTGTTAAATGATTGTCATGATGGGGCTTGTGGTGGACACTTATCTAGATATGCTACCGCGCAGAAGATACTCCGCGTCGATTACTTTTGGCCTACTATTTTTCGAGACTGCATCCTTGTGGTCAAAAGTTGTCATGCGTGCTAGATATTTGATTGTAAGATCCTCAAACCACCAGCACCAATGCATCCTGTTGTCTCTGCTGGACCATTTATGAAATGGGGTATTGACTTCATGACCTATAACCCTCATTTGTCTGGGGGGCATTGTTATATTATTGTCACAGTCAACTATTTTACCAAATGGGTCGAAGCAATGCCTACATTCAACAACACAGGATAGACATCTGCATTGTTTTTCTTCAATCATGTTATTGCACGGTTTGGGGTCCCACAGGCCATAGTTACAGATCATGGGAAGAATTTTTGCAACCACCTGATGTCTGAATTGACTACCAAGTTAGGAATGTCACATGATAATTATAATCTTTATTATCCACAATCAAATGGACAAGTTTAGGCTATCAAAAAAATTCTTAGAAAAATGCTTCAATAAATGATAGGAGTTTGTAAAAGAAAATGGCATTTGATCTTGTACTCCACCTTGTGGGCATATTGAACCTCAGTGAGAAACGCGACCAGATTTACTCCTTTTCAATTGGTGTATGGTCTAGAATCTATCTTACCGATCCAATGCGAAATATCATCATTAAAACTCGCAATAGACTTGTTACCTGACACCTCAGAAGAAGAAGCGCGTCTCCTTAACCTCATCCATCTTGATTAAATGTGTCTTGAAGCCCAATTGTCCAACGAAGCGCATAAGAAACGTATAAAGGCACAATACGACAAGAATTTCTAGCCTCGCATTTTCTCAGAGGGCGACTTGGTCCTTATTTACGATCAATAAGTTGATGTAATAGGTACAGGAAATTTTGAGCCATTATGGCATGGCCCCTATATTGTCAAAAGATTTCTTGCTAAGGGTGCCTATGAGTTAGTTGATTAAAATGGAATTCCATTGGCGCAGCCTACAAAGGGTTTTATTTGAAACATTACTATGCTTAATCATGAGCGTAGTAATTTTTTGTTTTATATTGTATATATGTTGTTGATCTGGATTCACTATCTTAATTTGTTTTTAGAGTTTTCTTGACGTTAGTAATCTGCTTTAAATTTCATCGCAGATGTCTGAATCTTCGGAACCATCTGTTGGATATGCTGATGGTGCTAGTCGTAGTACGCATAATCTATCCTCTGCAGCGTGGGCCATTTTCGCTCCGAACGGCGAGTTAGTGAGTTTTCAAGGGATTTGTATTGGTAGATAGACGAACAATATCGCTGAGTATAGCAGTTGATCTAACTTCTCTCTAATGCCATTTCATTCGGTATTAACTACATAATCATAAGGTTAGACTCACAACATGTGGTATTACAACTTACTAGTATTTATATTGTTAGAAATCAAACACTTCTTAGATTGTTCCTAAGAGTTCGACTTTTGGAAAAACATTTTGATTTTATTCAATATCAACACATTTCCAGAAATTTGAACACATTGACTAATTCATTAGCTAATCAAGTTTTAGACAGACGTTTGCAACATATGCAAAGAAAATATTCACATCATTGAATAGGATTGCACAATAAAAATAGGAAAACACTGAAATCATATAAATATATTGTTATAGGTTTTTACAAAAATTTGTGCGCAAGACACATTGGTCATCAGACATCAAAATGTATGCACAATGTCATAAGTAAACTAGTGGTGCTCGTGGTAACATGCTATAGATCTAGCTATCCTACGAAGTAACCACATGTTAAGTCCCTATATTAATAGTGTAGCCCCTTATTATGTTAGTGTAGCCCCCCTTATTGTTATTATTGTACTCCTGTAACCCCCATATTTTTATTATTGTGCCCTTACATTATTATTGTTAGGTCGGCTAGGATTACATTGTGACCCACTAGGATTACATTATGGCCCCATGGACTCCTATATATAGAAAGGAGGTTTTGTAAATTGTATCATCCAAGAATTGTGCATTTATGTAATGTATTGGAGGTTGCCCCCTCGAAGTGGCTTATTTCTAAGGCGTTGATATCTCTTTTCTTCTTTTTTTGAAGCTGGTTACACAACATTTGCATCGTAGCTTGGATTCTAGTTAATCTTACCGCTCCAACAAGTATTCATGCATTTTTAAGAGGAACGTTTTTTTTTTCTACGAAGTTTCAGAAGATGAAAGTTTTAGGGTGCGAAGCCGAAATCCTGAGGAATATTTTCTAAAAATTTCAGAGCTTGGTTCATAATATTTTCGGAGATATGATCTGTGGAAGTTAGGTCTTTTTTCAGGCTCCTAAACAGGTCATCATGGAATTTGCGCTATAACGTTTTTTATACTGAGGTTCAGAGTCTGAAATTTTTATGGTGTGAAGCTGAAATCCTAAGGAAACTCGTCAAAAAAGTTTAGAGCTTGGTTCACAACATTTTTGGAGATATGATCTATGTAAGGTAGTGATTTTTCAGGCTCCCGAATTTCATCTCAAAAAGGTGATCGTGGGAAAATTTCAATAACTCTCTCTCTGAGCATCGGATTGGAGTGCCGTAAAAATTGGTCACAATTAAATCGACTTTAGTTTCTTGGCTATCAATTTCAAAGGTGAAGGATGAAACAGTGACACGTGGAAAGTCGTTCAAGTTCGCTATACTGAACCAATCCATAATTAGGTCATTGTGGGAGATTGGACATAACTTTGTCTTGGAGAATCCAAATTTGGTCATACATGTGGCATTAAAAAGAGAATTCATAGGGCTACTTCAGTGCTGAATTTAAGATATTGAAGAGCCCCAATCATAGAGATAGTAAAATTTCAATATCGAGCTCCTCAAAAGAAAGAGAAAGGTGTGTATTTGGTTTTTAAAATTGCATAACGTTTGTTTGAAAAAGCAATTGAAGTGATTCCAAGTGCATATTTTAGAATTTTTATCAGTATTGGGTTCTATAATGCCTCCAAAAAATAATTCCATACCCATTAATCCCGTAAAAAGCTATACTATGATGCATGAAGAGGAAGAGTTGCAGTATGAGATATCAAAATTACGGTACCAAGTGCAACAAGTTTCGATCTTACAAAGAGCAATTGAAGATGAAATAGATGGTTTAAAAGCAGAAATGGAGGCTAAGTTGGATGGTTTGAAGGATGAAATAATAGAAAATATGGATGATAAATTAGTGGAAGATCACATCAAGCATCAACAACAAGTTCTCCAACTCTCAAAGGATAACCCAACTTTGGTGCAGAATCTAATGAAACAATAGGAAGATCAACATGACATCGAAAGAAGTTATGAAGCAGTCATAAAAACAAGAACTTGAAAAATACGATCAATTTCAGAGTCTCTCAGCAAGTGGAAGAACTTTCTTGTAGAATATTTCACATGGGAGGATGAGAATTTTATACAGAAGCATCAAGAAATAATCAATCATTGAGGAAAACACTTGTTTGAAGGAGAGGGGCATGTTAAGTCCCTATATTAATAGTGTAGCCCCTTATTATGTTAGTGTAGCCCCCCTTATTGTTATTATTGTACTCCTGTAACCCCCATATTTTTATTATTGTGCCCTTAGATTATTATTGTTAGGTCGGCTAGGATTACATTGTGGCCCCACTAGGATTATATTGTGGCCCCATGGACTCGTATATATATAAGGAGGTTTTTTTCATTTGTATCATCCAAGAATTGTTCATTTATGTAATGTATTGGAGGTTTCCCCCTCAAAGTGGCTCATTTCTAAGGCGTTGATATCTCTTTTCTTCTCTTTTTGGGGCTGGTTACACAACACCACATCCAACGGTTAGGAACCCCAATAGTGTGTCACTGTGTAATGTCCCAAAAGGGAGAATGTAGTAATACTTCACACAATATAAGAACTTACAGAAAGATAAGCAATAAATCTTAAGATGACATCAGAATTTACAGAGAAGCTGAGCCATCTTATTATGTTGGAGAAGAATCAATTACACAATGTACAAAATGTGATTAGATCTAGCCAAAAAGTTGGTCTAGAATCACTAAGAAAATATGCTGCAATAGGTACAACATAACTGTAGAGGCACTGAAGAAAATACTGTGTTTTACCTTTAGTTGAATATGAACATATAGTTGCAGGCTGAATAGAAAAATGCATATCTACTCAAAACTGAAGCTCAGATGATGCCAAGATTTAAGGTCTAGCCAATGTGATGGATTCCCAGGATAACCCAGAAAGTATTTTCCAGATCTACAACTTTGGAAAATCAGTTGCCTAGGATTTGATCCTTGATCTACTAGGAAATACAGATCTAAAGCTAGATCTAACAAATAGATGGCTGAAATATGATATCAGATCAGACATATACTTGAAGGGTTGATCACTTCTTTCGATCTATGAGCTAGAAGCTCTAGATCTAGCTTCTCAATCCTCCAATGATGATTGTAGTTGCTGCAAAACAACTGCCTCTAGAAACTGCGCTATGAGGGAAAGAGAGGCCTTTTGCTTGCTGAAAAATGCTGCAATAAACTCCAGGATGATGGTAAGAGTGTAATATTCCTAAATTAGCTTACATCTAATAAGAATATTAATTTTTCTTTTAAAATCTATATGGATGAATAAATGGGCAAGGATGCTCATAAGTTGCTTATGTATGTGTAGAAAAAATCCCTCATAGTGTGAAAAGAGATCATGAAATAACAAGATCAAGCATCCACATGTGTGAAAAAGGTCTAAACTATGTGGACAAGGTCGAGTTTGACCAAGTCAACATGATTTATCCTCCATGAGTGGATCCTAAATAAAGACAACTCAATGTGAATAGGGATCAATCCAACTAGTTAAAATGAAGACACCTTGAGTGTGAAAAGGGACAGGGCATGAATATTCATTCAAGGTTGACTAAATCAAATAGCACTGTAAAAGGATGAGCAAGGCACATAGAGACAGCGTAATTATGGTGGAGGAGCCTTTGCATGGAAGAACCTCATAGTGGGGTGGGACCCTTGGTGAGGAAGGTTATCAACTATATAATGGAAGAGATGGCAACCATATGGGAATATTGGAGATTATATTTCATGTGGTCTGTTTAGACTTCCAGCCTACTTGGCTTTTTAGCTAAGTTTGCTGCACTGCTTAGTGCAAGGGTTTTCTCGGGTGGGAATTCCCTACTCTTTATTGGAGATCTTGTCTAAGAAATCTAAGAGGATATTTCTGAGCTGCATTTTCCACTACCTGGTGTTGGACCAAGCATCTACCTTCAGCAAAAATGTAGTTCCTTCATAAAACTACGTTATTTCTTAAGGTATGCAGTGGGAGGGGTCAAAACCCCATTCTGAGGAGCTAGTTTCCCAAGAGGAGGATCAACCATTATTTGAGAGAGCTAGAAGAAGAATCTACAAAAATTCATTTGCATGTTTAGCCATTATTATGCAGAGATTTAGCTATACAGTGTGATTCAGCCACAGATCTGCAGAAAGTTTCTCTTGTATATCTTTTCTGTCAAAGAAACCTTTGCTGAGTCTTCTTGTATCTATATAAAAGAGATTAGATCTATGTTTTTATGCCTCATTGATTAATATAATAAGAATATATGTTTTCTCTTCCTATTTTCTATGTTTTACCTCCATTATACTACACAGTCTCTTATGCAGCAATTTCTATGTGTTGCAGTCTTGGGGTTTTGTCAATTTTAAGCTGTTTTGAGCATGGGAGGCTTGTTTAACTAGGCTAAAGGCATTTGTTTCTAAAAATATTTTGAATTCATATCCTATATTGCCTATTCTAAGGGACACAACCGTTATTTTTCACTATTATAACTCAATCTTCAGAAAATAACGTTTTTTAGGCCAAAATCGCTGTTTTTCCCCACTTTGTGACTTGTATAAAGGGATAGTTTGTTGTTGTGATTTTTCTATGATTTATGTGTGTTAAAATACACTATATGATTTTATTAATTTCTGCTATCCAACTTTGGAATACCTTAAGGTATTCTTATTGTTGTAGAAAATCCCGGTTTTGGGATATTACAGTGGTATCAAAGCAACAATCTTGGCTCAGCCTGTGAGCTTCAAGAATTATGGAGTCCTCTCATGGGGAGGAGGATATTTGTAGAATAAATCAGAGGAAACCCTTTTTTTTGGAGAAATTAGGTTCTCAAAACTTATTTTTCCAAATCTGTAGGGTGGAAGCAATGGCATCAAATAAATGAGGAGGGAGAAACCTGAAAATCCCTCAACAAGATCTATACAAGAGGAATATTATAAGTCCTCATCTTATGGATATGAGAACTCGGCCATATCATCAAATATACCACGTTATATCAGTAATTTCTTCATGAAGAGGAATAAAGGAGGTGTGCCAAAGAGAGATACTCTTGGTGATTATTTGCAGGATTATGAAGCTCAATCTAAGGAGTTCAAAGATAACTTGAACTTCCAAGGATTCTGCAAGATCAAGGAGGATATAAGCACAAAGGGGAAGCAGCATGGTGGGTTAGATTATTTCTATCTACTTTTTATGGGTCACCTAAATGTCCTGCTAGGGCTTAGGTGAAGGAGCTAGACACCTATGTGCAACAACATCAAGTTTAAGAAAATGAGGCCATCAAAGTAGCAACGCTGCATTTTGAGGGTAATTTTTATGCTTGGTGGTTGTTTGAATATTTTTCCTTGAGAAATTCAAATAAATCTACTTATGCACAATTCATTAAAAGAATAGTAGAAATTTTTTATGGAGAATCATGTAAAGCACTTTCTCTAGAAGCTATCAAACCATATCAAACAAAACTTTTGCATGAGTTGGGAGGATCTATAAATCCAACTCCATTTCTGGAAATATTGAAGAGGATGTAAACTTGTATGATACCTTTCCAAGGGAAAGATCTCCATTAAATGAGAATTTTTCTTCTCAAGAGGAAGAAATGAAGACTCCTCCTGCAAAAGGGGACCAAGATCTAGGGTCTCTTCTTGATGATGAGGTATTTTCAATTGTTGAGGAGAAGGAAGAGAAGGCTGGGGATAACAGCGTAGTCATGCCAAGAGAACATATAGAACCTAATGAAGGGGAGGGAAGGGCAATTGCTCCAAGAAGAGGAACTCTTGCACTCTTGCAAGGAGTTCCAAAAGATCTCACATATGGAGGTGGTGGCACAATCTATGTGCAGCATGTGCCATCATTATCAAATGGTGAGAATCTAAATATTGTAGAGAATAATAGGGAGGGAAAGCATCATATGATGAGGAATATAAACCTCTCTTTATCTCCAAATATTGATGCACAAAGAAGGTAGGAGGGTCTATGCAAGGAAGGTCGAGACAAAACATTTCATACATCTATATATCCTTCTTGGTGCCTTGATGTCTCTTTGCAGGGAGGCATTCCACCAAGGATGCCCCTTGATTGGAAGAAATCTAAAGTGTTCTCTCAACTATATACAACAGCAAAATATTTGTCTAGAGAGGGAACCTTGCAGGGAGCCACTACAGTGCTAAGAATCATTGATGGGAGGCTAAGTAATTTTATGAAATTGACTTTTCTATCTTCCATTCATCAATTTGCATTGGAAAGGATAGATTGAGAAATCTGTGTTGATATGAGCATAGTATCAAATGACCACTCCATAGCCTTGGAGTAGCAAAGGATACTCCAATATATAATGAGAATTTCTGAATATAACAAGAAAGTATTTCCATTTTTTTATGCAAGAGAAAAACTGTGGAAGTTTTGGAGGAGGAAAACCTTTCAAAGGGAGGATGACTCCCCTAAACTTCAATCTTGCCTTGAGCAAGACCAACTACAAGAGAGGTAGCGAAAGAAAGTTGGGAATACTCCAACATGTGACTTTGACATCAAGCATGTCAAGGAGGAGAGCCATCATATGACAGATGCCTCATTTCAGACTTCTACAGCACTGTCAATGTTGGGAAGCCTAGACCCTTACTGGGAGTCCCAACTCTTGATGGAATATTCCAAGGATATATTCATATTTAAGGTTCTTGATGGGCAAGCAAGGGATGGGAAGTATAAGGTAGTTGATGGAATCATTTATGTTCATGATCAGATCTACTTAACTAAATATTCCAAACTCAAGAATAAACTACTTAACATAACCTATGAGGTCTTGCTTTCAAACCCCACTGGTTTCATTAGAACATACCATAATATCTTATATGGATTGAAGTGGGGAAATTTCAAAGAGGATATGCACTCTCATATGAGTAAGTGCATGAATCATTTGTTGGTTAAGGAGGAACATAGCTATTGGGAAGAGTTATCATTACCACCTCCTTATTCATTGAGCGTGAAAGGGAGTTCATCCATGAGCTACCTTGCTAATTTGAAACAAGTGTATGATAAACATTGTATTTCTGAACCTCATGATGTATTTATTATATACTTGCATTTTCTTAACACTCATTTGCAGGTCTTGCCTCCAAGAGGGGGCACTTTTTCTGATGGGCTTCACGAACCACTTTGGGCCATGAGCAATGATGATGTTGGCCATTCCTTGGGAGATCTTGGAGAGATGATGTACTCTTCATGGTGGGATTCATCAACACCAACCATCACACACCTTATCCAAGCATTCAAGAAGGATGAGGCAGCAAACAATTTTTGGGGAAAACACTTGCCATATCGTATCCTATGGCAGTTAGGAGTAAAACTGCGCTGGTTGCACTTGAGGGACCATTATGCTTCTCCATTATTGCATATGGCAGCTAACATGACTCTGATTACGATTCCATATGCTGAATATGTTCTTATATTTGTTGGGAACATGGTTGGAGGAGAGACACATTTGTTGGATGTGTCCTTGGGGGAATAAATTCCCTACATTTTCTGCACTACATTTTCTAAGGGGAGCATGGAAAACTATGTGGCCACTATTGTATACAACTTGTTTCTTTATGATGTGGACCATATGTTTGGTTGGAGCCCTTGGGGCATGCCTCTCATGAGCCATCGGGAGGAGCTTCTCTATGAATTACCAAGCTAGGAGGTAGTTCATTTCCTTTGGATGATAGCATGGAGGTGGAAGACCTTAATTTATTATGGGATTCCCCATGATTGTCATCCCTCCTATCTTGAGAAGGCCACAAGGAGAAAGGGGGATATTTTGCAGCACCCTTGCAGTTTCTTGAGGAAAAGTAACATTTGGGAGGGGGAGACCGTAATATTCCTAAATTAGCTTGCAGCTAATAGGAATATTAATTTTTCTTTTAAAATCTAGATGGATGAATAAATGGGCAAGGAGGCTCATAAGTTTCTTATGTATGTGTAAAACAAATCCCCCATAGTGTAAAAAGGGATCGTGAAATAACTAGATAAAGCATCCACATGTGTGAACAAGGTCTAAAATATGTGGAAAAGGTCAATTTTGACCAAGTCAACATGATTTATCCTCCAAGAGTGGATCCTAAATATAGACAGCTCAATGTGAATAGGGATCAATCTAGCTAGTTAAAATGAAGACACCTTGAGTGTGAAAAGGGACAGGGCATGAAGATTCAGTCAAGGTTGAATAAATCAAAAAAAACTATAAAAGGATGAGCAAGGCACATAGAGACAACGTAATTATGCTGGAGGAGCCTTTGCATGGAAGCAACCTCATAGTGGGGTGGGACCCTTGGTGAGGAAGCTTATCAAATATATAATGGAGGAGATGGAAACCATATGGGAATATTGGAGATTATATTTCATGTGGTTTATTTAGACTTCCTTCTTACTTGGATGTTTAGCTAAGTTTGCTGCACTTCTTAGTGCAAGGGTTTTCCCGGGTGGGGATTCCCTACTCTTTCTTGGAGATCTTGTATAAGAAATATAAGAGGAGATTTATGAGCTGAATTTTCCACTACCTGGTGTTGTACCAAGCATCTAACTTTAGGAAAAACATAGTTCCTTCAGAAAACTCCATTATTTCTTAAGGTGTGTAGTGGGAGGGGTCAAAACCCCATTCTGAGGAGCTAGTTTCCCAAGAGGAGGATCAGCCTTTCTTTGGGAGAGATAGAAGAAGAATATACAACAATTTATTTGAATGTAAAACCATTATTATGCAGATATTTAGCTATACATCATGATTCAACTACATATCTACAACATATTTCTCTTGTATACCTTTTCTATCAAAGAAACCTTTGTCGGGTCTTCTTGGATCTGTATAAAAGAGATTAGATCTTTGTTTTTATGCCTAATTGAGTAATATAATAAGAATATATGATTTCTCTTCCTATTTTCTAAGTTTGACCTCCATTAGCAGTCTCTTATGCAGCAATTTCTGTGTGTTGCAGTCTTAGGGTTTTGTCAATTTTAAGCTGTTTTGAGCATGGGAGGTCTGTTTAACTAGGCTAAAGGCATTTGTTTCTGAAATTATTTTTCATTCATATCCTATATTTCCTATTCTAAGGGACACATCCATTATTTTTCACTGTTATAACTCAATCTTTAGAAAATAACGTTTTTGAGGCCAAAATCACTGCTTTTCCCCACTTTGTGACTTGTATAAAGGCATAGTTTGTTTCTACGATTGTTTTATGATGTCTATGTGTTCAAGTACACTATATTATTTGATTACTTGCTACTCTAAAAAATTTTAATACCTTAAGGTATTCTTATTTTTGTAGAAAATCCCGGTTTTGGGATATTACAAAGACTGATGGAAATGTGAGGGAATGATCCCTCATAGGATTGCTAGCTGAAATAATAGCAACTTCCTTCCTCTGTTTAGATTTGAAAAATAGAAAACATAATTACTGAATGAAGTAGTGCTGCTGGGAGGTCAATAAATTTTTCCCTGATGCCAGATCTGCAATGAAGCTCAAGGTGAAAGGAATAAACCCTCACCTGTTCTCTAGCTGAAGTACTAAAGACAAGTTCCTCCTTCCAAATTGATCTTTAGAAATCTGCAATTTTTGAATATGAGTGTTTTGCAGAAAGTAGGAAAAGATATGCGGCACTTAAAGCCTGATGTAGAATGATGTAAAAAAATATTTCTAGAGCTACTCTAAGAAAGAGGTGGGATTCCCGACCAAGAACGCCCTGTGCTAAACAACACCTACAATATCTACTAAACAGCCCAAGAAAGTAGTGGAATGTCACATGAAAATTCCAGATTTGAAAATATCTTACGTCAAGAATAATCAACATGCCCTCATCCTTGACTTCATCTTCTTTATATAATTTTTGAGCCTTACCAAGCCTTGGCCTTCATCTAGACTGCACTATCACATGTGGACAAGATCCTCCAAGTTGGATTGCACTGTTTGACCAAATCAACCATCATGTCTAGGTGCAATGTACACCTTCCATCAAGTGTGCCTTGTTGGCACAACGTCCTCCATCACTTTATCATGAATGTCCCATGATATTTGTCATCTTCAAGATCTTAGTTGACTGAATCATCCTTTGTTTTGATCCCTTGAAGATCTTAGTTGACTGTGTCAACCTCCATGATCTATCTCATTAATGAGACAGGTTCTCCAATTTCATTTACATTAGTAGTTTCTCAACTACCTTGTTATGCAGATCTGGGCTAAATTAACCCACATTCACAGACACAAAGTGGATATTTATTCAGATTGAGGATTGTGGGTCCCTCCACCCTTTTATTTACTTAATTCATTAAGAAAAAATGTGAAAAATTGGGAATATTACAGTCCCCCTCGGAAAAAATTTTCTTGTCCTCAAGCAACTCCAAAAGTAGATGCAAAGCCATCTATTCCCCTTCAAATGGCATCCACATAAGGAAGGCTTCCTCCATTTGCTACAATGGGTTATGGATGCTTGATTCCAAATTTGTCATTTAAAAACATAAAGAATGACCTCTAACTGTATGGTTAGATGTCCCCCTTCCAACATGAAGTACCAATTGACAACCATATGATGTCCAAAATCATCATTAATACACGAGGTGCATAAAATAAAGTGGTTCTCTTCACAAGGAAAAGCTCCATCACACAATACATCTCTCCATCCCATGTTTCATGAATTTGATTGAGCATTGATATGCTCTCATACTTAGCCCTATTGACCTTGTTGGATCCAAGCATCATTCCAATGTTGTGCAAAAGAAGAAGGAAAGGAGCTATATGGGTAGACAAAGATAAACCATATTCTCCTAAGAGTAACCACTGGAGTAAGGCCCTTTTCTGCCATCCTCCATCTCCTCCATGTAAGATGGACAAGCCAAACTCCCCCAAAAGCAACCAAAGCAACAAGAGATCTTGTCGCTTTCTCTCCTCCTCATGTGCATCATGAATAAAAAACATACTAATGGACATATGGAATGTCACATCATCCCAATAGAAAGAAACATAATTAATGTACATCATGAGAGCATCATGCCAAACTTTACCCAATACAAAACACATAGACATAGGATATGTCATGTGGTGGCCAATCTCTCTCAAGTGAAAAAAAAATGAACATGCCTTCTTTTGCTGCATTCTATCATTGATACACAAGGCATGAACTAGAAAAATATGAGCTATTGGGTGGTAACCATACTCACCCAAGAGAATTAGGTGCAGCCATGCCTCCTTCTTCATTTCATAAGTGTTCTTCAAGGCATGGATCAAAGAAATAGGAGCCTTTGGGAAGTGACAAGAACCTCCCAAGGGAAACCAACGTAACCAAGCTTGCTGGCCCATGTAAATCTGCAAGTGGTCATGCAACCCCTTGCTTATCTTCCTCATCCACTCACCCCAATATGAAAGATGAGTGATGTGCTGCATAATCATGGTATCCTCCCTTTGTAGAATACCATCTTCCCCAAACTGATGAAGAAACTTGCACTCCATGAAATGTTGAAGTGCACCTCCAATGAGATCTCTTAATGAGACCATATTCTCATCCATGGCCTTCAAAAAACAATGAGGTTCTAGATCTACTGTAGGTAGAAGTCTCTCTTTGAGCTGTGAGATGCTCATTGAGAAAGTGTCATCAAGAAAAGAGAAAAGGTTTCTCATATCTAAATGTCTACCATTCATCATCTTGTCCTCCATTGCTTCATGAGTGAAGCTACCTTCAGAATGCTCCAAGAATAATGGGGCCTCATCATTATCACTTCTTCTAAGTGACAACGCTGTAGATCTGCAAGGTAATACATAAACTGTCTCAAAGAAAGGTACAATATTGATCTCATAACCAGTCATTGTACAAAGGATTATGCTCATCCCTTATTCTGAAACTCTACATTTCAACTCAAGAGGTTAAATGTAGTTCATCCATGACAAACTGGGATAGATTTTCATCTCCTCCTTGATTAAATCAAGGGTCCTCTATGTTTTGATATGTTTTTGCTTCAAATCAGCCTTTGGATCTAACCCTTGGTCATGCATTGGCCCTAATGGCATGTCCCCATAAGTTTCAATAATATCTACTAAAACAATAGGTGATGAATCTGTATGCATACCTTAGATCAACTGATGTGTGGGAACCTCTTGACAGAACACAAGAGCTCCTCCCACTGGGACAATAGTTCCTCCAACTGTTGGTAAGATTGATGGTTGCTCTTCTCCAAGTGTACCAGTGGTGGAATTCTCCTCCTTCCCCTCAGGCATCTCCTGAATCATGCATGGGACTCTATATGTTAAGAGCTCAAGACTATCTTGAAAAGATGTAAGATTATTTTCTCCAAATGCAAGTACTTCTGTAGCTGGTGGTGAATGTAGTGAATTCTTGTCTAGAGTGACAAGATTGACATCCTCCTCCTTAGGAAATGTCACTTTGTGGCACATCTCTGGTTTTCTCCCATCAAATTCCTTCCTCAAATTGTGAAAGAAATTTGAATATCTAGTCACCTTTGCACACTCCATGTGACCAAACCACCATTCATTGGCTTCAGCTATGAGATGAAGTGCTGCAATTTGGACAACCTCTTCTTCAGCTACAGGATGTAGTCTGAAAAATGCATCTAACTCTCTCCTCCAAGCCTTAACATTTCTTGAGGAGGATTCAGAAAATGTTGGAAAATAGAATATATTGTTCCTCTTCCTTCTATTGCTCCTATATTATCCTCTTTCTTCTTTGATTTTAAAGAATTGTTGGAGAGTTAGCTTCTCCTTGAATGCTCTAGATTGTGCTTTGTACTCTTCAAGATATAGAATGAGAGTCTCATGAGTCTCAGGTTCATTCCTTCCTTCATTTATATACCCTTCACCTTCTTCAAAGAAAGTGGGCATAGTGGATTTATGAGGATATCTAGGATTCTCTGGTTTTCTTCTTTGTTGATAGGAAGTGCTTGGACCTTCCTCATCACATCTTCTTCTTGGATGTTCTTTCTGCCTTTCCTCCTTCATTTGACCGACCTCATTAAAGAGATCTTGCATAGATCCACATAATTGAGTGGATGAATTTTCTTCCTCCATGATAGATCTCATCTATCTGCTTCTCTCTTAGATGCAAAATATGAAGTGTCCACAAGTTGAGCCAAAGATCATGCTCTGATACCACTGTAATGTCCCAAAAGGGAGAATGCAGTAATACTTCACACAATATAAGAAATTACAACAATATAAACAATAAATCTTAAGGAAACATCAGAATTTACAAAGAAGCTAAGCCATTTTATTATGTTGGAGAAGAATCCATTACACAATGTACAAAATGTGAGTAGATATAGCCAAAAATCTGGTCTAGAATCACTCAGAAAACATGTTGTAATAGGTACAACGTAAATATAGAGGCATTAAAGCAAACACTACACTGTCCCTTCAGCAAAATATGAACATATAGTTTTAGGATAAATAGGGAAATGCAGATCTACTCAAAATTGAAGCTCAGATGATTCCAAGATTCAAGATTTGGCCAATGTGATGGATTCCTAAGATAACCCAGAAAGGATTTTCCAGATCTACAACTTTGGAAAATCACCTCCCTAGGATTTGATCCTTGATCTGCTGGGAAATATTGTTTTGAAGCTATATCTAAGAAATATATGGCTGAAATATGATATCAGATCAGATCTATGCTTGAAGGGCTGATCCCTTCTTCAGATCTATGAGCTAGAAGCTCTAGATCTAGCTTCTCAATCCTCCAATGATGATTGCAGTTGCTACAACACAACTACCTCTAGAAACTGCACTGTGAAGGAAAGAGAGGCCTTCTGCCTGCTGAAAAATTATGCAATAAACTTCAGGTTGATGGTAAGAGTGATGGAAATGTGAGGGAATGATCCCTCACAGTATTGATAGCTAAAATTCTAGCAACTTCCTTCCTCCCTTTAGATCTACAAGATAGACAGCGTAATTCCTGAAGGAAGTACTATTGCTGGGAGGTCAATAACTTTTGGCCTGATTCTAGATCTTCAATGAAGCTCTAGGAATCTTATCTTTAAGCCCAAGCTGATAGGAATAAACCCTCACTAGTTCTCCAGCTGAAGTACGGAAGACAACTTCATCCTTCCAAACTAATCTTCAGAAATCTTCAATTTATGAATATGAGTGTTCTGCAGAAAGTAGGAAAAGAGATGTGGCACTTATAGCCTAATGTAGAATTAAGTACAAAACTATTTCTAGAGCTACTCTAAGGAGGAGGTGGGATTCCCAAACAGGGACACCCTGTGCTAAACAACACCTTCAATCTCTGCTAAACAACCCAAGAAAGAAGTGGAATGTCACATGACAATTCCATATCTGAAAAGATCTTTCATCAAGAATAATTAGCATGCCGTCATCCTTGTCTTCTTCTTCTTTATATAAAATTTGAGCCTTCCCACGCCTTTGACCTCATCTAGACTACGCTGTCACATGTGGACAAGATCCTCCAAGTTGGACTGCACTGTTTGACCAAATCAACCATCATGTCTAGGTGCAATGTACACCTTCCATCAAGTGTGCCTTGTTGGCACAACGTCCTCCATCACTTTATCATGAATGTCCCATGAAATTTGTCATCTTCAATATCTTAGTTGACTAAATCATCCTCTGTTTTGATCCCTTCAAGAACTTAGTTGACTGTGTCAACCTCCATGATCTATTTCATTAATGAGACAGGTTCTCCAATTTCATTCCCATTAGTAGTTGCTCAACTACCTTTTTATGCAGATCTAGGCTAAATTAATCCACATTCACACACACAAAGTGGATATTTATTTAGATTGAGGATTGTGGGTCCCTCCACCCTTTTATTTACTTAATTCATTAAGAAAATCAAGGACTCTAATATTCCAAATATGATGTGAAAATTTGGGAATATTACACGCTGCGGTCGCATAGGAATCTCTTTGATCCGACAATCTAGAATCCCGAAGGTCAAACCTTCTATGTGTTGCTGAAGTTTAGTCAGATTCTTAGCCATGTCAAGATCTTGAAGGACTGCTCTCCTGACAGCCCTCTCTACTCGCACATCTGCTTTGCACTCCGGTTCCACTAGTGGTTGAACACGACCAACATCTGCCTTACATCAAATATTTAGTTTAGTCTTGGAGAGAAATAAAAAATAAAAAAAAAATTGTATAAACCTTAGGAAAATAAAAAAACATGGTCGAAAAATTCTTAGCCATTGCACCCCACTAAGAACCTTCTGGTAATGCTAAATATGGATCTCCTCGGAAATCAACACCTGTGTATGTGTACTCATCGATGGTGATGATCTGTCATCGAAACCAGGAAAAGAATGCAATAGAGAACACAACAGTCAATTGGCTTGCATGCCGACCCACGAGTTCTACCCTTTTTTGCATCCGAGGATCTCTAGGACTAGCTATATCTAGTGTCACATGTTGTGGCTACATCAGTGGAATCCATTCTAAGGCGAAGGATATAAGGATAGAACCATAACTGAAATTATTATTCCTTCCTCCCTTTTCTTTATTCAGTTGTTCCTTTATTTGAGATAGAACAACTTCATACCAGTTGAAGACTGTTGGCTCCATACACTCTAGCACATATTGCATATACGATCTATTCGCTATATGTAGTGTAACGGTGCCAACAATTTTAGCAATCGTGAAAAGGATAGTTCTCAAAGGAAAATCTTTGACACCCCGGATGTTTATTTTTCCATATTTTCTAGGTTCTACCCCTAGATAGAAATACTACAAAACATAATCCCTCACTGTCTCTCCTCCAACGGTAGACCCTGAGAGTGAAATGGGCAAACCTCTCCTCAACAAACCTATGAGAAAATACACATCCTCAACTATTATGGGAACCACTTGGTTCTTAATATGAAATTCCTCTATCGCTAGGTCCCATGCTCGAACTAAGAACTCTAATAGTTCTATTTGTTGCCTCATCCCAGAAAATTTGAAGTACTTAAGTAGTCCACAATCTCTTAGGGCTCTTACAGTACCCATATTGTTTAAGGCAATCATATCTTGTTCTTCATGTTCTCTTTATCTCCATGTAATCATCATTTTAATTTGATGGAAACCTGAAATACAACCATAAGATCCATTAGATTCCATTCATTTCAAAAAACTAGGCAAATTTTGGGCATAATGAGAAAATAAAAAATTTAAACTACGCCCAATGCACTCCCTAACAAGAGATAGTGCATTGCACATGCAAGTACACTTCACTCTACCTACTATGTAACACAGGTTTTGACATTCAGGGGTGTGTTGCCCTCATTTTGGGTAGAATTTACCCTAGGGGGCCTTAAAACCCTAAAAATTTGCAGAAATTGGAGATGAAATGAATACCAAAAGAAAGAGGAGGTTCATGACACTAACCTAGATCAAACGGTGACAAAATCTGTCCATAGAAATGATCACAATCAATAGCTGAAGTTCGGGGGAAAAATCAAGTTCAGAGCTCCAAAATGAAAATGGTAACTATGGAATGGTAAAAATGAATAGTGAAACTACTTTTAATAGTCATTGAATTATTTGCAAGTTAAATTTATTGCTATGACTATAGTTTTATTATGTTTTCATCATGAAACAGGTATTTTTAATCCATTTAATGTTGTTCTGAACAGGAAATAGAACTGATGAATAGATTAGTCGTGCAGATTTATTTCAAAGAATGACTTGACCACAAAACATACTTTTTCTCCTTTTTTTTCGAGCTTTGTTAAAAACGAAAAAGGATTTGAAGCGCACTTTTATCTCTTTTTTGAGCTTCGATAACAGCGAAAAAGGAACCCATGGAGTCTTCTTTCAGCTCTTTTCACACTCCAATAATGTGAAAATATTGTCGAGCACTTGTCTTTTCGAGCTCGTAAAAGTAAATGAATTGACATCTACTCAGTATAAGTTTAACCCTTTTCTGGACTGAGATAGATTATTTACAAAAAAGGAATACCTTGGTTAAACATGACCAAAGAGGTTCTCTCAGATATTATTTTACACTTTTTCAGATCTGAGTGAAAAATTTATGGAAAAGTACTTATGGATTTTTCTTTCGTCCTCTTTTTCAAACTCTCTAAATTTGAAAAGGGACCGAGCTATCACTGTCATTAAGCTTGTTAAAACATAATATAGCGATGGGCTTGTCGATCATGGCAAGAATCGAGCTTCATTCATCGTTAGACTCATTAAATTATTAAATAACGATACTTTATTCGCCCGAAGGGTTGAATTATAGATCAAGCAAATGTTATCCTCCTCAAGCTTGTTAAAAAATAAAGAGGTACTGGTCGACAAATGACCGGGGAAATTTTGGAAAAAGTGAGCCAAATTTCTTTATGGTAGCAAGTCACTCTTGAACATGACACTTCCTTCACTCCATGTCTGTGACTGTTTGGGTTGGGTAATCATCTTTATGGTTCATTCATATCTATGGTTCATCATACCTTCACTTTGGTTTTGGGTCAATGCTTCTAACTCATCATAGTGTCACCGATATGTTCAAGAGAAGTCATCTAGTGACTAAAATTATCCTTTTGCAATACTCGTAAAACTTTATTCTCATGACCGTCATCCCTGAAAATTTCTATATCAAGTCATACCCTTGTCTCTGAAATCAGTAACTCCCATTTCGCAATAAGGTGACTTCCTGTCGACAAAAAATCAATATCCAGGAAGCTCACTTAGAAACATCAGATTCCAGTACCATGAGGCTTGTTACAACATCGACAAGATCCTCACTTCTGGACCTTTGAATGAAAGATTTTGTTTGGTGTTCGACATAAAATAATATATTCATGCCTTACGAAATTTACTGTAGTACCTTGAGGGCCATTTTCATTAATGGTGGTTGTCTGGCATTTGTTAACAACTCACATCATTGGCTGGTAATCAAACGATGTCTTTCCATGCTTGACGACAAATCATATATTTGCATGGCTAGACTTGTACCCGAATGATCGAGCGAACGAGATAAGAAGACCCTGAATCTAGTTTCAGCCATCCGGGTTATGATTTCAGGATTTTTGTACACATCATCTGTACGGTGACCTTACATATAGATCGTCATCCGAACATGGGCCTATATCTATAGGCATGTTTGCACTGGGCAACTTTCCAATGTCAACAACTTTCTGAATTATGCACATGTTATTAAATTGTTTATGTGATAAACATGGGAATGCCTACCCTCAGAAATTATGATCAAAGAGGATATGTCATGATGTAATGTATCGTAATATTGATGCAGGTGACCACTCCGCTTCATCTCCAGCCCATCATAGTGTAAAGCATCTCAATCAATTTTTTTTTTATTCTTTTTATCTCATGCTTTAGGGGGAAATTTTTATAGGTCAATTTAGACATCATTCCCAATGACCTGGTTAACTAGGCATCATCTCCAAGACCAATTGTTAAGGATATATCATCCCCTATCATTTCAAGTTGCTACATGCCCTAAGAAAAGAACAAGACAAATCAAGCATGACTTTCATCAGGAAAAGGTTTCCAAGGTTTTAAGTTTATTATATAGCATATGAGAGCTCACCAACGCTGCCTCTAAGGGGACTAAGCGCATTGCATATGAAGGTAGCCCCATGCAAGGTTGTTATGCAAAGCACTTCCCGACATTCACAGGTGTGTTGGTCACATTGTGAGTGAAATTCTCATTCTTCCGGAATCTCCACTTGGCCAGTGCCTTCTAGAAGAGTTCACATGTGTCAAGCTTCGAATCCAAGTGTCCATTTGACATATATAAGATTGGGAACATGTCTTGCTTATTATTGGAAATTCATTGATTATAAAACTACCTTAGCCTCTCTATAAATTGATCACAGATCTGAGAGCTTGATAAGGAAGAATTTGAGTACAGAAATGCTGATGGATTTTCAATTGAGAGTTAGATTTTTGTAACAACTGCTAGAGATATTTATACTGTGATGAGGCCAGGAATGTTGCTAGAATGGTCACTTCAAATCATTCACTAGGTTGTAACCTCTCCTTCTATCATCAATAAAGAATACAACTTACTTTTCCCTATATCCATCTGTATTGGCTTTTATTTTCCATATTGTAAGATCTTAGTTGATGTATATGGTTTATGTTTTACTGATTTAACTAAATAACTTGAATAGAAATCTGCATTATTGCTATCTTCTGTTGTTTTAGTGTTCTTTCTTGCAGGAAGAATTTTGCACAAACCGCTTGAATTTGAAGCTACAATGGAAGCGATAGAAGGAGCCATTTAGAAGCGCTTGGATTACAAGTAAGCCTCTAATCCTTTCTGCGTTTTTTCTCTGAGTTAGGAAAAGTATTCATATAGTCTTTAACCTATTGTTCTAGATTATCACCTGTCTAGGGAAGCATGTGTTGTGCCTCCGTAGTTTGCAAGATTGGTAAATACAAACGCTGCAGAGCCTACATCAAAACACTTTGGAATCTGAGGACCTAGCCATCCTAGATTCAGAGAGGGATCTCTCTATATATGTGTTCAAAGATATGATCTTTAAAGCTTCACGTATGATTTTATGCTAGTTATGAAGAACAAGGTTGTTATTTTTGTTTGGTTGGGCAGGATAACATGAAGATGAAGGAATTCTATATGAAGGGTGAAGGTGTAAGTAAATGAAGGAATGTTTCAGTTGATATGACAAGCAAGGAATATCATCAATCCATTGGGCTATGGAGTCATAATAGGGTTGAATTTCACAACAATGTTCAAGAGTGGTCCATGGGGAAAGTCATCTATGTCAAAGGATCTCTTTAAGTTGATTTTATGGAATGAAACAACAAGAAATGAAGTGAAAGAAGTAAAACACATGAAGAAAAAAAGAACAGTCTAAGATCAGGTAAGTACTTTTAAACTAGCCTTCTTCTGACATGCACTTAAGGGGAAAAACAAAAAATTAATCTAACATCAGGTAAGTACTTCGAAACTAGCCTGCTTTTGATGTACTTTCAAGAGAAAACATTTAAAAACATAGAATAGCTTAAGATCAAGTAAAGACTTTTAACTTAGCCTGCTTTTAGCATATTCAAGGGGAAAACATTCATGATAAACATAAAAATTAGTCTAATATCAAGTAAGTATTTTTAAACTAGCCTACTTTCAACATAATTTTAAGGGAAATTTGCAAAGTAACTGTTGGAGAAGAAACTAGAGGACAGGGCTAACCATAGACTTCTCTAGCTCAATCTTTAATTAGCAGAATTTTCAAGAACATTCAAAGACAAAATCTCAAGTTGTACTCAGGAAACATGGGCTTAACAACACTTCATCGGTTATGCTCTATTGAATTACCTTAAAAAAACATTTAGAAGAAAACATAAAGGATAAATATTTATCAGTGAGATTTAGGGTACTTTAGAAGTAAATCCTAATCTATGTTTGTTGTTCTTTATCAGAGAAAAGTGGACAGAATGGAAAAAATAAGAAAATAACAATTACAGTGAGAAACACATCACCATTAACATAGACCAGGATCCCATAAATTAGCTATTTGTATTTGATGTTCAAACCAGTTACAATCTTCCAGTCCAGTGGGCCTCTACAACTTCAAACTTCTCATCTCAGCTTATGCATCTTCAATTACAAACAGAGCTACAACAACTTCAAAATCTATTTACATGCAACAAATATCTAGAGACCAACCCCTATATTGTTTTCTACAGAAGTATTTATAGAAGAATGAGGAGGTGGAGTGTAAGAAGGGTCTATCCATTCAATTAATAAAGAGTAAGTGCTTCTCGGCCTTTGAAGGGCCAAATGGAGAAGTTTTCTACGTTTTTTACTCTGTTAATTGAATTCTGTGTTAATTTTCATTGACTTCAGTAACTTTTGTTGACTTTGAGGGTTTTTGTAGGTTGGCAGTTAATGCTGAGTTTTATTTAGAAATATCTCTGACTGTGTATTTAATATGCACTCTTTTTTGGTGAATTCAGCTTGCAGGTGGCATTTTGAGGAGTAATAGCCTCAATGATGTGGCATTTTGGAGGCTTTCTTGACTCATATGTCTCTTTAACTCTTTAATCACTGATATTAATCTTTTAATTTGTGCTTTAAGTATTTTTCCAATCATCTTCGGGATTTTGTCCTTTCTGTTGACTGGATTAACCTTTAATCCCTTGTTTTAATTGTGCTTTTGACTATTAATCCTTTTTCTCTATGCATATCCCTTCTTTTCTATGAACAGGTATCTGGGCACGCTGAGGGTTTCTTTTGTTTTATAAGTTTTAATAGAGCACTAATAAACACCCATAAACCCATAAACCTCCTTTTCACTTTAAGCCCCAAGGTTCTTCATCCCGTGGGTTTCCTACTACTGAGCTAGCTATGGAGGAATTTTCAATTCTTAAGCTACCTTTAAAAACCTGCAACATAAAAAAATAAGTAAATAAAATCCTGCAACGTTGGATAAACTTCTTACAGAGGCTGGCGGAGGGCGGAAAGAGCAGTGAGGAGGGGAAAATGCAAGCGGAGGAGGTTCTGCAGGAAACACCTGTGAAAATAGGTTTAATTTTGAATATTGGAGTGAAAATGTGGGTTGGTGGTTTTTGAAATACCATGGGTGGTTTTCGCACGATTTTGGATTGGTAAATGGTTTCGGCCGAATTGAACGCAATCCAGTTGTATTGTGTCGTGTGACTTTCTCGATACTGCTGGCATCGTGTGACTTTGGAGTGTTAAACTCTGGGAGAAAAAGTTGCACGATATTGATCGTAGACCGTTGGATCTGGGGGTTAAGATCCAACGGCTACAGGGGAGAGCGATGGAGAGAGGTGCATGATGAGATTTTAGTGGGGCCCAGGTGTCAGCATATGATTGGATGAGGGCTTTGTGAAATGGATGGTGGGTCTAGAAGAGTTGGGTTGTCAGGATGAACGAGGACCGTTAGATTATGTAGATCAATGGTGGAGATTGGTGCGGAGGGTGACATATATAAAGGTCTCAGAAAATCACAGGGTGAAACGTGGGCCGTCAGATCCTATGGATCTATGGTGTAGATTTTATCGGGATATCATTATCGGAGCGGGCAAAATACAAAGAAAAAGGCATGTTTTGAATGAAAACGCCGATGCAATGCGGGCTTAGCACAGGGGCTGGGGAACGGTCTCATGGAGGGATAAGGTGACCAGGGGTTGAGGAGGGGAGAGCTTATCACATCGGCATATCTCCATGGAGGGGAAAAGAAAATTGGAAGGGATAAGCCGATGGAGCGATGCGATGAGGGCTAAGGTTAGGCCCGGGACATGGTCCTATGTAGCAATATATGACCAGGGGCTTTTAATGGAGAAGAGGCTTATCGCATTGGGGGGGGGGGGAAGGGAAGCAAAGTCATGAACATGTGATAGTGCCGATGCGATGGGATGATCGCTTGCATAAGGTCACGGGCATTAGTCATATGAAGCAGAAGATTAAGCGCTTGGGGGTTTTAACATCGCATCAGCGGTAAACTTTTTACAGAGGAAAAAGGTTGCGGGGAAAGAGAAAAGGCCGATGCCGATGGGCTTAGCGCTCTGGTCACAGGGTTTGGGCATATGACAGAAAAAGGAGCCAGGGGCTAAGCCAAAAGGGGCTTAAGACCTGTGGGTAAAAAAGGCCTAAAATGAAACCTATTTCGGTGTTTTTAAGTGTTTCGATAGGTAGAATGAGAGTTTTTAAATCATTACCAAGGGTTTTTTAATGATTTAAAATGGACTTTTATGAAATGAGAGATAATTTTGAAGGTTTCTGAGGATAATGGGGGGAAATTTAGAAGGAGAGAAAGGGCCTTTTTCAGGAAAAATGGAGAGTAGAAAAGGACCAAAATGAGTGAATGAAGTGATGAAAAGGGGCTGTTTAGGAAACAATTTTAAAGGGAACGACAAATCTCTTGTTCGATTTTGGAGGGAACAACATTGTTTTTAAGGTACAGTAGTTAAGGAACAGCAATGAGGGAACAACAACCTTCAAGAAAGACTAATTTTTGCATGAAAATGATCTCTTGAAGGCCCAAGGCCTATTTTAGCCATCATTTGCTTATGTCAAAATTTACTGATGGATAAGAGTGGCTCCCCTTGGGGATGGCAGCTCCTTGGAGCTGTCAAGAATCTTTAGAATTTGATCTTTGGGATGTGGACCTGTGCCTTATCCATGACAACCTCTTCTTCAACGATCATGCTTCTTTAAACAAAAAATGATCAGTGCTTTATATCAGCAGACAAATTTTCTCCCAATCATTCTACCTACACAGCCTACTCCCTAACATTTTTTCTTTAGAAGGTGCATTTGGACTTGCAGACCTTAAACATCAACATTTTATTCTTTTTTAAAGCAGGAAAAACTAATACAAATATACCCTTATTTCTTCCATCAGTTCAGATTAGACTGTTGAACTCAAAAATTCTCTACCTAAGCTACTATCTGCCAAGATTAGACTGTCTGGCAGATTTTATTCTCTATCCTCTAAAATAGAAATTTAAACATAGTCAAATTAGGATTAGGCTGTCTGATTTGTCATGATGTCTATGGCTATATGTAAAAGCTGCACATAGACCTTATTTGCAGAAATTTAAAACAAAACTATGAAGGCTTGAAATCTGAAAATTTAAACATCCTTCATTCTTTTTGCAGCTCTAGTTTTGGTCTTTTTGAGATGTTCTCTTTCTTTCTTGGTTCAGATTTTGAGCAGATTAGAACCAATTCCTCATCAACCTTCCAGGTTCAGGTTTTTAGTTTGTTTGAACCATTTTTTTTCTATCCTAATCTATTCTACTGATAAGCCAAGATTGAACAGTTGGGAAAATATTTTTCAGTAATCTATCAGCAGAAAATCGAAATCTATTTTAGTCATGATTAGGCTGTATGACTAAAATAGCAATGTTTTCTTAAGTAGTGGCATTTAAGCTTGCACACTTTCAGATTTATTCTCTTTTTGGTATGGGGATGTACCTTTCTTGTTTTATTTCTTCCCTCTTTTTACTTTTGAGTTTTCTGTATTTTCCTTTTTCAAATTCAAAAAAAGTGTTATGCACAATGAATAAAAATTCTTGAAAGTAAAATATCAGTTAACTTTAATAATGTTTGAGAACCTTGCTATTGACAGGAACTCCAAAGTATTTAGCTCCATTCAATTCTTGCAGAAAGAATGCATTGTTTCCAATAGTAGATTGGATAAGATAAGGGACTTTCCATAAGTTATCAAATTTCCCTTGTTTGCCCTTATCTTCTCTTCTTGAATCCCATTTCAAAACTTTATCACCAATTTTGAAATCACTTGCCTTGGTTCTTCTCTCAAACAAATTCTTAATGTTTTCTTGTAGTTTTTGTGCTCTGATGTGTATTTCTTCTCTGATTTGTTGTAAATGTATAGTCTGGTTTATTCTTCTTGTTACATTATCATCTTCAAACTGTACTTCCTGGATCAGCTTCATTACTGGCACTCCTAAACTGGTTTGGAATACTACATCAGTTCCATAAACCAGCTGGTAGGGAGACATCCCAATTGACTTCTTAACTGTCAATCTGTCTTCACATAAAGCATTTACTAGCTTATTGTGTCATGATTTCTTGTTATCTTCCAACAACTTCTTGATAATGTTTACCAGAATTTTATTTGAGGACTCTGCCACCCAATTACCTTGAGGGTAATAAGTTGTGGAATGACCCAATATGATCTGATACTTCTGACATAAATATACCATCTTTTTAGACCTAAATTTAGTAGCATTATCAGTAATAATCTTCCTAGGACAGCCAAATCTAGACAGTATATGATTCTCCAAGAAATAAATAATGACTGAATCTATGGCATTCCTAGAGGGGATGGCTTCTATCCACTTGGTAAAATAATCTGTTGCTATGAGGATCCATCTATGTTGGGCAGATGAAGGAGGATGGGTTTCCCCAATGAAGTCTAGACCCCACTGCTGAAAAGGAGCCTCAACAGTGATTGGTTGCAGAGGTAAGGGAAGTAGTTTTCTTTTGCCTTCAAATATTTGGCATTTATGAGAGGAAATAATCATCTTATGGACATCTTGAAATAGGGTGGGCCGGTATTAACTAGCTCTAAGGATTTTATTAACAGTTGATTTCCAGTAGAGGTGGCCTCCACATTCTCCTTCATGAAACTCATGCTTGATCTTATCTACATCATTCTCAGACAAACATTTAAGCAATAATCCACTAGCATTTTTCCAATATAAATATTTATTCAAAATGTAGTAATTTATAGCTTTCAACTTTAAAAATATTGCCTTTTTTTTAGACAAACCGGGAGGAACATTAAGATTGAGAAAAACATACAAAATGTCAGCATACCAAGATGAATTCAGAAAATGATCTTCAATAATTGGAGTTGAAAACTCTTCTTGTTCATCTAATGCATTAAACATGTTTATATCAAGAGCTTGGAAGTTAGAGTTAGCCATTAATTTTTCTAGTCCTTGACCCTTTATGAGTTTAGTGGGTTTGATTTCTAGGTCATACTCTAAAATTACAAAAATCCACTTTCCTCTTTTTCCATCTGGATCTTGGGTCAATATGTCTTTGACCACTGAATGGGGCACAAATGCTATGATGTGGGAATGTAAAATGTAAACTCTGAAGTCTTTTAAGGCTTTGACCAAGGAAAAGGCTTTTTTTTCCATTATGTTGTACTTCAGAGGTGCATCTCTCAATGCCTTGCTGAAAAATGCAATGGGCTGCTCTTTTCCATTCAAATTTTTCTGTAATAGGACAATAGCACTGTGTGTTCTGATGCAAATGAAAAGATGAATAAATCTTTGGAAAAATCAGGACTGATAAGAACTGGTGTTTTGGTGAGTGCTTGTTTTACTAGTTCAAATGATTTATTTGCTTCCAAGGTCCATTTGAATCCCTCTTGTTTCTTAAGCATGTTTGTTATGTTTCTAAGGAGTTCAGCTAGATTGGGTATGAACCTTCTCAAGAAATTTATCTTTCCAATGAAAGATTGAAGTTCCTTGATGTTTCTGGGATGGCTGATTTGCAATATGCCATCAATCCTCTTTGGGTCTATCCTTATTCCTTCTTCTGATATGATATGCCCAAGAAGTTTACCTTCTTGGAGACCAAACAAGGTTTTCTTTGGATTCAAGGACAATCCAAACTTTTTGCAATTTTCAAACACTTTTCTTAAGTGTATTAGGTGTTCTTCATCTGTTTTAGAGTAAACAGATATGTCATCAAGGTAAATCACAATGAAGTAACCTATTTCTTCTGAAAATGCAATATCCATGGCTCTCTGAAATGTGGCACCAGCATTCATTAAACCAAAAGGCATTTTCAAATACATGAAAGTACCCCAAGGTGTAGAAAAGGTTGTTTTAATTTGATCATTAGGATGTACCAAAATTTGATTGTAACTTGAGAAGCCATCTAGCAAAGAAATTCTTTTAGAACCCACTACCCTTTGTAAGATATGATCCATTTTGGGCAAATGATAGTTTTCCTTCAGTGAGGCTTTGTTTAAGTTTCTAAAATCAATGCAAAGCCTTATCTCTCCTGTTTTCTTCCTAACTGATACAAAATTAGACACCCACTTTGAGTATCTAAGAGGGACAATAATTCCAGCCTCATACATTTTTTTGATTTATTTCTCTACCAGAGGTATTTGAACAGGGTCGATTCTATGCAATTTTTGTTTAAAATGTTTCTGGTTTTATTTGAGGGGTATTTTATGCTGAATTATTTCTGTATCATATGATTTTAGATCTTCATAGCTCCATGCAAAAACATCAGAAAATTCTCTAAACAGCTCAATATATTTCAGTTTGATATGGGCTAGTAGTGTTTTAGACAATTTGATTATTTTGGGCTTTTCCTTACTGCCTACGTTGCATTCTTGCTCTTCAGATTCTATGGGTTCCGGTTTTGGCTTTTTGGCCACATCATTCAAGTCAAATAGTTCTTCTAAAGGAACCATTCCTTTTAGCAAGCTTTGGTCTTTGGATTGCAGCACTTCTACGTCTTCATTTTCCAAATCTGTGCTATTTTCTGTCATAGGTTGGAATTCATTTGTTAACATATTTATTTCTGCAATCTATGGATACTTTTCTTCTTGAGTAAGTGGGTTTTCTTCATCGGGACAATCTTCGTTAAAATCTGAATTTGAGTGTGGTGTTTCAAATTCATTTCTGGACTGTAGGAAGTCTTCTATTTTTTTATCTCCCTAAAAAACTTGCCAATATTTTTCATTATCTGGGACGGATGGTCTAAATTTGACTTGGGTGGTGTATTTCTTGGTTTCATAAGGTGTAATACAAGTTCTAGCAGCAAAGGCTAAACCATTGTCAAGGACATTTTGGTTTCTTGGGACAAAGATAAGTTGAAATTCATCAAATGTTTTTAAAAAGTCCATGGCATCATTTCTGTAGGCTCTAAGTCTGGGATGTTTGGCACTATATTCCTCATTCACTAGCCTAATAATCAACTCATAATCTCCATGAAATTTTATCCTTTTGGCCCCTAATTTCTTCAATAAATGCAGGCCTAAAAGGAGAGCTTCATACTCAGCTATGTTGTTTGTACATTGAAAATTTAATCTATAGGAATGCCCCTCAGCATGATTATTTTGAGTGTTGTGTAACCATATGCCAACTCCTACATCATTTTTAGTGCAAGACCCATCAAAATTCATGTTCCAAAGAGGACTAATTTCAGGTTTGTGATTTTTTTAATTGCTGTCCTCTCTGTCTTCTTCATCTTTCTATTTTATACAAGGGTCTGCACTATGTTTTTTTTTATTGTGTTCCTCAAGGTTTTCAATGTTTTGAGGCTTTACTTCTTGATTTTTATGATCTGCATTATTTTTATGACTATTTTGGACCTCAAGACCTCTAATTTGTTTTCTGTAAATTTCTAAATCAGCAAACTATTTTTTAATCTCCACTTTGTTTTCCTCTTTATCAATGGATGTAACTATGTTTGCATGTGAAGTGATTACAACATTTGATGGTTTTTCATAGACCAACTCTTGCTCTTTATGAATATCATCATTGAAAAGAATGAAACAGTCAAGGTCAATATGTATGGAATAGACAGGAGAATTCTCTGGTCTTTCTTGGTTACCCACCATATATTTCATGTGTATTTCCCTATAGAGTCTTCTAGGTTGACTGAAGATAGGGATGGTGGCATAAGTCATATCCATATGAATTGTGCCTTGTAACTTAGCACCCCATGATCTTGAAAGGAGCATGCCATATTTGGGGGGTATATCAGCCACTACAATTTCCATCACCAAACTCTTGGCTCGTATTTGGGCTAAGTTAACACACAGATCGTTTATTAGGCCTAGGCATCTCACCCTACTTGAATCAAAAGAATATAAATCTTTGTAGGGTATAGTCACCTCTAAGCCTAATACTTCCATTATTACCTTGGGCATGAGGTTATGTGATGCTCCTGAATCAAGCATGGAATTGTGCAAGATATTGTCATGAATGTTTAAGCTGATGTAGAATGGAGGGGTGGTTCCTTCTTGAAATTTTCCTTCAATGTTTGGTCCAAAAATGAGCTCTGGGGTATCATCATTTAAGTTAACTGTGTCATGAGCATCTTCTATGTTTAAAGCCTTCAAAATATGACCTCTATATACATTCTAAGTGACTAATTCAGTGAGTGGAACAGAGATTTTGATTTTAGATATTTCATTCTCTAGGCTGAAAGGAATCTGGCTTTTTAAAATGTTTGATTCTGCCCTGTTAGTCACTCCTTGTTCAGAAAAGTCAGCTTGCTGATTTTTATTATTTACAGTAGTTAGAAGGGTTTTTTCAGGAGCACTGGCTGAGATGCCAGCACTGTTAGGATTAACACTCTATTTTTCATTGGATTGGATGTTTTTCCCTTTGTTTGAATCAGAATTTACAACCACTGTTTTGTGAATTTCAACTATCTTTTTGGGTGTATTTTCAGGGCTGTTTTTTCCAGATTTATCAGAGGTTTTGTTCTTGGGAGTTTCTTGATTCCTTTTGTTTCTGAGGTCATATTGTTTAGGTGATCCTATAATGGAATTTTCAGAGTATTGTTCATAATAATCAGTTTGTGGTCTTCTGTCATCATAAGGTGTATATAGACCTTGTTTTCTTTCATGAAGGAAATCAGAATCCTCATTTCTTACTCCCAGCATGTTCATGTTGTCATCCTCTATTTGTTAAATTATTTCTTCATCCTCATTTACATAATTTTCTTGAAAAGGAGGTATGATCTATTGATCATCTTCTCTTTCTCTATTTTGAGGTTGATTTCTCCTAAAGTTCCGATTTTGATTTTGAGATTGATTTCTGTTTTCGGGAGCTGATTTGTTTTCTCTAGATTGTGCTCTCTCAAGTATGCTCATTTTCTTCATCATTTCCTCCATCATTCTTTCCATTTTTGAGCTAGATGTGGAGGGTGCAGTTTCCTCCATAAATGATACTTTCTTTTCATTCCTCATCCTAGCACTTTTTTCAATCAGATTTACTTCCACCGCAAGAGATCCTTTCTGCATGTCTTCCAAAGTTAAGGGATCCCTTTCTCTTAGCTAATAGGCCATTTCAGGATCAAATCCTTCATGAAATTTGGCCAAATCTGAGCCTTGAGGAGGTTCCAAGTTCGGGGGTAGTGCATTATAAACACTATTGAACCTAGTGCAATAATTTTGAACACTTTCGCCAGTGTTTCTTTTGAGATTGTTGTAATTTGAAAGTATTTGGAGAGGGTTTTTTCTAACTTCCCATTTGTTTAGGAATGACTAATGGAGAGTTTGGAGGTCATTAATACTATGAGGGGTTAATCTTTTGAACCACTTTCTTGCTTCTCCCGCTAAGCTTTGAGCAAACAATCTGAGTTTGACAGTTTCATCATCAATCTCATTTCTATCAAAATAGTCATTCATCTTGTCCACATGTTGTGAAGAAGTAGTAGCACCACTGGCATTGTATAATGGTATCTTGGACTGATAGTCCTGTGGAAGATTGAATAAAGGTAAAGGAAGTAATAGAGGGGCATACCATGTTGCCATGATAGGAGGTTGTGGGAAAAATGGGGGGTTTACAGGTGGAGGATGTAAGGAGGGAGGGGGTTGATGGAATGGGGTAGTTGGAACAGTGGGTGTATGGATAACAGAAGTGGATGGACCAGCAAGATATTGTTGAGCAGATCTAGGATGAGAGAAACCAAAATTATGAATGATATGGAAATCGGGAGGGGTAGTTTTTCTGCTACCAGTGTGTTCACCTCTATTTTGGGATGAAGGTGAAGGCTCAAATTCTATCTGATCTATATCATCACGTGACCTAGTTCTGAATGGGCTTCTTAAGTCAACTTGTGAATCTTGTAGAGTTGTAAGGTTTCCGGGAACAGGATTATCTCTATGGACTGGTCTGACAATTATTGCAGTTTTAGACTTAGGAGATTTCCTAAGTATACTTTCTGGATTATCAACTATATGAGGAGGATTTGGGTCAGGGTAGGCTCTAGTATGAATTCTTTTAGAAGCCACTATGTGGTGTTTTTAGACCCAATAATAAGAAAAGTCTAACCAAGTATGACAATCTTTAGTAGGCTAACTGATCTTTTAACAAGAAAGCTTAATCCTCAAAAGTTTCCTTAATTGAGTTTGTATGATTTTATGATAGTAATGGGTTTCCTAGTGGAGTCGCCAGGTGGAAATTTTTAGCTTTTTAGAAGGTAAAATTTTTTATGGTTCACCACCAGTAATTTATTTGAATACCAATTGGAAATTTTTTCGGTTTTCTGAGTTTTTAACAGTCCTATAGGTTATGACAGTGTCCTAAATTTGTTTCATCACTTTAGCTATGGTGATGAGACAAACAAAGTTCAATTGTGGCTTAATAGTTGATTTCTCCAAGGTTTGATAAGGGTTTGTTAGAATCCTAAGAAGTACTTAGATTACCACTGATTCAAAAAAGTCCTATCATGATCACCAATATTCTTGGTAGTGCTTGAAGAAAGCTATTCATTATGTACTGAATACTGAGTGTTTAGTTTAAAGGGTTTTACTCAGAAGTCCCCAGTATGGTTGCCAGTATGTTCGGCCTCCGTAGTTTGCAATATTGGCAAGTACAAATCCTGCAGAGCCTACATCAAACCACTTTGGAATCTGAGGACCTAGCCATCCTAGATTCAGAGAGGGATCTCTCTATATATTTTTTCGAAGATATGATCTTTAAAGCTTCAAGTATGGATTTATGCTAGTTATGAAGAACAAGGTTGTTATTTTTGTTTGGTTGGGTAGGATAACATGAAGATGAAGGAAGTCTGTATGAAGGGTGAAGCTGCAAGTAAATGAAGGAATGTTTCAGTTGATAAGACAAGCAAGGAACATCATCAATCCATTGGGCTACGAAGTCATAATAGGGTTTAATTGAGCAGCAAGGTTCAAGAGTGGTCCATGGGGAAAGTCATCTATGTCAAAGGATCTCTTTAAGTTGATTTTATGGAATGAAACAACAATAAATGAAGTGAAAGAAGTAAAACACATGAAGAAACAAGGAATAGTCTAAGATCAAGTAACTACTTTTAAACTAGCCTGCTTTTGACATGCACTTAAGCAGAAAAACACAAAAGTAATCTAAGATCAGGTAAGTAGTTCGAAACTAGCCTGCTTTTGATGTACTTTCAAGAGAAAACATTTAAAAACATAGAATAGATTAAGATCAAGTAAAGACTTTTAATTTAGCTTGCTTTAAGCATATTCAAGGGGAAAACATTCATGATAAACATAAAAATTAGTCTAAGATCAGGTAAGTACTTTTAAACTAGCCTGCTTTAAACATACGTTTAAGGGAAATTTTCAAAGTAACTGTTGGAGAAGAAACTAGAGGACAGGGCTAACCATAGACTTCTCTAGCTCAATCTTTAATTAGCAGACTTTTCAAGAACATTCAAAGACAAAATCTCAAGTTGTACTCAGGAAACATGGGCTTACCAACACTTCATTGGTTATGCTCTATTAAATTACCTTCAAAAAAAATTTAGAAGAAAACATAAAGGATAAAGATTTATCAGTGAGATTTAGGGTACTTCAGAAGTAAATCCTAATCTATGTTTGTTGTTCTTTATCAGAGAAAAGTGGGCAGAATGGAAACAATAAGAAAATAACAATTACAGTGAGAAACACATCACCATTAACATAGACCAGGATCCCATAAATTAGCTATTTGTATTTGATGTTCAAACCAGTTACAATCTTCCAGTCCAGTGGGCCTCTACAGCTTCAAACTTATCATCTCAGCTTATGCATCTTCAATTACAAACAGAACTACAACAACTTCAAAATCTATTTACATGCAAAAAATATCGAGAGACCAACCCCTATATTGTTTTCTACATAAGTATTTATAGAAGAATGAGGAGGTGGAGTGTAAGAAGGGTCTATCTATTCAATTAATACAAAGTAAGTGCTTCTCGGCCTTTGAAGGGCCAAATGGAGAAGTTTTCTGAGTTTTTTACTTTTTTAATTGAATTCTGTGTTAATTTTCATCGACTTCAGTCACTTTTGTTGACTTTGAGGGTTTTTGGTAGGTTGGAAGTCAATGCTGAGTTGTCTTTAGAAATATCTCTGACTGTGTAATTAATATGCACTCTTTTTTGGTGAATTCAGCTTGCATGTGGCATTCTGAGGAGTAATAGCCTCAATGATGTGGAATTTTGGAGGTTTTCTTGACTGATCTGTCTCTTTAACTCTTTAATCACTGATATTAATATTTTAATTTGTGCTTTAAGTGTTTTTCCGATCATCTTTGGGCTTTTGTCCTTTCTGTTGACTGGATTAACCTTTAATCCCTTGTTTTAACTATGATTTTGACTATTAATCCTTTGTCTCTATGCATATCCCTTCTTTTCTATGAATAGGTATATGGGCGCACTGATTATTTCTTTTGTTTTATCAGTTTTGATAGAGCACTGATAAACACCCATAAACCCGTAAACCTCCTTTTCAGTTTAAGCCCCAAGGATCGTCATCCTAAGGGTTTCCCGCTACTGAGCTTGCTGTGGAGCACTTTTCAATGCTTAAGCCGCCTTTAAAAACCTACAACATAAAAAAAGAATTAAATAAAATCCCGCGGTGTTGGATAAACTGCTTACAGAGGCTGGTGGAGGGCGGAAAGAGCAGTGAGGAGGGGAAAATGCAAGCGGAGGAGTTTCTATGGGAAAAAACTGCGAAAATAGGTTTAATTTTGAATATTGGAGTGAAAATGCGAATTGTTTTTTTTTGAAATACCATGGGTGGTTTTCACGCGATGTTGGAGTGGTAAATTGTTTCATCTCAATCGAACATGATCCAGTTGTATTGTGCCAGGTGGCATTCTCGATACCGCTAGTATCGCATGACTTTGGAGTGTTAAACTCCAGGAGAAAAAGTTGTGCAATATTAATCATAGACCATTCAATCTGGGGGGTAAGATCCAATGGCTACGGGGGAGTGCGATGGAGAGAGGTGCACAAAGAGATTTTAGTGGGGCCCAGCTGTCAGCATATGATTGGATGAGGGCTTTGTGAAATGGATGGTGGGTCTAGAAGTGTTGGGTTGTTGGGATGAACGAGGACCGTTAGATCATGTAGATCAATGACAGAGATTGGTGCGGAGGGTGACAAATAGAAAGGTTTTGGGTAATCGCAGGGTGAAATGTGGGCCATCAGATCCTATGGATCTATGGTGTAGATTTTATCAGGATATCGTTATCGGAGCGGGAAAAATACAAATAAAAAGTCATGTTTTGAATGAAAACATCGATGCGATGGGGGCTTAGAGCAGGGGTTAGGGAATGGTCTCATGGAGGGATAAGGTCACTAGGGCCTGAGGAGGGGAGAGCTTATCGCATCGGCATATCGTCGCGGAGGGGAAAAGAAAAGGGGAAGGGATAAACCTATGGAGCGATGTGGTAAGGGCTAAGGTTAGGCCTGGGACATGGTCCTATGTAGCGATATATGACCAGGGACGTTTAATGGAGAAGAGGCTTATCGCATCGACGGGTGGGGGAAAGGGAAGCGAAGTCATAAACATGTGACAATTCCGATGCGATATAAAATGATGTGATGCGATGGTCGCTTGCATAAGTTCAAGGGTGTTAGTCATATGAAGTATAAGATTAAGCGTTGGGGGTTTTTAACATCGCATTGGCGGAAAAAATTTTACATAGGAAAAAGGTTGCAGGGAAAGAGAAAAGGCCGATGTCGATGGGCTTAGCAATCTGGTCACGGGGTTTGGGCATATGACAGAAAAATAAGCCATGGGCTAAGCCGAAAGGGGCTTAATACTTATGGGTAAAAAAGGCCTAAAATGAAATGTTTTTAGGTCTTTTTTAAGTGTTTCGATAGGAAAAATGAGGGTTTTTAAATCATTACCAAGGGTTTTTTTAATGATTTAAAATGGAATTTTTTATGAAATGAGAGATAATTTTGAAGGTTTTTGAGGATAATGGGGGGGAATTTCGAAGGAGAGAAAGGGCCTTTTTTTCTGGAAAAATGGAGAGTAGAAAAGGACCAAAATGAGTAAATGAAGTGATGAAAAGGGGCTATTTAGGAAACAGTTTTAAAGGGAACAACAAATCTCTTATTGGATTTTGGAGGGAACAACATTGTTTTTAAGGTACAGTAGTTAAGGAACAACAATGAGGGAACAATAGCCTTCCAGAAAGACTGATTTTTGTATGAAAATGATCTCTTGAAGGCTCAAGGCCTATTTTAGCCATCATTTGCTTATGTCAAAATTTACTGATGGCTAACAACATGTTTTATCCGTAATTCACAATTTTTCCAACAATAGATAAGAATTTGTATTTGAAAGATACTGGCGGAATCCTTTTAAACAGTTTGCTGGAAGGGGAGGCTGAAAATATTATTGAATAATTTCACAAGGGAGATTGTGGAGGACACCACTACTGGAAAGATACAACAAACAAAATACTTAGAGCAGCTTACTATTGGCCCACCATTTTCAAATATGTATTCAAGAAGATCACTTCTTGCCATGAATGTCAATTTTTTAATGGTAAGAAAAAACTAATTCCTTTACCTTTGATGCCAATATATGTTGAAGCTCCTTTTCGACAATGGGGGTTGGTTTTTATTGGTAAAATTCACCCATCATCTTCAGGGAAGCATTGCTGGATCCTGGAAACTACATATTATTTCACTAAAAGGATTGAAGCAATCCCAAGAAGGTAGGCAAATGACTCAGTCATTATTTAGTTCTTGGAGAACAAAATTTTGTCCAAGTTTGGATGTCCTATGAATATTATTACTAAAATTGTACAAGCTTTTAAATCCAAAAAATTAATTAGCTTTTGTGATCAAAATAATATCACACTTGGACATTCAACATCCTATTACCCCCAAGGTAATGGCCTTGCAGAATCCTCTAATAAAATAATTGTGATAATTATCAGAAAGGTACTGCACGAAAACAAGAGGTCATGGCATCTGAAATTGAAGTACTCTCTTTGGGCTGATAGGGTCTATACAAAGAAATCCATTGGTACATCACCATATGAATTGGTGTATGGAGCTGAAGCAATTTTTCCTATTGGAAATGTTGTCATTGATGGCAAAGGTAAAGACAGGAGCAGCACCTAAACTATCCATAAGGCAAAAGAGACAGAGAGGTAGCAGAGGCAGCAGATGAAATAGAGGAATTGAAGCAGAAGCAACAGAGTAATTAGAGACAGAGCAGTGGAGTTGAAAGGGCCTGAAGGAGTGTAATACATAGGTTTATTTATGAATTAGGGGTTTAATATAGTTTGCAGATGAATTATTGAGCATAGACTTTGATTGAAGACTAAAACCCTGTGGTAAAGACTTAATATGCTTGGGGATGAGTTGGAGCATTACTTAAATGGAAAAGGAGATGGCAAAGGAGGAACACCTGAAATAGCGATAGGCAAAGAACAACAGTAGAAGATAGCAGGTAATATTTACAAAGAGCGTGCAATATTTACATAGAGCAGTTGAGGCAGAGGTCGAGCAGCAGAGGTACAGCGAAGGCAGAGGCAGAAGCAGCGAAGGCAGAAGCAGAAAGGCAAAGGTAGAGGCAAAGGCAAAGTCGTTATCGCAGAAAGGCAGAGGCAGAGGCAGAGTCGTTATTCCAAGAATCTTTACCCAGGCTGGAGGATACATAAACATAAATTCCGAGAATTATTACCACAGCCGGAGGATACATAAACATAATTCCGGGAATCTTAACCCAAGCAGAAAAGTATATATATAAACCTTATTTCGGGAATCATAATCTAGGTGGGAGGATACATAATATTCTGGGAATCTTAACCCAAGCAGCAAAGTATATATATAAACCTTATTTCGAGAATCATTACCCAGCCGGAGGATACACTAAAGGCGGAAGTGGAAGCTTATATATATGCAGTGAGATATATATGATGCGCCTTATATATATAAAGGTCCAAAGCATATACATTTATATGTAGCATGAGATCTAAAGAACCAAAGGTTCTATCAAAGGAAAAGCCTTATATGGTGGGACCTTCATCAATCGCATCGTAAAAATTTGGCAGCGGATCACATGCAACTAAAATTTGTGATTGTGATTGAGTTCCAAACCTGATGGGCATATAAACTGCAATTCATATATATTTGAGTTTCGGTAAACAGTGATTGATCGCATCAAAGCATCAGATTATAAGTATATCGGAACATGCAACTGCAAATTGTGATTGTGATTGAGATCCGGACCCGATGGGCATATAAACTGCAATTCATATATATTTGAGTTCCGGTAAACAGTGATTGATCGCATCGGAGCATCGGAGTATAAGTATATCGGAACATGCAACTGCAAATTGCGATTGCGATTGAGATCCGAACCCGATGGGTCTATAAATTATGATCTTATAGATTTAAGTTCCTGTTAGTATGAATCCTTTGTCAAAGTGTACGAAAAAGGACCACTTTAGCTACGCATAACTAATAGCCCTAACAACAAAAGTGGCTACCAATATCTTCAGATCTGCGGGTAGTTGAACATAAAATAGCTGCAAAAACCAGATCTATGCATGGAAAGACATTAAGCAGAAAAAAAAAGGGTTTGCTCCATATACCAATAGACAAGACAAGAACAATTTTTGAAAGAATTTTTATATTAATTGGTCACCTGGGAGGAAAACAAGAAGGCGTATCCAATTTTCCTCAGTGGGATGGGTTCTTGGAAGTCCTCAGCACTTCAGATCTAAGATCTCTCTCTCATGTTGGTGTAGAAAACCCACACAAAGAATGGAACTCAAAGGGAGCTCACACAGCAAATGGTAGAAAAATGGGACCAAGTGTATAGATCCAGAGTGATCTAATAGGCAACAAAAGGTGAAGAATGGTAGGAAAAATCCTTCTATTTATAACAAAATATTGGGTCATTCTAGATCTTGGTGTATGATTAAAATAATATTAACCAAATCTAGATCCACCTTTTATGGAATATTTTATTATATCTATTGGAGGGAAAAAGTATTTGACTTGGGTCAAATCCCTGTATTTGTGAATAATAAATAAATAAATGATTTATTTATCTTTTTAAAGAAGTTGTTAGAAGATAATCAAATAAATAATGATTTATTTAATTATTTAAGGAAGTGGTTGAAAGATAATTAAATAAATATTGATTTATTTAATTATTTGTGGGTGATTTGGTCATATTTAATAAGGAATATTATCTAAATAAGATTTAAATAATTATTCCTAGAAAATAATAAGATAAAATGAAGATTTATCTAATTAATTTCTTTGTTTTTGGGTTAAACATGACTCGGAATACACTAAATTATGGTTTAATTAATTATTCCATGAGGAAAATCAAACAAATATAGGTTTGTTTAATATTTCCTTTTGGGGTTTCCTGTTTAGACCATAAACAACCTAATAAATGTGTTTTATTAAGTTATTTTAAATAGTGAAAGCAATTTTACTTAGGGTAAAATTGGTCTTACATGGTGTACTTGGGTCCATCTAATGATAATAGGTTAGATGACCAAAAAAGGTGTACCGTATTGCCTCAATGGGTATGTGAAAATGAGAAATCGTGATTTAATCGAAGTACATTGTAAGAACTCAATCACTGGGACAACAAAAGGGAAGTCGAGAGAGAAATGCAAGGTAGATAGTGTGTCAAGAACTAGGACTCCAGGAGACGAGACTACAGGCAACAAGTCTCTTTTTATGAGAATGAACCCAGTAGCCGAAGGCGCGGTGAGGCATAGCTATGCCCGCCGAGACAAAGTACAAAAGAATAGTGTGTCCGCAAACAAGGGACCGAACCATAAATTACAGCCTCGGCATAATCATGAGCAACATAAAACAGCAATGAGGAAACCCACATACATGTTGTGCCCGGGATAACAACCAAGACTGATATAAATAATATCCGAGTACATGAGATATAAATACAACCCAAATGCCCCATATAAACAGGGAAGGGCTCGCAAAATCTGACCGATACATGCAAATCAAAGACGTGCTGCAAGCGGCAAAGGCCATCATCATCAAATATATGGAGCTACATCAAAGGCTGCAATGAAGAGGTCATCCGAGCATGTGGGGGGCTACCTGCAGGGCCACCTCCTCATGAGGGTTGAGACATCTCACACACACCCGGGAATCATCAATAGTTGCTGCTGGATCACTGGACCATCAAGTATACGAATCTCGATCATGCTGAAAGGAGTTGGAGAAACAATCAAGTCAAAGGGAAATGAGAGATCCCTTGGCCTGATCCGAGGCACCGAACAAGAGTGGAAGCTGGAACCAAGGTACACCGCCCTCTAGACCTGGCTTCTGGAATGAATGTGCTGATGTCGACAGAAGGAGGTCCGCCATAGGTGAGGCAATGAGAGATCCTCAACTAAGGCACGAGAGGAAATAGTAGAGCGACGGACAGGCTGACACTAATGATGATAGTGAAATGGAAAGGACTGAGTAGCGAATGGACGAATTCCCTTGTTAGAGCATAAAGGGCATGAATGACATGGCAGCGACTGACACAATATCGTATGGGACAGGGGACAGTGGGACTGAAGGTCATAATGTGTGACACAAGAGAGAGACCAAGCAATGAAGGATGGAGGGCTATAGTGGAGTATAAAGGGACGCGGTATAGACTCCATGGATGCAATGATGACTCAACTTGGATGCTCTAAACAAAGGCGACGCAATAGTGCTGCCACATAGTAAAGGCCCAATGGGGGACCATGAAAACATGAGTACAAGATGGTCACTCATGACGAAAATCGACACGAACAAAGACAAGTAAGGAGGAAAAATGGTGCCCCAAGTACAAGTGTTGTAAGTAAGGAAGTTCTATTTTAAGGAGAGGTGAAGTGATCCTTCTTGAACAAAATAGGTCCCGGCGAAGGATGAAAGTACAAAAAATATGCTGGCTATCTAATAGAAAATAAAACATGCATCTCAGAAGGGAAATGCTAAGGGTAATATTTCTTAAGATAGAGTGCGTTGCGAGGATTAAGAAGAGGATTGCCTTCAAAGTCCTCTAAAAGGTATGCCCCCTTACTAAGATCCTTACTGATGACGTAAGGGCCTAGCCATAATGAGTCGAACTGCTCGTGACCAAGGACATCATGGGCCTGGTCATATACTAGAACAAGGTCGCCTTCGTGAAAAAGACGAGGCTAGAATTTTTGGTCATATTGAGCTTTGGTGAGTTTCTTGGCCGCTCCCATGGTTTGCAATGCAACACGGTGGTCTTCAGAGGCATGCTCAAGCATGTTAAGTCATTGTTCTAGAGGTTGGGTGTCAGGGAGAAGTTCAACATCCAGATGGAGGGAAAGGATTTCACACTCGATTGGTAAGACAACCTCCTCTCCAAAAATGAGGTGAGGAGGGTTATGGTTGAGGGGCATAGGTGCCCCCGAGCATGGTGTGATCATGCCAAAATGTATTTAGAAAAAGGAGAATCTAAACACATTTTAATGATGTGGTGTGCCATTTGTTCTCATTATGGTTATGCAGTTTGAGAAAGGAAATGGAGGATTACCAATCTCTTTTGGTACTGCATATAGGGATCAAATGGAATTTAAATTTCCAAGTTGGCATACCTGGTGTCGCTATCCCAAAAAGAGGATTTGGAGATAATGAACTGATGCTCTCATAGAAAAGCTATAGGTTGGTCAACAATAATGGATAAGAGACTAGGTTGTCGATGTAAGATGAGGGAACGATAAGGGGTATCATCCCTAGAGTGATCTCAAGTGATATGGGAATCTAGAGGTTCTTCTAAATGTGGAAGAATGCTAGGAATAAAGTCAACACGACCAGATACACTAGGAGAGTTGTGGAGAATTGCTTCTCTTGGTCTCTCAAATGTGGGTGCCCCTTACCCAAACATGGGGCTCAATGTAATGGCCACAAGGTGGATGTGGTGTAACGCATGGGTTCTATGGGGGGAATAGATAAAGTCGTGGGTGGGGATTTTTTCCATAATGTCGTCATCGTGATAGAAGATGGGGTGACTCGGGGAGAAAGACCACCGACGTGGTGAAGTGACTCCGAGTCATCATGAGAAGAGGTTCACATGCACATCGGGCCACAAGGGGTGACCGAAGAGTAAGTAGATAAAGGATCTACCGATGTTGAGCCCAAGATGATTGCTGAAGGAAGGTCAGGCGAAAAAACAGGGAAGGAGTCAGATGGAATGTTCTTCGAGGGTCTCATGGATGATGATAGGTAGAAAATGCTGGACGAAGGCTCCATCATCTCGACATCAGGAGGGGAAATGTCAATGGGAGCAGTCATATCTGGTAGCTCTGCTGAAGCAGAATGTGCAAATAGGGGAGAGGTGGAATCATTATGCTTGGCCTCGAATTGGTGGACCGCGGCTAGAGAGGGGCGGAAATCCTCGAGGCGGGGACAAAGGTGGGTGTAATGGCCATGGTGATCACACAAAGCATAGGGGTGTTTGGTGTGAATAGTCTTTGGGTTCTTGATTGCGGTCACGGAAGGAATAAAGGCTTCCGGGATCGTGGACTCAGGGAACGCGACATTAACCATGGGCTTGAGATGAAGCAATTCAGGACAGGTATGGGTGGCGTGGCCGACAACGTCACACAAAGCACACTGGATGGTATGCTTTGGAGGCCGAGGAGGGGCAGGGTTTTTCAGGGTAGCCTTTTCCTTTGATGCCCTCACAGCTTTTCCCTTTCTTACCCGAAGCACTGCATCAGAGGTGGTTCCTCAAGTGAGGTGACCGAGGCAGTCGTTGCAAAGAAAGGTCATGGGGACCGCGTTGATCCGGTGGTCAAAGCAACAGGTTTGGGTCGACTCAAGCAAGGTTGGGGCCGAAGATCAAGGTACCAAACGGAATCCCAAGGGTCGTGTTATGAAGAGAGAGGGTGGCCAAGGACAGTACCGTGGACACTCCCCGGTGGGGGAGATAGGAACGATATCTCACTGCAGGGGTAGTGACCAGGTGGGACGGCTCCGATAAATAAGACTCTGAGGAACCGTTCCAGGAGGACAAAGAGGCTCATGACTACCGCCCACAGTGAAGGCCAGGCTATGCCAAGTGAGAGCCGCCGCTTGCCGATCAGCCGGGCGAGGCTGCTTGAGAGCAGCCCAAGATGATTGCATCATGCAAACATTCGATGAGCTGGGATCACAGATAGGAGGAGGAGGAAGACCAGGGAAGGTTCCAAGCAAAGAGGAGTCTTTGTAGACGCCGAGAGAGACACTGGTCAAGGAATCGACGGTTTTCTAGTTGGCTACAGAAGAGATGGTCGTCTCAGGTGAGGTTTGAGATTTTGGCTCATGATATGTCAACTGGTCGATGGTGACTATCCTTCCATTGTGAGGAAAAGACATCTTGTGAAAAACCGCAGAGGGGAAAACAGACATGGCATAGGTGTAGCTTTGCCCCAAGAGAATGTTGTAATCTAGAGGGGCGTCGATGACTTCGACGTCAACGCAAACAGTCTTGCCCGCAAGAGTGATAGGACAAGTATGGAAGAGGCCAATGGGCTGGGAGGTGTGGCCATCCCACGCTTGAAGGGTGATCGTGGAAGGGGCCAACTCAGGAGATCCGAGTTGCTTCCAAACCAAAGCGGACATCACGCAGGTGGATGCCCCCTCATCAATTATACACCGAGAAACGTTAGCGTTCCGAATTTTGATTGGGATTTGGAAGGCTACGGAAGCAGGAAGGGGAGGATGTTCTGATTGATGGGCGTCGAAAACAATCATTTGGTCATCAGCAGGATCCACAGCGCCCATGACAGATAGTAGAGCCTTATTTTGGGAAGGGCATGATTGGAGGAGTTCCAATGTGAAAATGGCAGCAGGAGACTGTGCCAAATCATCTACTATGTTATACGAATGAGCAACTCGACCAGGAGCAGCATTTCGGCGTAATGGTCCTTTAGGAATCTTGGTATGAACCTCAACTTTGGGTTGAGGGATATGTAAGGGACCATTGGATGTCGAAAGAGGCTTGGTAGAACCTGAAGAAGGGGATCTGTGTAGACTGAATGGGGCTGGGGTACTCTGCAGACCGAGTTTGAAGGTTAAGGTCGACGGTTAGAGGTGGATCAGAGTTCATCATGAGGATCTGGTAATTGGAGGAACCAGAAGGGAAAGGTGGAGTGGCCACCTGTCCATTAGGTGGTTGGGTAGCCATGAATCCCTGTTGTGCATCCACCGGCTCTTGAGGGGGCGGTGACGGCTGTTGCAAGGGTTGAGAAAGCAAGGGAGGCGAAAGCGCATATGTTGGAGGAGCTGGCGCACCAGGCTGCGGATGAGGGTAATGGTTAGGTTGGGCAACATTGAGGTAAGTAGGAGGTTGGGAAAAAGGATGAGGCATGCCGTATCCTGGATGCGTGGTACCGAGAGGGGGAGAAGTGCAGGGAGTGGTGCCCCCTCCCCCAGGAAAACCATAGCTCATGAGAGGTTGAGCAGATGGATGAGAGATATATCCAACGATAATGTCGGCGGCATGAGGTGCCCCCGGTGTATGGGCATCACCGGGTTTGGGGAGATCAGGTAGGGCAAAAGGATGATAACCTTTCTGAGCGTAGATCAGGTCATACTTTAACGCCATTTGGAGGGCATCTTCTTCGGTTTGAGGAAAATGCGATGCGACATCTTTCCCGATAGGGGACAAGAGAGATTTAAGGAACCAGTCCATGTAGACACGGTCTTCGAAGGGAGGAGATTGGCATAGGTTTTTCTTCTCCGCCATTCCCTGGACATGAGTGGATAAAGGGTCACGATGACGACGAAATAAGTCAAAAGTTCGATACCGCTGTCAACGAAGGGGAAGCTTTTTCAGTAAGATAAAAAGCCCCGGCAAGAGTTGCAAAGGTGGTATGGGAGGAAGTGGGCTGATCAACAGTTCACTGAAGCTTCGCCTATAAGCGTGCGTTTGAACAATCTAAGATGAACAGAATACCTGCACTTGGAGGTAGATGAACACCACATGTGGAAAGATCGAACATGATTTGAAGGATGTTCTCCAGCACGACCTTCAAACTTTGGGATGTCAAAAGGGAGCTTTGTTGGCATAGCAGGCCAACTTGCGTCATGGTGTATAGGGTCGTTTATCAACCGGTCCAAATCGGGGAGGCTGAGGCCTGCCAAGAAGGGGAGCAAGGGTGTAGACGAGGTAGTTCCCGTGGTGGTTCCGCTAGTAGCAGTCCCGGCATTAGGGCTGAGATTCCCGCTAGTGTTAGGCCCTGGACTAGACATAGTGGAGGTGACAGGGGGAGAACCAGAAGGAAAAGGAGAACCCAAAGAATCAGAAGAGGAGTCGGAGTGCGGACTCGGAGGAGGACTGGCTCGACGACGACGGGATGGAGCAGGTCGATCGACCGGAAATTGAGGGTGAAGGCCAAGAAGTCTCCGAGAAGTGCGCCTTGGGGGTGCAATGATGACAACACAAACACATCACAAGGGGAAGAAGAACGACCACAAGGGCAAGGAGGTGCAGAATCAAGTGATTATAATGTCAAAACAAGGGCAGATAGGTACAGTGTTAATTGATTTTAAAGTCTTTGCCTAGCGGCGTAAACCAAGCTCTTCTTCGCTTAGGGTGAGTGTGTGGCGTGTGTTAATTTTAATTTTTAAACCCTTTTCGTTGTGAGAGAAAGAGAAAAAGTGTGTTGCGTAACTGAAAAAAATGTTGCAAAAACAGTATATAATGCTGAAATAACAGAAAATTAGCAGCTACTATTGCATCGATTCAACCCAAAAAGGCGGGTCTCTAAAAAATAATCTAGAAAAGGGGAAAAAATCTAGTCAAAACACACTAAAAGAGGCCAATAGATCTAGGGTCAAAAGGGACAGGGATCTAAAGGGGAAAGTCACTAAAAGAGGTGCGTATCACACCCAAGAGGCGAGCAAGGTGGCCTAAAAAGGAGGAAATCAGAAAAAGCGAAGGGGCAGTGGAGGAGGTCCTAAAGGAGGTCCAAACACTATAAGAGGTGATTTCCAAGGAAGAAAAGTCGTATTTAAAGGCTTAAAGGGATCGGAGGATGAGGTATCAGATCTGAAAAAGGGAAGGCTGAAACTTTGAAAAAAGCAGACACCTGAAACAGCTAAAACTCTTCCACCAAAAGTGGAGGGTACTGAAGCCCTAGGGGGCTAGGTTCCCACTTAGATGAGCAAAAGAAGATCAGAAATAGGTCGAAACGGGCTGAGACAGAGAGGCTTTAAACCCCCCCCGACAGGTTTAAAAACCTTAAAAATTTTTAAAAAATGTTAGTAAAAATGTCTCAGTCGATTTTGAACTGCTTTTCACTCGGTCAGCTTTGGGGCTATTTTTCACACCTGGAGCCTGTGTCATGCTTTGGGCTGCAGTATGATCAAGACTTCCCAGACTCCCTAAGGCAGATTTAAAAATGTCGTTCTCAACAGTGCCATTGACAACTGTCACTAACAAGAATAGGGGCCGTAAAACTACCAGCCAACTATTTTGATGTTTTAGGGTTTTATGTGAGAAAAACAACATAAAATAGGAAAAATAAACAGCTGAAAAGAAACCCTAGGGTCTGAAGTAGCTGGATATGTAGGAATATGAAAAATGACGGCGGTCGTAATTTAAAACCCGTGTGGAGTCGCCATTTGTTAGTATGAATCCTTTGTCGAAGTGTACGGAAAAGGACCTCCTTAGCTACGCATAACTAATAGCCCTAACAACAAAAGTGGCTGCCAATATCTTCAGATCTGCGGTTAGTTAGACAAGAAAAGAGCTGCAAAACACCAGATCTATGCATGGAAAGACATTAAGCAGTAAAACAAGGGTTTGCTCCATATACCATCAGACAAGACAAGAACACGAGAAAGAATTTTATACACTGGGCACCGAGAAAACAAGAAGGCGTATCCAATTCTCCTGAGTGGGATGGGTTCTTGGATGTCCTCAGCACTTCAGATCTAAGATTTCTCTCTCTTGTTGGTGTAGAAAACCCACACAAAGAATAGAAGTCAAAGGGAGCTCACACAACAAATGGTAGAAAAATGGGACCAAGTGTGAGTAGATCCGCAGTGATCTAATAGGCAACAAAAGGTGAAGAATGAAGGGGAAAACCCTCCTATTTATAACAAAATATTGGGTCATTCTAGATCTTGGTGCATGATTAAAATAATGTTAACCAAATCTAGATCCACCTCTGTGGAATATTTTATTATTATTTGTTGGAGGGAAAGGGTGTTTGACTTGGGTCAAATCCCTTGATTAGTGAAAAATAAATAAATAAATGATTTATTTATCTTTTTAAGGAAGTTGTTGGGATATAATCAAATAAATAATGATTTATTTGATTATTTAAGGAAGTGGTTGAAAGATAATTAAATAAATAATGATTTATTTAATTATTTGTGGGTGATTTGGTCATATTTAAAAAGAAATATTATCTAAATAAGATTTAAATAATTATTCCTAGAAAATAATAAGATAAATGAAGATTTATCTAATTAATTTCTTTGTTTTTGGGTTAAACATGACTGGGAATAATAGTTAAATCATGGTTTAATTAATTATTCCATGAGGAAAATCAAACAAATATAGGTTTGTTTAATATTTCCTTTTGGGGTTTCCTGTTTAGACCATAAACAACCTAATAAATGTGGTTTATTAAGTTATTTTAACATAGTGAAGGCAATTTTACTTAGGGTAAAATTGGTCTTACATGGTGTACGGTCCATCTAATGATAATAGGTTAGATGACCAAAAAATGGTGTAACGCTCCGGTCCAATTGCATCGGCACATTTAAATGAATAGTGGTCAATCGCATCGGAGAAAAGTTGACAGTGGAACATGTAAACAAAAGGTTGCGATTGCGATTGAAGTTCGGACCCAATGGGTTTATAAACCATGATTGATATATGGTTGAGTTCCGGTAAACAATGTTGCATCGCATCGGAGAAGGAGCAGAGCATTGGAACTTGTTAACAAAAGTTCCGATTGCGATTGAGTTCCGAACTCGACTCATTATACATGGTGACTCATGTGTGTTTGAAGTCCGACTTAAAGGTATGCCATCGCATCGGAAAAATGGCAGAACATCGGAACATCCTATAGAAGGATGCGATTGCGATGAATCGCATCGGGAAAATTACAAAGGATGTAATAGCAATCGGAATTCATTGGAGGAGGCTCATTGCATCGGGGAAAAGAAAGAGTTCGGCGAGTGGGGCCCAACTCCTTATATATATATTGAAGTCTGCCTTTTAACCAAAGTCGGGATTGATAAAGCGTTGGTTAAATCAAAGTCGAAATTGATAAATAAAATCAAAGTGTCGTGGGTCAGATATGATATTTGGTGCAATATAAAGTCTCGACGTAGGTTAACATATGCGGAAAAACGAGTTATTCTTCAAGTTCTAAACGCAAGCAGAACCTTGTATAAATGAAACTATTTGCTGAGCATATTATTGTTATATGCAAAGGATAAGCTTTGGGCTTATGATATATTGAGTTGTAATCCAAAGTTGAAATATTCATTTGATGGCTTATGAAGTGGGTTGGACTATGGTTTAACCATAGATTTGAAATAGGTAAAGTTTCCGTATATGAAGAGTGTGAACTGGGGATTGATTGTAAATCAAATATGTCAAAATATAAGCTACCACATACACTTATTCAAATTTCCAGCGCAGGGAAAGCAAATGGAGAGACATTTTTATATGCAATAGACTCTGATTTTATTCAGGGTATTTAATTAGATTTCCAGATCAGCAGTTATATATATACAACAAACATATAATCACAGTCACATATGTATCGCATATGGCTGTTACCCTGCGACAGTGAACAAGGAAACAAATAGATCCGAAAGGGACAAAGACACAGTCAAATAAAAGACAAATGCGCAGCGAGCCAAGACGCTGAATGAGTGAGCTGGAGTTTTCATTGTAATTGAATGTAAATGATTTTAATTTAAATTTTTGTGATGTGTTGGCAAGTCTCCGGAAGAGAACAAATTCCCACTGTAGTGTTAAATTGGTACCTACAGTTATATTTTTCTGAGTGAGCCGAAAATAAATGAGAAGGTAGAAGACTAAGAGGTATGGCTATCCATTTCGAATTCCTTGAGGAATACAAACAGTCATGAAGCTGGCTTTATAAAATAGGGTAATATCCAAGGGAAGAAGGTTACGAAAATAGAGAGAGAGAAGAAGAGAGTGTGCAGCAAAATTGAAGAGAGTTGAAGAAAATAAGAAAGCTGCAAGAGGTGAGAGAGAGTGAGCATAGAGAATGCTGAGTATGGAATTGAGGCAGAGAAGAAGGAGGAGCTGAGAAGAGAAGAAGGAGGAGCTGATAGTGAATCTGAGAAGATGCAGAAATGATATAAGGCAGATATGAAGACTGATGCACAACAGTGAAGATGATACAGAACAGAGCTGATATCCAAGGTAAATCAGCAAGTGTTTTCCTTTTGAAAGAGTAAGGAAGTTGGAGCTTCCCTATCAAGTTGTAGCTTGATAGATGTCAGTTGTAGCTGACTGAGGTTGGAGCCTCCTATAGGTTGGTGCCTGCAGAAAATAGATGGGAGTTGGTGCTTCCACATCAAGTTGTAGCTTGATAAAATGTCAGTTGTAGCTAACTGAGGTTGGAGCCTCCCGTAGGCTGGTGCCTGCAGAAAATCATGTTGGAGCTTCCTTGCAAGTTGTATCTTGCAGAATTGAGGTAGGAGCCTCCTGTAGGTTGGTGCCTATAGAAAATCAGTGGTGAGAGGGATTTGGAGCTTGCCTTTGCATCACAACAATAATAAGATGTGGTTTTCTCCCTTTATGGGTTTCAACTTATATCTGGTGTCTCTATGCATGATGTTTATGTGTTGATATGGTTTATCTCATCTGCTCAATACTTGCTTCTCTCATATTAAATCTATTGTTACATTATATTAATACTTGCTGCTCACATTCTAAGACTACAAACATATTAAGTTGAACATGAAATGAAGGTGTAAATAAGTTTTAATGAAAAAGTTTTAAAAGTCCATGAATGTGTTAAACTGATTCACCCGCCCCCCTCTCAATTTAACTAAGGGTTCAACATTTCCCTCTTCATTGGGAGTTCCTGTAATGAAATTGCTACAAGGACTTCAGGAGGAGCCCAATTCCATTCAAATGAAGATAAACCAGCTCATAGAATTGCAAGAAAAAAGAGAGGAGGTATACAACAGCCATCAAAAATCATAGAACAAAGTGAATAAAACATTTGACAGAAAGGCCAAAGAAGAGAATTTACAAATTCAAGATGTAGTTTTAAAGTGGGAAGCCAAAATTGAGGAAAAGGGGATGTTAGGTCCCTAAATTACTCATATAGTCCCTTACTATTGTTAGTGTAACCCCCTTATTGTTATTATTGTACCCTTGTAACCCCCATATTTTTATTATTGTGCCCTTAAATTATTATTGTTAGGTCGGCTAGGATTACATTGTGGCCCCACTAGAATTACATTGTGGCCCCATGGACTCCTATATATAGAAATGAGGTTTTGTAATTCGAACCATCCAAGAATTTTTCATTCATGTAATGTATTGGAGGTTTCCCCCTCGAAGTGTATTATTTCTAAGGCATTGATATCTCTTTTATTCTCTTTTTGGAGCTGGTTTCACAACATTTGGTATAATAGCTTTGAGATCCTAGGGTTTCGCTGCTCCAAACAGGTCATCGTGGCATTTTCGCTATAACATTTTTTATACGAAGGTTCAGAATCTGAAATTTTTAGAGTGCGAAGCCAAAATACTGAGGAACATCGTTGCAAAATTTCAGAGCTTGGTTAGCAACATTTTTGGAGATATGATCTGTGCAAGTTAGGTCATTGTGGAGGCTCCTGAATGTAACCTAAACAGGTCATCGTGGTATTTTCATAATAACATTTTTTCTACGAAGGTTCAGAAGCTGAAATTTTTAGAGTGCAAAGCCGCAATCCTTGGAACATCATCACAAAATTTTAGATATTGGTTAGCAATATTTTCGGAGATATGATCTGTGGAAGTTAGGGCTTTTTGAGGCTTCTAAATTTCATCTCAAAGAGGTGATCGTGGGAAAATCTTCATAGCTATCTCTCTCAGCATCGGATTGGAATGTTGTAAAAAGTGGCCACAAGTACATGGAATTTAGTTTTCGTTATATCAATTTCAGAGCCAAAGGAGGAAACAGTGACACGTAGCAAGTTGTACAAGTTCGCTCTACTGAACTAGTCCAAAATTGGGTCATTGTGTGAGATTGGACATAAATTTTCCTTGAAGAATCTAATTTAGATCAGACCTATGGAATTTGAAAGAAGCTTCAGAGGGCTACTAAAGGGCTGAATTTCAGATATTGAGGATCCGTAATTATAGAGATAATTCAATTTCGATATCGAGCTCCTCAAAAGCAAGTAAAGGTGTGTATTTTTTTTTTCGAATTGCATAGGTCTTGTTTGAAGAATCAAGTTGAATTGATTCCAAGGGCATATTGTAGAATAGATATCAGTATTGGATTCTAAAATGGCCCCTAAAAAGAATTCAACACCCATTAAGCCTTTAGAAAGCTCTACTATGACTCATGAAGACGAAGAATGGCAACATGACATATCAAAAATACAAGAGCAAGTGCAACAAATTTCGCTCTCGCAATGAGCAACAAAAAATGACATGGAATTTTTGAAGAAAGGCATGGAAACTAAGATATATGGTTTGAAGAAAGGCATGGAATCTAAGATGGATGGTTTGAAGAATGGAATGGAATCTAATATAGATGGCATGGAAGCTGGCATGGAATCTAAGATGGATGGTTTGAAGAATGGAATGGAATCTAATATAGATGGCATGGAAGCTGGCATGGAATCTAAGATGGATGACATGGAAGCTAAGATTGATGAGAAAATGGAAAACATGAAGAATGATGTAAAATAAGACATGGAAGGTTTGACAAAGGTGATACAAGAAATGTTTCCTAATGGTGAAAAGATAGTAGAGGAAACTCATGATAAGAAAAAAATAAATGTTAATTGTGATTTCATAAAATCTAATGTTGGTGGGAAGAACCATCATATTCCAAAAATGGATATGAGGAAGTTTGATGGAAATAATCTTGTAACATGGATACTATAGATGGAGCAATATTTTGATCTCCATAATGTGCAAAACAAACGAAAGGTACGCATTGCAACTTTACATTTAGAACAAAATACATTTATATGGTATCGATGGCTTTTCTCTCGTAAAAAAATTGTCACTTGGTCAATTTTTACGGAGGAAATGATAGCACATTATGAGGATACAAAGAGAAATACCTTCTTTATCCAATTGATAAATCTCAAACAAAAGGGCTTAATGGGTGAGCACATTGAGGACTTCCAAAAATTGAATATAAGGGTAACTGTTATTCCAGAGGAGCACAAGATTAATCTCTTCATAGGTACTTTAAAGGATAACATCAAACATGAAGTTCGTGTTTTGGAACCTGATTCATTGGAGAAGGCATTCAGGTTGGCAAGAAAAATTGAATGTAAAATTATGGCGACAAGGAAGCCTACCACTCACTTCTATAAAGAGGGAAGTGTTGCTACTCCTAGATTTCCACAACCTACAAGGTTGACACCACAACAATTGAAAGAAAAAAGAGCAAAAGGGCTTTGCTACAGTTGTGATAGCAAATACACTAAAGGTCATAAGTGTGCTGAGAAGAAATTATTTTACATAGATTGTGAAGAGGAAGAAGAAAATGAACAAGAAGAGGATATACACCAGGAACAAACACAAGAAGAGGAAGAAATGAGTCTAGCCATATAGTGTAATGCATTGTTGGGAATTACCACTCCTCAAACTCTCAACATAGAAGGACATAACAAGAAGAAAAAGGTAATAGTGTTGATTGATTCATGTAGTACCCATAATTTTATTCATTGTAAGGTAGCCAAGGAATTGAATTGTTTCCTATACCCGGCACCAGAATGTCAAGTGATGGTTGCAAATGGAGGAACTATAAATTACTCTATAAAATGACATAATATCAAGCAAACCATGGGATAATATGTATTGAATAGTCTAATGCTTTCCATTCCTATGGGAGGTGCTGATGTTGTATTAGGAGTACAATGGTTACAATCTTTGGGGATGGTAGCTTTTAATTTTGAAGAACTTTTCTTGAATTTTTTTTCAGAAGGAAAGGAAGTCAAATTACAGGGTATTGCAGGGAAGTCGAGAAATATAATAAGCTCTAATTTCATGACAAAACTTCTAAATAAATAACAATGATGCATACTTGCACAATTATGCTCACTAGAAGTTCCAACATCAAAATCATATTTTTCTGCAGATCTCCAAAAAGTCTTGGAAAATCATTTCAAGGTTTTTGAAACTCCCAAAGGACTCCCACCTATTCATGATCATTATCATGCTATTCATTTGATTCTAGGAAGTGTTCCTCCAAACATCAGGCCTTATAGATATCCTTATGGCGAAAAGAGCGAAATTGAACATATGATTACAGAAATGTTAGAGGCGGGTATAATTCAACCTAGTCAAAGTTCTTTCTCTGCTCCTGTAGTATTGGTACACAAGAAGGATGGATCATCGCACATGTGTCCGGATTATAGGGAGCTCAATAAGCTCACCATTAAAGATAAATTTCCCATTCCTATGATTGATGAATTATTGGATGAATTACATGGAGAAATTTATTTTACCAAGTTGGATCTTTGTTCAGGGTATCATCAAATTAGAATGAAGACTGAAGATATTCTGAAAACAACATTTCGAACTCATGAGGGTCATTATGAATTTTTGGTCATGCCTTTTGGCCTTACCAATGCAACTTCTACATTTGAAGGGTTGATGAATTCCATTTTCAAACCCTTCCTTAGAAAATTTGTGCTAGTATTTTTTGATGATATACTAATCTACAATAGGTTTTGGAAGGATCATGTTCAACATGTTGACAGGGTGCTCAAACTATTGCAGGAGAAACAATTATATGCAAAAACATCCAAATGATTCTTTGGAGTACAAGAGGTGGAATATTTGGGTCATATTGTATCTCACGAGGGTGTTAAAGTAGACCCTAACAAAATTAAAGCCATTAAGGAATAGAAAGTCCCCACAACCATAAAGCAGTTGCGAGGATTTCTCAGGTTAACAGGGTATTATCACAAGTTTGTTAAGAATTATGGGAGAATAGCAGCACCTCTAACAACATTATTGAAGAAAAATGCATTTTCATGGACTCCTGAAGCAACTAAGGCCTTTGAACATCTTAAAGAGGCAATGTGCCTAGCACCGGTCTTGGCTATGCCAGACTTCACAAAAACCTTTATTGTGGAATGTGATGCCTCAGGAAATGGAATTGGTGCAGTTTTAATGCAGGAAGGAAGACCCATTGCTTTTGAAAGTCGTCCAATCAAAGGAAAGTATTTACAGAAACCTATTTATGAGAAGGAAATGTTAGCAATACCGCATGCACTAAAGAAATGGAGAACTTACCTAATGGGAAGACACATCAAGGTAAAAACTGATCATGATAGTCTTAAACACTTTTTGGAACAAAGACTATCTTCAGAAGAGCAACAAAAATGGGTCACAAAGATGTTGGGTTATGACTTTGAAATAATCTACAAAAAAGGGAAGTTAAATGTTGTTGTAGATGCACTCTCAAGAAATAATGAAGAGGTGGAAGCATTGCTTTGTGCCATTTCTATCATCCAATCAGATTGGATAACCGAAGCAAGGGATGAATGGAAGAAGGACGAAGAAGTGTGGACACTCATTCAAAAGTTGCAGCAAGATCCTAGTACATCCGATACATTTAGTTGGAAAAATGATTCCTTATGGTACAAAGATCGCTTATATCTTTGTAAGAATTCCCAACTAAAACAAAATATTATTTTGGAATTGCACACTTATCCTTTAGGAGGACACTCAGGATTTTAAAAAACTTAACATAGGGTGAAGAAAGAATTTTTTTGGGATGGCCTTAAATCTGATATTTAAAATTTTGTGGCGGAATGTTTGGTTTTCCAGCAGAATAAAGTTCAGACAATTAAGACCCTGGGTATTCTACAACCTTTATCCATTCCAAGTCAATGTTGGGAGGAGAATTCAATGGATTTTATCACAGGTTTACCTATGTCCGAAGGAAAGAGTGTCATCATGGTGGTAGTTGATAGACTTACCAAGTATGGACACTTTTGTGCATTATCTCATCCATTTAAAGCAAGTACAATTGCTACTACATTTATGGACACAATTCAAAATCTACATGGAAACCCAAGGGTTATTGTGAGCGACAGAGATCCCATTTTTAATGGAAATATTTGGACAGAGTTATTTTCTTGTTTGGGTACTCAATTAGCTCATAACTCATCTTATCATCCTCAATCTGATGGTCAAACTAAGATAGTAAATAAATGTTTGGAAGGCTATCTTCATTGTTTTTTGTCTGATAAACAAACACAATAGGTCAAGTGGTTACCTCTAGCTAAATGGTGGTATAACACTTCCTTCCATACTGCAGCAAAAATGACCCCATTTATGCCACTTTATGGATATCATCCACCATACATCACATCATCTTTAAGAGAAAATTCGAAGGTTCAAGCAGTGGAAGGTCACATCGAGCATCAACAAGAAGTTCTTCAACTCTTAAAGGACAACCTGAATTTGGCACAAAATCGAATGAAACAATAGGCAGATCAAAATCATAGCGAGAGAAGTTTTGATGTAGGAGACTGGGTATTTTTACGTCTACAACCATACAAACAAATGTCCCTCAAGCAAGCTAAGAAGGATAATAAATTATTGCCAAAGTACTATGGTCCTTACAAGGTGTTGCAAAAGATTGTTACTATGGCATACAAATTGGAGCTTCCTACTTCTTCACGAGTGCATCCAATTTTCCATGTTTCTTTCTGATAGAAGGTTATAGGTGAAAATCTTCCAGTTCAAAAAATATTGCCAGAACTTGATGAGGAAGGAAAAATCATATTGGAACCTGAAGCGGTCACGGAAACAAGAACTCGACATCTACAGAATCGATCAATTTCATATTATCTCATCAAGTGGAAGAACTTACCCACTAAAAATTCTACATGGGAGGATGAGAATTTTATACAGAAGCACCCAGAGCTACTCAAGCATTGAGGAAAACATTTTTTTGAAGGAGAGGGGCATGTTAGGTCCCTATATTACTAGTATAGTCCATTATTGTTGTTAGTGTAACCCCCTTATTGTTATTATTGTACCCTTGTAACCCCCATATTGTTATTATTGTGCCCTTAAATTATTATTGTTACGTCGGCTAGGATTACATTGTGGCCCCATGGACTCCTATATATAGAAAGGAGGTTTTGTAATTTGAATCATCCAAGAATTGTTCATTCATGTAATATATTGGAGGTTTCCCCCTCGAAGTGGCTTATTTCTAAGGCATTGATATCTCTTTTCTTCTCTTTTTGGAGTTGGTTTCACAACAGGGGAAGCATGGAAAGTTTGGAAACATCTGGAAGGGACCTTTTATAGTAGTTGCATATCATGGCAACAAAACTTATCTACTTCGGGAGTTGGATGGACAACCTTGTGCTAGAGGACCTGTCAATGGCAGGTTTCTAAAGCACTACTCTTCTTAAGTTTTATTGAATTTTCATTCCATTGTATATACTTCGTTTTATTATGACGTTCTAATAATAAAGATAGGTTGATCATTAAAATTGAGCCCAAGGTGAAGGCCATAAGAGTTTGAAGAAATCTTGCTGAATTTTAGAAGTTTTATTTTCAAGAAGGATGGCATTGGAACTACATGTTATTTGATGTACCACAGGGGCACACCATCCCAAGTGGAGCCACTATTATAACTGTTTGTTGTTTTAACCATTTGGAATCCTTCCCCATTCATATAATCCTATACATTCAAAATCACTTTTCCTGTAGACCAAAACCCAAAATAATTTACATTACCATCTCCTACAAACCTTTCGAAGGACAAAATATGATGAAATGGGACTCATTTTACCCACCACGCTTCCCTTTTCATTTCATTTTCCATTGAAAATCATTAAAGTTAACTTTTTCCCAAATTTCCACTTTACCCTTCCACCTTTATCATTTCATTGATTTTCAAACCTCGATCACGATTAAAGTGGGGCCCTCGTCGCATTTCACAGATTTTATATATTTCACATCAGGAACTAAACTGTAAATATTGCGATGGCTGATTTGCGATATTGCATCACATATGCTTTAACTTATATTGTGAGTTCCCATAGTCTATTTATTTTAATTTGCGATGTGGCAAGTCGGGCCCACCTCAACAGTTCCGCTCCTGCTTTAAAACCATTGCAATACTTTGATATACCGTGAATATCATATAAAATCCATAACGCTTGCCGCTTTAAACCTTCCACCAATTCATAAAAATCTGCCACATGCTAGTGGGTCCCTCTTCCCCTCACTTCGCAAATTATAAAAGTTAACCCTTGCAACTTATAACTAAAAGTTAAAAGCTGCAATTTGTGCTGCAGTCTGGGCCCACTTCTTCCATGCCACATCATTCACCTCCTCCCCCGTGTGTCACACTTTGCAGTGTTTAAATTTTATATCCTCTGTGAATATAACTAAAGGTTAAGAAATGCGATCTGGGCTACTGTCTAGTCTCACTTCTTCATTTCCACGTCACTCATCTCCTCCCCCACGCATCACACTAACCCTACACATCATTTACCCTCCATGTAACCACCCCATTGCATCGCATAGACGATCATATTCTTTATAAACTCGAATGTGAAGGTTGTGAAGTGCGCAGATGCAATGCACTTCAGAATTGAAAGTTGAAAATTTTTAGGTCCAGTATATCGGTTTTTCATGCTCTTTTGTTTTTAAAAAGGTTTTAACACAACAAGAGGATTTTGGGTAATAAAAAAACATAAAGGCCAAGTTGGGTAGCCAGAAGAATTCAACACTCCATTCAAAAATAGATCTTTCCACACAGCTCTCACCTCGTCTATCACCATATCATTGAATTGAGGTCCACATCCTAAACTGCCCCACTAAATTAGCACATTAGCAAAAAAACATCACAGGAAAAAAGGGTTGACTATTTTGTGTTTCAGAGAGGGTATGTATTATTTTGATGATGGATAATTCCATTTGAGAAGCCTAACTAATTTTTATGTAATTATGCACTCCTTCAGTTAGTAGTTGTAATAAATATAACCAAAGTCCTAGTAGGATATTAACTCTTAATGGATAAGTGTCTTTTTATAGATGTGTCAGTTATGACTAGCTGTAAGTTTTAAGGTTCGATGATCCAAAATCCTATGTAATGTAAATAAAGTCTATTTATAGACAGAAAATAAAATATCAAATGGTTGGAGAATCTTGTACCAAACTACTACTCTGTAATATTTTTTGAATTTCAATAATATACAGTGATATTTTCTTTTCTACCTGAGATTCGAAAGAGGTGTTCAATGTGTTATATGTTCTATATATTTCATGTTTAATACCTAAATTTAATTTGATGTCTAATTACTCAAAACTCATGGTAACATGCTTTGACTTCTTTTAGAGGTTAAACTGATGTTTTCTTCCTGTGTTGTGTGTACTATCATTTCATTGAAGCCTCCATTGCGTCAGTTTCCATAAGGAGAAATAATTTCATTTAGTTTACTGATATTGACCCCATAGGCCAATGGTAGAAAGTCCTTACATTTTCAACCTGAAATCAATCACAATCAAGTTACAGTTATAGAGTTAGCCATCTGCTAGAATTTCCATTGAAAATTATAAATTACCTTGAGAGAGCCCTCTCAAACTGAAGAGGCTAATATTCAAACAAAAGTGGTTTTAAAGAGCTACATTAAGTTGATTGATGAGTAGCCTATCATAATCAATTTGGTGATAACATTTTGGTGCGTCTGCCAGGTGTCTGAAGACACATTTCCCAAATTTTGTGTGCAAACAGTGACACTGAACTCTTAGAGGTAGCAAAAGCTCATAAATTTTCGAGGCTGCAGAAACTACCTTGGTGACTCCACTACAAATTTTCATGCTTAAAGGTGGCTTTGAGAAAAATATATACAAGGAGAAATCCAGATCCTAACCCACCTACCATTATGGATAATCTAGAGAGGATTCTCAGAGGCATTGAGAGAAGCTCTTTAAAATCAGGTATTCCATCACACTCAAGAGCTTTGTCCTCTGAAATTGTTCGAAGTCGCGAAGATAGGAAATTTGATGATAAAATTCAAGAATTTTTATTTAGGTCAAAGAGTGAAAATGAATTGATTGAGATAATTATAGACCTGCAAAGACTAGGTATTGATACCTCATCCCTAGTATCCAAAAAATAAAAAGAAGAATTATGGGAAATAGTTACATGAGAATTTTTGTTAGGGAGGGAGTCTTTTGAAAAGTTAAAAAAGTTATATCCATTTGAATTCTTGTTGAAAATAAAATCTAGTATCCCTTTGCTTGAGTGGAGCTCATTTGTATCCGTACTATAAAGACCAACTACACCACCTCCTAATAGCTCATCTTCTCCTATTGTTCTTCCAAGAAATACCAAATTTCTTGTCATTATGGATGGAGTTGTTCCACCTCCACCACCTCCTATTTCACTTGCAAGATATGCTCCACTTGTCCTCCCAACCATTCTTCGTGCCCTCCCAAGTAAATATTGAGCTAGAATTAAAACCTGGGGGAGTGAAGAAGAAATAACGGTTGAGGAACATGTACATCAATTCAATGATTTCATTGACAGAGAGGAAGTAGACCATGAAGATGTTAAAATGAGACTATTTTCTCAAAGTTTCACTGGTGAGTTCAGACAAAGGTTTAAGGCCCTAGCTCCATCAATCTTGCAGAATTGGAATCAGTTTGAAGATAGTTTTTGGAGAAAATGGGGGAATAGGACAAATGCAGTGCAGGCCCTTATAGAATATAACAGTTTAAAAATAGCCTTAGATGAATCTATCCAAGACTTATCTAAAAGGTTTAACAAAGTATACAATTATATACCTTCTCATCTTAAACCTCCCCATGAGCTACTCAATTATGCTATGTAGAGGCATTTGATTATGATTTATCCATTCTGCTTAGGGAAAGAGAATCTGCTTCTCTAACAGAAATGCAGAATGATGTTGTGAAGGTAGAAGTAAACACAATAGTAGCTAAGAATTTTAAAATGGGTAAAACAAAACAAAAAGAAGAATGGAAAACTTCCTCCTTAGATTATAAGTTTGACTCTATGTTGAATACCATGGAGAAACTGATCGATATAATTGCCCTTGGAACCACTTCTTTACCTCATGCACAAAATGATCCACAAATCAGAAAACCACAGTTTAGGAGGCCTTAGAATCAAAAAATATAAAGAGAAAACAAAAATCAGCCTGACCCTCAAGTGAGGCCCCCCTTTCAGTAGAATTTGATTGATGAAGAAGAGACTCAGCCTGAGATTCAAGAAGACACTATCCACTGTCTAGATGAAAACATGTCTGGGATGTTTCTGACCAAGGAGGAGCATGATGATTCTGGTCATGATTTTAAATAGGATGAGGAAAAATTTGATTACCTAAAGGGTTATCAACATGCTATATTTGAAATGCAGAAGCATTATAATATCAGAAACATAAATGTTCCCATCACTACAAATAAAACTCAGCCAAAAAAGGATGCTCCTAAAGAATTTGAGCCTAAAAAATACCCACCACTTCCTCCTCCTGCCAGAGAAAATGTAATATAATTTCTGTTTTTAGTTTAGAAAATGAAATCTCAAAAATTAAGATTCCTGTCCCTTTTGGAGAAATTATCAAGGTCAATGAATACAGAAACAAAATTGTAAAGGTGTTGAATTCTTAGCCAGGAGTTTCAGAAATCCTTATTCTGCAAGAAGAGCATCCTACCATCTACTTAGGACCAAGGTTGGAAGATGAGTAGAATGAAGAAGCCCCTCCCTTCTATGTCAGCCTTATTATCCATGATATGACCTTACACAATGCCATGTTGGATTCAGGGGCTTCTCATAACCTCATGCCTAAGGTGATTATGCAGAGGATGGGTTTGGAGATCACTAGGCCATACAAATATTTATTTTCTTTTGACTATAAAAGGTTAAAATGCATAGGACTGATCAAGGATGTTGTTGTTGGCTTGGCACAAGTGCCTTCCAAGATAGTGGTGATGGACATTGTGGTGGAAAATATTACCCCCAAGTTTGGTATGCTCTTATCCAAATCTTGGGCAGCAAAAAGCGAAGGCAACATGCAAATGGACATGACATATGCAACCATTCCTATTTTTGGTGAGAAAATAAGGTTGTACATGGAGAGTGAGATGCCCTACATGGTAAGCAGCAAGGATAAACCTTAGAATTTTCCCATTTATGCCATTGAAACTGAATTAGGATTAGCAATTATTTTCAATGAACTAACTGATGAAGCAGAAAGTGAAGGGAAAATAGAAAATCAGCCAGCTGAAAATCAGGAAATTGTAGAAGAGAAAGCAGAGGGCCGGTGGTTTCTACACTTTGATGGATCTGTTGGAGAAGAAGGTGCTGGAGCAGACATTTGGATCACTACTCCTGATGATGAAAGTAAGCTTTATTCCTTTAAACTTAACTTTGACTATACCAATAATATGGTTGAATATGATTCTCTAGTTTTGGGTTTGGAAATTTTGAAAAGATTGGGTGCCAAAAAGATATTAGTGTGTGGATATTATGAGTTGGTAATCAAAAAAATTGAAGGAGTATACCAAACTAAGGATGTAAGGATGAGAGATTACAGAAATATGATTATGGAAATGCTTGAAAATTTTCAAGAAAATGCATTTATTGTGAAAACTAAAGATCAAAACGCAGTGGTTGATTCTCTATCTATTTATGTGAGTTTGTTTTTCATTCCTACACATTCTACTCATAAGTACGAAATTGAAGTCCAACATAGACTTTCCATCCCAGATAATATCATTGATTGGCAGGTATTTGAAGATGGCCACCAAAGTCAGAAATTTCATAGAGTTAAAGGAAGAGTTTGAAAATACACAAGTGGATTAACAAAACATGTTTGCTAAAACTAAGGTTAATTCTAAAGTTTTGCAGCTGAAAAATAATTGTATACCCAAGGGTCTTATTCCACTTCAGAATTTTTTTTATTAAAATTATGTTTTTAAATCTCCTAGGATGCAGGCTGATGATGAGGAGGTAGAAACTTGTAATCTTGGTATAGCAACAATGCCTAAAATGATAAAGCTTTCCAAGTTTCTTTCTATGGAGATTAGGCATAAATATATTGAGATGATGAAGAAGTTCATTGATGTTTTTGCATGGAGCTATGCGAATCTAAAAAAGTATGATCATAGTATTATACAACATACTATTCATATCAAAGAGAATGAGAAACCTTTCAAGCAGAAAATGAGAAGGATTAACCCATTGCTCATGCCTCTGATTGATAAAGAGATTAAGAAAATTTTTGATGCAAAGATCATTGTTCATATAAGATTTTAAAAGTGGCTTGCTAATATGGTTCCAGTTAGAAAGAGGAATGGAGAGATCAAAATATGCATTGATTTTAGAAATCTGAACAAGGCTTCCTTGAAGGATAACTACCCTCTTCCTAAGATGGATCAGATTTTGCAGAATATTGTTGGCTCTCAAAGGATGTCCATGGTGGATGGATTTTCAGGATACAATCATATATTGGTACACCCATAAGATCAAGAGAAGAATACTTTTACCACACCATGGGGAACATTCATGTACATTGTTAGGTCCCCGTAATTTGTTAGACTGGTGAGAACAAATGAATAGGGGTAACATCAGACCAGTCTTTGGAGTCCTAGGACCTAGGCTTCCTGGACTTAGAGAGGGCTCTCTCTATAAACATGTAAAGAATGTGATCTTGATTATTTTAAGGGTCTTTTATTTTAGGATAGAAATTAGGTTTAGGGTTTGTTTGTTTTTTTGGTTGGGTAGGTGGTTTACCAAGCAGAATAGGTAGAGTGAGAGAATTTTAGATAATTGGGTTATGGATTCTAAAAAGGTCATGAAAATTTGAATAGTAGGACAAGGGTAGCTCACAGGGAAAATCTAACAAATTCAAATAGATCTAAAGGCTTATGTGAATGAAGGTGAACAACAAATTGTGAACATAGTAGGTGCAGAAGGGCAGTTAAGAATCCTTCAACAAATACATCAACAAGAATGGAATTTATGTTTACTAAGCATAAATAAATAATCAAATAAAGGGCACACCAATAAATCTTTTGATAAAACTCTAACATGTAAGCATTAATACAACGATCCAATGAACTATAGAAGGCAAACAACTTGTAAATATTCTAGTGATTTAACTTTTAAGTTAAGAAAAAATTTAAGATAAACATATAACAGAGATCAAATAATAGGGAAATCCTAACTTCATCAATAAAGCTATTAAGACCTCCAAAGAAACTTTTAAAGATGAGCTATAGGGCATGGAAAATCATCAACCTCATTAGCTAAACTCAATCAGCAACACTTCAAAGTAAAGGCCTTAAAAACAATGTTTAAGTAATAGCAAAGAGCAGGGCTAACCATAAATCACTTTTAAATTTTCTTCATTGAATCATTTATAATATAAACAAGCATAAGTGGGTCTATAGAGCAACTATAAGAATTCTCTAAATTGACCTAGCAGAAGAAAACATAGAAGCAGCGAACGACAAACAAAACTAAGGTGCCTCTAAACAACATTTCTTAGCCTAAGACTTCTGTCCTACTGCAATAAAAAGATGAAAAAAATGATAATACAATAAAAAATGAACTAAATAGTAACACATCACAATTTAAAAATTCTTAGGGATCCTTCAAGTAAGCCTTCTCCAATGTCAAACAATCCAAGCCATTCACAAAAATTAGAGCCAATTTGTCTTCAACCTCCAAGTCTATTTATTACTCTCAATAATTGTCTAACCAACATGTATAATGAGGTATCAATTCTATATTTAACAAGAAAGGAGGAATAAACCTTAATTAGGTCCTTAGAATCTTATTAATTATCAAAATTTTACTTTTGTCCTTTGAGACCATGCAAGGGCCAAGGCACAAATATCCTAATGCATTAAATGCAAAATATATTCTCAACCATTTTTAGAAAAAAAATTGACATTTAGGCTCCCAAAAACATCCAAAATATTTCCTAGCATATTTTTTTGAATTTTTGTTTGCCAGGGTGCATAAGATTCAAGGATGCATTTCGAGGCCAAGGGTGCAGTGCCTGCACATGAAAACTAGGTCACCTTGCAGCCAAGTTTTGAAGGCCTTCTCGATGTCGGAATGGGCTCCATGATGGCTCGTTGGAAATATTGTTGAGTCTAATTTCGAAAACCTCCATTATGTTTCTGATTGGATCCCATTAGCATATTCAAAAAGAAAAACTCCCAAGGCTGGTAAAGGCGTAGTGCCAACCTTGAAAACTAGGCAGAAAGGTGAAATGTTGGGTTTTGTTGACCCTTTTGGAAGGCCAAATCAACTAAAAAAGACCTAAAATTTTGTGAGCATGCTGCACGTGAGCTAAGGATTCCAAAAAGGTAAGATTTACCTCCTGATTATTCCCTTAGAAAAAGCGCAGCACCAAGGGCACTGCACCCTTGGCCCTCCAAATCAGCAAAAACCAAAAATTTCCAAAAAGTTCCCAAAATTTGCAATTATCTTCCTCATGGGGTTTGGGATGCCTGTAGGGAAGAATAAACTAATATCTCAAGGTTTTCTTGGCCCTTTTCCTCTTTTAGTGCTTGAATTTTGGCAAGGGGTCTTTTGAGCTTGGCCCTTGCGATTTGATTTCTCAAGGCATAGTGCTTGGCCATATTTTTCTGTAGGCCAAGGTCCCTTTTTGTATTCTTTAGCTGCTTGTTTACAACCTTATAATAACCAATGACATAATTTTCCATGCAAAGCTTTATTTTTAGGTCTCTCATCTCATCATCCTTTCTTTGGAGCAAGATTCTTGTAACCCTCTCCTCATCTTCATTTTCACTGTCAAGGTCAACGAGTTGGCACTCTTGTTTAGTTTGATGCTTGCCTTTCTCATCTCCAACAGTGACCTTTTCTTTTCCTTTGTCAAGCGTCTTTGTTGATGTGGAATGCATGGCCCATTTCCTTTTGGAGGCAGAAAACACATGCCTTTCTCCTCTTTAGTATGTCAAAGGAATAGGTTCAATATTTTTTACCTCAGTGGCATATGTCTTGCTTCCATCTTTGTTTGGCTCACTGACTTCTTGGCTCACTTCTTTATTTGTATCATCAGCCTTTTCTATTTCACTGATATCATCTTCACTGTCTTCTTGGTTTTTTGAGCTATTTCCAACCTTATCATCATCATTACCTTGGATGCTTTCTTTATCATTTACCTCCATGTCTTCTTGACCTCTTTCTTCATTTGTGTTCTCACTGTTAGAGGTGTCATCATTGGTTTTTGAAGTGTTTTCTGCTTCTTCATGTTTCTCCTTATTACTGCTAGGAGGCTCACTATCTTTGGAACTTATCTCTGCATTATCATGATTACCACTGTGAGGCTCATTTTTTTCACTGCCTTCTTGGCCATTATGACTATTGTCACTATTTTCATTTCCTCCCTTCTTACTGTTGCTTGTATCATTGCTGTGATTTTCACTGTTATCATCAGCCTCTTCATTTTCTTCACTGTTATCATTAGCTTCACTGAAATTTTGGTCTTTGGTGTCACTGTTGTCATTAGCATTATCATCTGTCTCTTTGTCACTTGCTTCATTTGTATCCATACTGCCTTCTGCCTCTTCATCTCCAACATCATCATTGCCCTTATTGTCACTAGGAACCTCATTGTTTTCACTCTCATTATCGCTCTTAGTTTCACTGTCATGCTCTTTGTTGTGTTCTCAGTATGCAGATGAAGGAGTGTCTTGAAAACATAGATGTTTTTTTAGCATGAAATTAGTTTTTTTCTCCTTTAGGGTTTTCAATTTCTCTCAACTTCACACAATCAAAATGTACCGAGGGAGGTAAGAACATCCACTTACCAATAAAATATGCTTTGAAGACCCTTGATGACAGCTTGGAGATAATTTCAGTGAAGGAGTTAGTGCATAGGCCTTCCTGGCCAAATGCGCAGCACCTGAACGTGTTGTCAGGTCGGGATGAATGCACTGCTGGGTCTCCTTGTGCTGGGTTAAATGAGAAACATGTGAACGCAAATGGGTAGTCAGGTGGGCAGAAGGTGCAACGATAAACGTGCAGTGACATGGGCCTATCAGGCTTCCTGGGTGAATGTGCAGCCCACCTTTGAATGTGTAGTGCATGCCTCTGAATGCGGAGTGTAGTGAAAATTTCCATAGGAAACTTCTCCCAAGGCACAATGCCCGACCATGAATGCACAGCGCCAGGTAACTTGCCCAAAATTTGACTAAAAACTCAGAGTTTTCCCTTCTGATCACTCTGAAAATTCTCACAAGTGCATAATGAGTTGTCTGAAGGGTTGAGGACCTTTTATAGGCTTAGGGGTTTTAAATTTACCTTTACAAACCCACTTTCTAATTTTTTTTAGCTTTTGTCACTCTTTCACTCATGTCCTTTTGAATTTTTGTTGCAGGTGATAAAAAACACTCAAATGGCCTTTTCCCTTTGCTCTTTTGAGGTGACACCTTAAAAAAAAATGTCCTCTAATATGCACTGTGAATTCAAATTAATGCCCATTACATTCTTTGAATCACCCTTTACACTGTTTGTAGGTAGGTTTGCTTAAATGGTGAATTTGAATCTTTCTGTAATGCTGGGGGTTTTGATGGGTGTGCTTTTGGCACCTTTGAGACTGAAACACAAGGGAAAACCTTCACAACACTCTTTTTCCAATACCATGGGTTTTAAAAAATGACTTTCACCTCCTCAGGCCACTTCTAATTTACGAGTACCCAAATTTATAATTTAAAACTTGCCCATTGATACTCTTCACCTCCTTGATTTTTAGATTTTGTTTGAGTCAAATGATTGGCTGTGATTTTTTTTATTTATGTCTCTCAAAACTTTCAGTCAACAAGTGTCATGAAAACCTTGAAGAGACTGTTCCTGTAGTATCCGCAAAAGGGAAGATTCAGCAATACCTGCTAGAATAACACATTTTTCAGAAGTATGTGAAATGAAATGAATTTGGAGCTCATGGATCCCTTAGATCTGGAGATCTAGCATCTAAATCAAGGAGGAGATAAAAAAAGAAAAATAGGTGTGGTAAATAGACCTCCCACACCTAGTATGGCTGGAAAACACCCGAGAATGGGGCTGCAGCAATATGTAACAAGACTGCAGGAAAATAACACAGTTTTACTGAGAAATAGTAGGAGGCCAATAAGAAGGCTCAAAATTCATATATACATCAGTAAATCAGATCCATAATGAAGCCCATACAATGTATAACAGAAAATAGAAGACAAAGTGGAAGAAATTCCTCAAAATAGGTGCTGCAACTCATGTATTGACTGCAAAAGGGCTTGACAGTGTTATTTTATAGAGTATACTATAGCAGTATATTAAAACTTAGATCTAGGACAAGATAATGCATGAATAGTCAGATATATGACATATCCATACACTATAATGTCTCTTCTTTACATACCCCTTGGGGTTTTCAACAATACATGAAGCACTTGGAGTAGATCTGAGATTCTATGTAGCAGATATGCAGATCTATTCAAAATTTCTGAAGCATATACAGGAGTATTCAGATCAGATATAAATATGACATGGATAAGAACATAAATCCATGGATCACCACAGTGAAGGGCAGATCCCCGACACTAAAGATCACTCCTCAATAGTTTCCAAAACACCCTGCAACTTTCCTCTTTATAGATAATGCAGTCCTGGAAGATAAAATGCATTGTTGACTTGAAGGGTAGATTGGCCTGATGCCAAGATGTAGATCTGGAGCTCTAATCATCCAATACACTCTTGCCAATGAGATAGAAAAATTCTCCACTGAAGAGAGGCACTAGATTGGTCTAGATTTGAGTAGATCTAGCCTCCACTTGTTGTAGCTTACAAAGACAACCAAACCCTCAACAAGATCTGTGTTGTAGTTGGAATATGGAGATTGGCAAAATGCCTGATAGTGGACAAGATCAGCAAGACTCCTCCAAGGGCTACTCAAATGGAAGAGGTGGGATTCCCGATCAGGAGCACGCTAGTGCTAAGCAACATTATTCTCAGCTAAATAGCAAGAGAATGATATATGTATAAATAGACAATATATTCTGAAATATCATACCATGAACAACCTCCTCTTGTTATCCCCTCTTCCTTTTATAAGTGTGAGATCTTTTCCAAACCCTAAACCATCTCCATGATTTATCTCCTTTCACATGTGTAGCCTCCATCAAAAACTATGTTGTGCATCTAGGAGGTTCAATGCATCTAGACAGTGCTATTGATTTGATCCCGGTTGAATTGGTCAAATGGTCCAGCCCCTTTCAGACCTAAGTGTGCTTACGTAAATAGCCCATATTTAGTTTTGTTCACATGTGGCATTGATTTATTTTGCTGTTTAGGAGTTTTATTGATCCTCCTTTACAATTTTGTTCATGAAATGGAAAAATGAAACAAAATTTTATATTCCCATTAACTTGGGCTAGTTGGGAATATTACAGTCCTCCCCTCCCAAATGTTTCTTGACTGATAGGGTGAGTGTTGCAACACTTCTCCTCCTCCATTGGTGACACCGTCAAGGATCAAGCTTTTTTCACAAGCTAAGTGTTCACCAATCCATCCCTCCATGAATTGTTCCTCCAAGGTCATTATGAGATGTACATAATCCATCCCACAAGGAGTCAAGAACTCACATGAAAAAAACATGGCTGAACCAATATTCTCCCTAAAACATGTAACATAAGGTACATGGAGAATCTCTATCCCATGAGGTACATACATGCTCCCCATCCTCCCCCCATACAAGCCCATAAACAGTACAAGTATATCATCAATGTATGGAAGTAGAACTATATACAAGCAAACAAAAATTTGAGCATGAGGAGGTGGGTCATAATCCCACATATGGTACCAGTGCAGTGCATCTCCTGCTTGCATCATATGAAGGTGTGGTAAGTGGTTTCCCCACCACATTTTTGCTGCATATTTCATCTCACCAAGGCTGAAAGTGTGAGATATGTTTGGTGCCCTTGGAAAGCACCCATCCTGAAAGAAAATATCCCTTTGCACAACAAGGTAGTGGCCAACTTCAAAAATTTTAGTGGCCCATTGTTTTCCATGAGATTCATATGATACATTACTCCTCCTTGGAGGAATGGCCTGCATAGACATGATGAAAGAATATGAAAAAATAGAATATGAAACTTGATTTAAATGATCAGATCCTTCACCAACAATGTCTCTCATACACATGGAGTTGTGCATGGATCTTTCTCCTCTTTCCAAGGAAGGAAGAGATGGCTGAAATAACTCTTGCATAGAGTCATATGGCTGCCCCAACTCTACATAGTTCATGAATTCTTGAAAATTCTAATGTAGCTCTCTTCCAAGGCCTTCCCATTCAAAACACCCCATCATAGTGTTGTAGATATTCATAGAATAGGTAGGGCTGAATCAAAACTCTTTGTAGGCCCTTTGTAGCATCCTCTCCTTGATCTTCGAAGCTCTAGGTAAGAAGACCCTATCATGATGATAGATGACTCCCTAATGTACTAGACAACCCTCTTCATGTAGCTGGTCATCAAGCATCATACAAGTGTGAAGATATTTGGAATAATCCACCAACAGTTGGGATTTCCAGTATAGATCTACACTCCCCAACAATGACAGCGCTGACGATGCATCAACAGGAATATATGTCATGTTTTTGATATCCTTTTTGACATTACCTATGCCAAAGGTACATGTTGGAAGGACATACCTTACCTTCTTCTCTTCCAACAATGAAGAATCAGAAATGAAGGTGGGTGATGATGATGAGAGAAAAAAATATCCCTCCTTCTTGTGCTTTCCTAAGCCTCCCAGTGTTGTGGCTTTGTCTTCAAGTGCTACAATCCCTCCTAGATCTAAGTTTTGAGCATAAATTTGTGAGGTATTCCCCACAAGATCTGAGTCAGGTGGCCTTCCTGGTGGGTTGCCACTAGATAAGAGTGTCCCCTATAGAAATCTCATGAACATAATAGATGGGACAATGAGGTCGTTTCTTCCACTGTGCAAATCCATCTCTGTTTTCTATGTGGAAGTGTTATGTGAGGGGTAAGTATGCATGCCTTTGATCATATGAGGTTCACCACTTTTCTTGTTCATCCATTCCATTTGCAAAGCCTCCCAATCAGTGGTGACTTTCCCCAATGTAATAAACCATTGAACACCCAAGATAACATTGGTGTCTGGTATGTCAACTACAAAGAAGTGATCCACCAAAGTGTAGGATCCCATGGTGACTGAAAGTGATGGGACATAATGCATACATTGCATTGGTCTATCTCCTGGGACCAAAAAAGAAAATCCATAAAAAGTATTAGTGGGTATTTCCCTCCTTTGCACAAGATGGGCATCAATGAAATTGTGGGTAGCCCCACTTTCAACCAATACAGAAAACCTCTGATTCATGATTGAACCTTGAAATCTTAGGGTCAAGTACTTAGGTACTCCTCTCAAAGATGCAAGAGTTTCTCCAATAGGAGAAAAGGCTCCCTTCCCATCTCTTTATGGTGTGGGATCTCCTTCATCATTGTTAGCATTGTGCCCCCTTCTTGGTTCATCATATTCATCTTCTACAAGATCTGAGAAGACCTCTATGTAATGTGCTTTACCAGCAACACATCTATGTCCAGGCACCCATGCTTCTTGGAAATTGAAGCATAGCTTCTTTCTCCTTAGATCTCTCTGGACTTCATCATCAAGAGGCTTCTTGTATGAGCTCTCCTTTGAAGGAGAAACTTTCTCTTCCTTTCCTTTAGAAGGAAAAGAGGGCTTGTGCTGAAATTTTTCCTTTTCTTTTGGCAAGGCATATTGAAGATCTCTAGCCCTCTCAATGGCATCATGTAGGGTAGTGGGCTTGGTAGATTTTACCAACCCATGAAGAGGTTCATCTAGGCCATCGATGAACATGTACACCCTTCTTGCTGCAGAAAAAGCAGGAACCATAATAGATAGTCTAAAAAATTCAGAGATATAGGACTCTGTATTACCTGATTACTTCAACTTTGCAAGGCTAATGAAAGGTGCCTCTGGACCCTTTCTATCAAACCTTTCCACCAGTGTTCTAGTGAACTCAGAATAAATAGTCACATTGGCATGACCCAATGTATACAAGCCATGGAACCACTAGGTGTGTGCTTCACCTTCAAAGTGCAGTGCTCCAATATTGATAGCCTCCATCTCTAGAACCTTGTTCAACTGAAAGTATATGTCCATTTTTTCTACTTGTGCTTTGGAATAACAAGAGGATGACCCATCAAACTTGGGTAAAATGAATCCTCCCATAGAGTGATGTCGATCATGATTCTAAGTGAATCCACCATCTCTATGATGATGCCTTGGTCTTCTTTTGTCCTTAAGGTGACAAAACTCTTGAAAAATCAAGTGATCCTTGAATCTCTGATTCTAAGACTCATATTATTCAAAGTAGTCTTGGAGGGATTCTTTCTCTTGAGGCCCTTCATTTTCAACAACTAAAATGGTAGGCATGGTAGAGCATTGTGGAGCTTGTGGAACTTGTGGCTGGTTCACTGGTTGATCATTCCAGTGTTGAGACATGCCAGAGCTTTCTCCAAGATGGAATATCCTGGGAGATTCCTTGATTCTGTCCAATATCATCTCTTTGATCTCTCTAGCAAGATCTTGCATGGATTTCAGAAGGGTTTTCTCAAACTCCTTCCCATCTTCATCACTTCCAGATTCAGGGGCTTTACCTTTGTCTTTATCATCATTTGTGTAATCAAATTTATTTTGTCTTCTCTTTAGATATCTCTTCTCTCTGTCAGTAAGAAACTCCTATTCTTCTGAAGACATATTAGCTTCTTAAAAAAAATCGAAGCACATTTTGTGCCAAGATGGTTTCTTTTTTACCACTGTAGTATCCCAAAAAGGGAAGATTCAACAATACCTTCTAGAATAACGCATTTTTCAGAAGTATATGCAATGAAATGTGTTGGGGTTCCCATGTTTTGGAAATTTTGGCAATACCAAAATATGAGACAACATCAGAACCACTTTTAGACCTCAGGATCTATCCCTCCTGGGTCCAGAGAGGGATCTCTCTACGATAGGAAAAGGTATATGTCTTTGAAGCTATTTTTTCAAGTTTTAGGCTAGTTATAGGCATGGGTTTGTTTGTTTGATTGTTTGTTTGGTTGTTTTTTTGGTTGTTTGGAAACAGGAAAGGAAGGGTTCACTATGAGGCAAGGCTGAATAAATAGGATTCTAGCAAAAGGAGGAGTGACTTTAGGGAAGACTCGAGACCATTGGGAAATGGAGTCAGGAAAGGGTTTACTTGCTATTCAATACGCAGGCTTTCATTTGGGCTAGTCATCTAAAGCATTGGATATTAAAGATGATAATGTGGCATAAAATGGTGAGAAAGAAGGTGAAAGGCAAGGAAACCTCCAAGATGACCACTTAGGAATCAGGTCTAGGGACAGGGCATGCCATTAGACACTTGTGACCAAACTCCTAAAGGGTAAACTCTTCGGACAAAGGGAACATTAAAGATTCAAACACAAAGGTGAAGACCTAAGATCAGAGAGAGACTTTGAACTCTCAATGCTTCAGCATCCAGCTTAACGGAACTTAGAAAGGTTCAATTGATTGAAAAAGACCCTAGTGAGACAGAGACAGTGTTCTAAACTCCCATTATCCCAATTCATTCAATCAAAGCCCAACAGGAACATCTGAAGACTTATTCATTAATCCATACATCAGCTAGCAGTAAATTACAGCCACTACACTGGTTAAATTAACTTAAATTAGCACTCAGATAACACATACAACAGAAAAAATCAAAGGTAGGGAGAGCAGAAACATAGGGTACCATGCAAGGGTGAATCCTATGCCATATTTCTGATGCGTACCAGAAGAAATGAAATATGATGAATCACAAAGGGAAACAAAGACAAAGATAGAAAAACATCACTGCTGCTTTAAATCAGGATCCAAAGAAATGTGCTTGTTATATTAAAGAGCAACACCAGTCATGTACAACATTTCCAACAGCTTGAAATTCAGTCTGAAAACATCTTCCTCAACCTATCTTACAACTTTACCCAGAGAACTATATCTCAAGAGAAAAAACTTAAAATTGACAGATATCCGATCAAAAACCCTTACAATGAGTTTCTTCATGAGTTTTATAGCTGAAAGAGAGGCAGAGGGGGTAGATGAGACACTAAATGAAACATTAAATAGAGTAGAAGAAGTGGGTCAACGCCCATTCTGTTTTAAAATCTTAGCATTAATTTTCGGTACTCTTTGGGAGAAAGAGTGGTCCTCGACAGGCTGCCATTTACTCTAGGTATGTTCTTGATGTGATTTCGCTGCAGTACTTGTAATACTCTGGTGAATAAAAAAAATACAGATAAATGACTATGAGGCCTGCCATACTATGTAACAAATGTTCTGGTGGCATTAGGGCCGCTGTCAGGGGAGATCTTCTCAGAGACATAATGTAGAATAAAGAAAGTATGGGTACTATGTCCTTTCTCAGGAGAAAGCTTCTACAGATGTGAAACACTGTCAATATTTTTTTCTGTGCTATAGGCCTCTTTAGGTTTACTGTGACGATCATGAGGTCTTCAATTTGGTACAAATCCCCTTTAAACAATGAGTAAGAGCTAAAATTCTTTCATTATGGGCCCTAAACTCTCTGATTACCCACTGATACTCTTTGCCGCTTCATCACTGTCTCTGTCTGTGAAATATGGTCTTTAATGATGTTGGAGAGGTTTAATTGGTTTGAACACTGTAATCTAATGAAATATTTCCTGTATAAACCTTCCCAAATGTTTCTGTCACAATATCAAGCTCAAAAAATATCCTTCTACGCTCTTTGTCACTATAACAGTGACCATGAGCAATGGCGGTTCTCGCCACCTGTACACCTGCAAAACATACAATCTATTAAGAAATCCATGCATAGGGAGGGATGGTTGTGGTGGAATTCTGTGACAATGGCAGCGCAACAAAAGAGAATGTTATGGATGCAATGGGAAGTGGTGGGAACATGTAGTGAAACAGTGAAAATCAAACTGATGAAAGTCGGGCGACAAAATTTTTTTTTAATGTAAAACATTTAAAATTTAATGCTTTGGCAGGATGATATGATGTTTTAATGCAAAACCAAAGGTTTGGGCCTTTGAACGAATTGCAAGAAAAATGAGTGGAAAACATATAAAATGGGCGGATATGGTGGGACCCGGTCGTGGGCGGAGGGCAATTCAATACAGACCTTTAGATCTCAGGAGGAGATCGACGGCTACGATCGGATCGGAGGAGCCAAAATGGGGACACATGGTGGAATGAGGGAAAATTCTGGTTATTGGTTCTTATGGATTCAATGGCCAGGATTGCGTCGGAGGATCACAATCAGGAAGGACGGAGGATGGCACAACTTAAGCATTGCGATTGCGATCAGAGTGAGGATGCGAGGGCTGTCGGATTAAAAGTGAATCCATGGTGGGCATGAAATCAGAGGGGTGACGAAAGGGAGATGCAGGCGTGATGGGACTTGTGATAAATGTTGGATATATTTCAATCAATAGCAGAAAAAAACTCAAAAGCCGACAGACTATAACAGCATCGCATCGGAACTTTGGGCTTTACAATGTAAAGCATGTCCCGCTCCGATTCTCCGATGTGATTGGCGCCTTGTGGACTGGCGCTTGGTCTTAGCGCCCGGGCTTATGGGGGGGAAGTGGTTAGGGGTCGTCCGAAAGGGGCTTAGCCTACACATGAAGAATATGGGTTTTTAGGCTTAAAAATGATGTTTTTGAGGCTCAAAAGAGGCTTTGGGTAGGGGAAAAAGGGATTTAAAAACCAAAAAAAGGGATTTCATTTGGTTTTTAAAGGGGATTTGGGTGGTTTGGAAGACTTAGGAGGGATTTTGGGGTTTTAAAAGGGAGACTTTGAAAATTGACAAAAGGTTAATAATGAGAAAATTTGCAGGGATACAAGGGGCAAATGAAGGCCTTTCTGAGCATAATTTTTTACAGACAGTGAGGCTTTTGGATGGAAACAATAGTGAAGATCCTTTTGAAGGAAATGAACACATAGAGGCTTCAAGGATGAGGGATTTTACTGGGAAATTTATCTCTTGAAGACTCATAAAAAAATTAGCCACTTGTTTTCCTGCCAAAAAATTCATAGGTGGCTAACAGTGGCTCCACATTGGGATGGCTTCTTCTTGAAGGAGTCAAGAATTCAGGAAATAAATCTTTGGAGTAGGCCAGATGCCTGATCTTTGAACCATCTTCCTTCTTTGATTCAGATGTACAAACATGATAGAGTTAATCAGTAGAAAACTTTCCCTAAACAATCTACCTACCCAAACTACAATCCTAACATCTTTTCTTCAAGGTGAATTTGAATTTGCAGACCTTCTTCATCATTTTTATTGAAAACAGAAAATGCACTAATCTAATTCTACCCTTATCACTCCATGAAACCAGATTAAACTGTTGGCCTCATATGTTTCTCTACCTAATCAAATATCTACTAGGATTAAACTGTCCAGTAGATTTCTTCTCTACATTCTGCAACAGAAATTTTAAAAAATTCGAACTAGGATTAGACAGTCTAGTTTGCTGTGGATCCAAGGCATAAAGATAGTTGCACATGGACTGAAATTGCAGAAAACTAGAAAAAAAAATTTGAAGGCTTGAAATCTTGAAACTTCTGAAGCATCCTTCTTATTTTCGTGACTCAAATTTTGAGCTTGTTAGAGTCACTGTCTTCTTCATCTCAACTCTGGTTTTGGGCTTGTTAGAGATGATCTTTTTCCTCCTTTGTTGGTTCAGATTTTGAGCATGTTAGAACCAACTGTATTTACTTCCTTTGGCTTAGGTTTTGATCATATTAGAGCCAATATTTTCACTTTGGAGGTTCATTTTTTGAACATGTCTGAACCTCTCTTTCTCTGTTTTTTGAAACATTTTCTCTTTTTCTTTGAAAATAAACCACAACAATGGTATTTACAATGGAAATGAAAACTGGAAATCGGAAATTAGCAGTAGTAATTTTTTAGCATTTTTCCATTGACAAGACCCCCAAACAGCTTTGCACCATCTAACTCTTGCATAAAAAAGGCATTTGGAACCACCGTGGCCTGTATGATGTAAGGACCCTGCCACAAACTGTCAAATTTGTCATGCTTTCCTTTGTCTTATCTCCTAGAGTCCCACTTTAAAACTTTATCTCTGATCTTGAAGTCACAAGCTTTTGTTCTTTTTTCAAATAACTTCTTGATATTTTCCTAAAATTTTAGAGCTCTGTTATAGACCTATTCTCTTGTTTGTTGGAGATGAATTGTTTGAGTTATCCTCCTCGCCATATTGTCTTCTTCTGTCTGAATCTCTTGGACTAATTTAATCACTGGTACCCCAAGGCTGGTAGGAAACACTACCTCTGTTCCATAGACAAGCTAATATGGTGACATGCCAATGGATTTCTTTGTCGTTAGCCCATCGGCCCACAAAGCATGCAATAACTTGCTATGCCATGACTTCTTATTCTCTTCCAACAATTTTTGATGATGGTCACCAAGCTCTTATTTGATGATTCAACAAACCCATTACTTTTTGGGTAATAAGAAGTTGAATGGCCGAGTGCTATTTGATACCTGCGACAAAAATCAATCATTTTCTTGGATCCAAAAGTAGCAGCGTTATCAGTGATTATTTTTCTTGGGCAGCCAAACCGAGAGAGGATGTGGTCTTCTAGGAACTTAATGATGACAGAATCTGTGGCCTTCCTAGAAGGTATGGCTTCTATCCACTTTGTGAAGTAGTTTGTGGCTGTAAGGATCCACTTGTGTTGTGCAGAAGAAGAAGGGTGTATTTATCCTATGAAATTTAGGCCCTATTGCAAAAAGGGACCCTCAACAGTAATGGGTTGTAATGGTAAAGGGAGGAGCTTTCTTTTTCCCATAAAAATCTGGCACTTATGGCAGGCAATTATCATTTTTTGTATGTCATTGAAAAGTGTAGGCCAGTAATATCCAGCTCTGAGTATTTTGTTAGCGGTGGATTTCCAGTTTAAGTGGCCTCCACACTCTCCTGTGTGGAACTCCTGTTTAATTCTCTCTGCTTTAGTTTCATGAAAACATTTAAGCAATAGACCATCTACATTTTTCCAGTATAAACCTTCATTCAATATGCAGTAGTTTATGGCCTTTAGTTTCAGGAATCTGGCCTTAGTCTTTGACAGATCAGGAGGGGCATTGAGGTTTGTAAGCACATACTGGATATCGGAATACCATGGAGAGTTTTGAAATCGTTCTTCTATATTAGGATCGGGCAATCCTTCTTGTTCATCCAAGGAATCTACCATGTTGATGTCAAGGGATTGTAGATTTGATTCAGCCATTAGTTGAGCTAAGCCTTGACCTTTGATCAATTTTTTGGGTTTTATTTCCAGGTCATATTCTAAAATCACAGCGATCCATTTGCCCCTTTTTCCGTCCGGATCTTCGGACAAGATGTCTTTAACCACTATGTTAGGCACGTAGGATATGGTGTGAGAATGTATTATGTACACCCTAAAGTCCTTCAAGGCCTTTACCAAGGCATAGGCCTATTTTTCCATTATGTTATATTTTAAGGGTGCATCCCTCAGAGCCTTTCCGAAGAAAGCAATAGGCTGTTCCATTCCCTCTGGATTTTTCTGCAGTAGAACTGCAGCCACTATATGCTCGGAGGTAAATGAAAATATCAAGAAATATTTTGAGAAATATGGGCTGATTAGGACGGGAGCCTGGGTGAGTGTATGTTTAACTAACTCAAAATATTGTTTAGCTTCTACATTCCACTTAACTCCTATACCTTTCTTCAGCATGTTAGTCATATTCCTGAGGTTTTCAGCTAGGTTTGGAATAAACCTCCGTAGGAAGTTAATTTCCCCAATAAAGGACTATAACTCTTTAATGTTTCTCAAGTGCGTGATCTGTAGTATTCCCTCAACCCTCTGCGGGTCTATTTTAATTCCCTTCTCTGATATAATGTGGCTAGAATATTACCTTCTTGAAGCCCGAATACGGTCTTCTTGGGATTTAATGATAGATCGAACCTTCTACATTTTTCAAAAACTCTTCTCAGATGTTTAAGGTGCTCCTCATCAGTCTTGGAGTAGACTGTTATTTCATCTAGATAGATGAAAATGAAGTGCCCTATTTCTTTCGAAAATGCTATTTCCATTTCTCGTTGGAAGGTCGCACCAGCGTTCATCAATCCGAAAGGAATTTTTACGTACATAAAAGTGCCGCATGGAGTGGTAAAAGTTGTCTTGAGTTGGTCTTCTGGGAGTACTAAAACTTGGTTATAGCTGGAAAAATCGTCTAACAGGGAGATCCTTCTTGACCCCACTACCCTCTGTAGAATATGCTCCATTTTTGGTAAGGGGTAATTATCTTTAAGTGAGGCTCTATTAAGGTTCCTGAAATCTATGCAAATTTTGATCTCGCCTATTTTATTTCTCACAGCTACAAGGTTTGAGACCCAATGAGAGAACCTCACAAGAAATATTATTCCTGCTTCGTACATATTTTTAATCTTCTTTTAAAGTGCAGGCAGTTGTTTCGAGTTTATTCTGTACAGCTTCTATTTGAATGGTTTTTTATTCTCCTTTAAAGGGATTTTTTGTTTTATAATGTCTGTGTCATAGGCCTTTAACTCCTCGTAGCTCCAGGAAAACACATCGATGAATTATTTGAATAATTCGATGTATTTATTTTTCATGTCTGTGGGTAAGGACTTAGCCAGTTTAATCATATTTGGCTTATCTTTGGTGCCTATGTTGCATTCCTTGACATCAGAGTCTGAGTGCTCTATGGTGGGTTTTTTCGCTACATCATCGAAATCAAAAATATCCTCTAAAGGTGCCAGACCTTGGGGTCTGTTCTTATCTTTTGCCTGTAGCACTTCTATTTCATCTTTATCTATTTTTTTATATTCTTCGGTTGGATTTCCAATTCCTTCATTTAAAAGGTTTATTTCAATGTAATGGGGTGGTATTTCTTCGTCTGGGGGCTCTTTACTTAGGCAGCTATCGTCGGATTTGGAGTCTGAATTAGAGAATTCAAACTCGTTTATGCCTATTAGGAAATCCTCAATCTTCTTATCGCCCTCAAATACCTGCCAATATTTCTCATTGTCAGGTACTGCAGGTCTATACTTTGTTTGGATAATGATTTTTTTGTCACTGGGAGGCTTATTATATGAACTAGCTATGCAGGCTAATCCGTTTCAAATTACGTTCTAACTCCTAGGAAAAAACACCAGTTCATATTCCATAAAAATTTTCAATAAATCCATGGAATTGTTCCTATACACTCTCAACCTAGGGTGTTTTGCTGTGTATTCACCATTCACTTGTTTAATGATTAGCTCAGAGTCTCCATGTACAACTATCCTTCAGGCTCCTAGTTTCCTCAATAAATTCAGGCCTAGGATAAGGGCCTCATACTCCGCAATATTGTTTGTACACTTTAAGTTCAGATTGAGGGCATGAATCTCGGCATAGTCACTCTCAGTGTTATGTAACCACACTCCCAACCCTACAGTCTTTCTAGTCCAAGACCCATCGAAATTCATTCTCCATAAGGGATCATTTTCATGTTTATCACCATTTTCCTCCCTAACGTGGGTTTCACTGTTATGCTGTAATATGAGGTCTACATCGTGGTGTGGAGTGTTTTGTTCTTCCTGCTGTGTGTGTGGCTCAGAGAGCTGGTCAGTCAACTGTTTGCAATCTGTTACTCATTCACTCTGGGTTTCAGTTTCAGTGCATTTTCCAAGGGTTTCTTCTTCATTTTCTTCCAAGTCTAGGGTGGCCATTATGTTAAAGTCTAGGGGCTTTGCTCTATTGTTTGCATCTTTTTCTCCTAGCTCTAGCTCATCTATGGGTTCATCGTTGCAAAGGATAAAGGAGTCCAGATCTGTGTGTACAAAGTACAGAGGTGAATTTTCTGGTTTTTTAGGGCTGCTGACCAAGAATTTCATTTGTGCCTCTCTATACAGTCTCCTAAGCTGGCTAAAGACAGGGATTGTGACATATGCCCCATCCATCTGCATTGTGCCTTGCAGCTTGGCTCCCCATGACCTCGACAGTAACATGCCATACTTAGGTGCCACATCTGCCACCACAAACATCCATAACCATACATTTTGCTAGGATTTGGGTAAGGTTCACAAAAAAGTCTTTGATTAGGCCAAGGCATTTTACTCTGCTAGATTCAAATGAATACAAATATTTATAAGGACGGGTTATCTCTAGGCCTAACCTCTCCATAACTACCTTAGGCATTAGGTTGTGTGATTCCCCCGAGTCATGCATTGCGTTGTGAAGGATCTTGTCATGGACATTGAGACTGATGTAAAAAGAAGGTACTACCCCTTCCTAAAACTTCCCTTCTGTTGTCGCTCCTAGAGATAGTCTAGAGTCGTGATAGACCAGTGCCTAGGACATCTTAGCATAGCAAGGAGCATATAATATAATGTAGGAAATTATCAGCTTCAACTCACATGCTATCTCCTGTAAACAGGGAAATGAAATAGAATGGGACCAAACTCTCAGAAACTGACACAGGGAAAAGAGATATTGCAAAGGCAAGATGCAGAACTCTAATATGAAAACAACATAAAATTTAGAGACAGTTTACTGCAAAGCGGGCTGATTCAGAAATACTTCACAGACATAAATTATCAGAAGGTGTATGTAGTAAAATAAGTATTAAGAAGATACTAGTTAACATTGAGCTGATACCCAGATATACAATACCACCATGCATGGTCTTACCGATATAAGAATCCATACATAATAATAGCATTTTAAAAGTACCCTCCCAAAGCAACTAATATAGCAGAAATACAATTGAAATGAATAATGGAATAGAATATCATGCATGAGCCATATTTAAAGTGCTTGATTGTTCCAATCATGGGCATCAGCTAGGATGAATCCATACCAAAAATCAGTGAGCCACTCGCATTCCAAAACATGATACAAGAAATATTGATGAAATGAAATGTTCTATTAATATAACACAATAAAGAGAGTTACAGACTATGAAATACCAAAGACCAAAATCCTCTTTGGCAAATAGAAATCCTCCTCACTGAGACCCTATGGGCTTCGATCCTTCATACAAGAATTTTACAAAATGTATGCAAAAATCCTTTCACTGCATAATTTTCTAATAAAATATGGAACCCTTACAATGTGTTTCTTCATGGTTTTTATAGGAGAAACCAAAACCTAGTAAAAGAGGTAGGTGATGAACATTTAATTTGCATAATTAAAACAAAATGGCAGAAACACTTGCACCCATGCTGCTGAATGACTATGCTGTGTTGTTCGTACTCTGTAGCCTACTAACTTAAATAAATGCACTGGGTAGAAATATCTCCAGGGACACGGAAATGCAGTAAAATCACACAAATATCCGTCCTTGCTTGGAAATAAAACTTTGTTGAAATAAATCCTTGAGGACATTGTTTTCTGTGTATAGATCTTTCGAATGATGTGAAGGATCTTCAATCCGGTACTCTGCTTCAAAAGGCTAGGACAAGGCCCCTAAAATCTTCAGCTACCTATATTTAATTCTTTGCTGATCACTGATATTCTTTATCTGCTCCATTGATATCTTCATTTGTGAAATCGGCGCCTTGAATGTCCCTGTAGGGTTTGACAAATTTGAACCCTGCCTCTTAAATTGGAGTCTTTTCGATTTGGCTTCTGAGGACTTTCTTCATAATTCTGCTCTGGAAAATGGTCCTTTGACATGTGCTCGGCTCTTGTAATGGATGTTGAAAATTATGATAATTCTCCGCCGCTGTCAACCTGCAGAACACACAAAACTGTGAAGAAAACAAATGCATGGGGGACGGCAATGCAATGGAGGCGACTATGTAACAGAGCGACGTGATGAAGTGGCAGAAACATGCAGCGTGGTGACAAAGAAAACACAGTGGAAATAATGGCAGAAGGGTTGGCCAGATTTTATGATGCGAGACATTAAAATATAACATATAAATGTAATATATAAATGGTGGAGGAAGAAATGCGATAACATGCAGGATGATGACGTGGTGGGAGACCGGGTCAACAGCGGGGATGATGAAATCTTAGCCGTCTGATCCCAGGAGGAGATTGATGGTTGAAAGGGCGACAAAGGTGATAGACAGTGGGCCAGGGGCATGATTTTCTTACGTTAAATCCCATGCATCTTCGGGGCGCGACGATCGTCGGATGAAGGCTCTCAGATCGGACGGCTGTGATGAATATCGTTGTGTGTCTTTGTCGAAACAATAATGCGTGATGGAGGGCGGTATTCAGGTCGTATGCGAGGACACATGGTGAATTCTGTATGGAATCGCTGGCCCAAGGATAATTACCACCTATCGTCGAAGGGCGGTGCGATACATACCACCCAGTTTTGAACAGTGTTTTGGGTGCGGGGACCACCAGGATCGGTGAGCTGCGAACCGTATATTTTATGATTTGATCGGATGGTGAATAGGTAGGCTACAGGCATGGCAGAGATGAGAAAACGTCGTTCAATCTGCACAGATTGACAGCTCGGGATGAGCCCGATATGCATTAGATAAGCGTCCATCGGACTAGCGCCTGGTCTAGTGTCTAGGTTACACGGGGAAGAAGAATAGAGGGGCTAGGGCCGAAGGAGCTATGCCTCGAATATTTTCAAATATGAATCTCCAGCCTTGATAATGTGTTTTGGAGGCAGGAAATGGTAACGATGGGCGTGAGAATGATTTTCCAAGGCTGAAAGGGGGAATCTGAAAGCTCTGAGCCAGATTTCCTGTGAAATTTTATAGGAAACGAATTATGATCAACATCGGCTCCACCTAGGGAGGGCACGTTTATCCCTGGACGTGTCGAGAACTTGCAGACCCTCTGATCATCCTATATACAGACTCTGCTTCTCCAGCACCTCCATTTTGACTTTATAATTCATAATGAGACCCACATTATTCAAATGAAAACAAGAAGGAAACTATCATACAATATAATACATCAGGTTGTCTCTGCCTGGATTAGAACTGGAAATAGGGTTTAAGAAATTGACCATTTACAGGGGCATCCAGCGAGTCGCCCTGTAAATTCTCCAACCTGAAATTATTATTGCCCCCTTGTTCCACTATTTTGAAAGGACCAAACCAGAGGGGATCGAATTTGCCATGTTTTCCCTTCTCAGCTCTCCGGATATCCCATATGAGCACCAAATCACCAATCTGCAGTTTCCTGTATTTTGCGCGCTGATCAAAAATGTGTTTCATTTTCTCTTGATATTATATTAACCTCTGATTCACTTGGCCCCGTGTTTCTTCTAATTCCACCAATTGATTAATTCTCCTGATCATATCATCAGGTTCCTCCTGGCTTTCTTGCATAAAGCAGGCCACTGGTAAAGCCAGTTGTACAGGAAAAACTGTTGCTCTTCCATATACCAATTCATAGGGAGATTTTCCATTTGCTCTCTTACTGGTGATTTTATTAGCCCATAGGGAAATTTTGAATTGGGAATCCCAATTCTTTTGATTTTCATTGATAGTCTTCTTCAAGGCCCTCACCAGAGTTTTATTTGAAGACTCTGCCAAGCCATTCCCTTGCAGATAGTAAGTTGTAGAGTGACTCAGTATGATATTGTATTGCTGGCATAAATTCATAAATTTTGTAGACTTGAAGGCTTGTGCATTATCAGTCACTATCCTAGCAGGACAGCCAAACCTGGATATGATGTTTTCTTCCATGAACTTTATGATCACACTATCTGTAGCATTCCTTGCAGGTATGGCTTCCACCCATTTAGTAAAATAATCTGTGGCTGTTAATATCCATTTATGTTGACCACTTGATGGGGGATGTATCTCACCTATAAAATCAATTCCCCATTTTTTGAATGGTTCATCCACATGCACTGGAATCAGGGGAAATGGTGCCGATTTCTGTCTCTCAGCAAATTTTTGACATTTATCACATGCTCTTACCCTGGCAAAAACATCTCCAAAAAGCTTTAGCCAATAGAAGCCAGCTTTCATAATTTTATGAGCTGTGGCCCTCCAGATGTAATGGCCTCCACGGATCCCTTCATGGAATTCTGATATAATATTCTCGACTTCATTCTCTGTGAGACAAAGGAGCAAGATGCATGAGGGATCCCTCCAGTATAGCCGGCCATTGGCGACTATATACTTCTGTGATTTCAACCGTAATGCTCTGTATTTAGCTTTATCACAGCTTGGAGGGCAGCTGAGAGTAAGAAGGTATTCCACTATCTCTTTGTACCAAGGACTGGTGAGGTACTTTATATGTGTTTCTGGAGAAGCTACCCCAATTCCATGTCGTTCTTATTTCTCCTCATATTCCTCACCTGCTATAATGGACAAATTTATGCACAGGGCTTGATAGTTGGATTCAGATAACATTTTTGCAAGCCCCTGTCCCTTAATTAGCTTAGTAGGGTAGATGTCCAGGTCATATTATTGTATTTTAGCAATCCACTTGCCTCTTTTTCCTTCACTATCCCCCTGAATAAGGATATCTTTTACAACAGCTACAGGCACAAACACAATGATGTGGGACTGTAAGATATATACACGAAATGCTTTGAGGGATTTCACTAGGGCGTATGCTTGCTTTTCCAATATGTTGTATTTCAATTCTGCATCACGGAGCACCTGACTGAAAAAGGAAATAGGCTGCTCATACCCCTCCTCGTTTTTCTGTAGTAAAACTCCTACTATTGTATGAGGTGATGCAAAAGAAAAAATCATGAAAGGTTTATCGTAATCTGGTCCAGCCAGCACAGGGGCTTCTGCAAAAGCATTCTCTATCCTGGAAAATGCCTCCTGCGATTCTTATGACCACTTTACCTCATTATTCTTCTTTATCATATCTGTTATATGCCTAACTATCTCAGCATAGTTAGGGATAAAACTTCTCAAGAAATTAATGCGCCCTAAGAATACTTGTACCTCTTTGTTGTTTCTGGGAAAAGCAATACCATTTATAGCCTCTACCCTCCTAGGATCTATCTTCACCCCATATTTAGTCACGATATGGCCCAAAATATTTCCCTCTTCTAATGCAAATAAAGACTTTTGAGGATTCAGAGAGAGACCATACCTTCTGAATTTCTCAAAATTTAATCGAAGATGTTCAATGTGCTCAGTATCGTTCTTGGAAAACACAGTGATATCATCGAGGTAGACTACCAAGAATTTTTCTTTCTCTCCAACAAAATTAATGTCCATTTCCCTCTAAAAAGTGGCCCCTGAATTAATCAATCCAAAAGGCATCCTGGCATACATAAATGTACCCCATGGTGTGGTGAAAGCAGTCTTATTTTGATCCTCTAGAAGTACAACCACCTGGTTATAACCAGAGAATCCATCCATCATTAACATTCTGGAAGCTCCAACCACCTTCTGCAGAATGTGGTCCATTTTGGGAAGTGGATAATTATCCTTTAAGGATGCTCTGTTTAAATTTTTGAAATCCACACATAGCCTTATTTCTCCATTCTTCTTGCATACAGGGACAAGTTTTTCCACCCATTCAGAGTACCTTAGTGGTACAATTATTTTGGCCTTTAGCAGCTTTTTAATTTCTTTCTCAATAGAAGGCAACAGCAGGGGATTGATTTTCTTGAGCTTCTACTTATGAGGTTTTTCATCTGCCTTCAGTGGAATTTTGTGTTGCATAATATTGAAATCGAAAGTTTTCAAATCCTGATATGACCATGCAAACAAATCTCTGTAGGACTGAAATAATTTCTGATATAGCTCTTTATATTCTCTAGGGATATTCTTGGACAATTTTACAATTTTGGGGTCAACCTCAGTACCCAAATTCAGGTCTTCTACCTAATTCTGTTCTGCCACTTTGCTCAGCTTCAATGAGACATCGTTCCTGTCGAATAATCTTTCTAGAGGCACCAGTCCTCTAGGTATTATGTTTCCCTTTAACTGCAACACTTTGTTACTTGCCACTTTTTCCTCCCAATTTCTTTTTGGAATATCTTCGGATTCTACCTCTTCTTCATCATCAATCTCCATATTGGATAATTCCCGCACTGTTTCTAGGAATCTCTTCATCTGCTCTTCATCTTCAAACACCTGCCAGTGTTTGATATTATCCGGGATTGAAGGCCACTAACGCACCTCTACTTCATATCTCAGAAGAGGGTTCTGAGGTGGTCGAAATGTACTAGCAGCCACAACAAGGGAATCAACCATCCTATTCTATTCTCGGGGCATGAACTAGATATTGAATGCCAAGAAGCAATTTTTTATCATGTCCCAAACTTCATTCCTATAAGCCCTTAGCCTAGGATGTTTGGTCCGACACTGATTTTTTACTTGCCTAACCACCAGTTCTGAATCTCCCAGAACTTTTAAAATTTGTATATTCATATTCCTGGCTATCTGCAATCCTAACAGGAGTGCTTCATATTCAGCCACATTGTTGGTGGCTTCATATTCTAGTTTGAAGGAAAGTGGGATCCATTTGCCTGCAGGAGAAATCAATAGCACTCCAGTTCCATTTCCTTCGTTTAAATTTTCTCCATCAAAATGTAGTGTCCATATTCCTGCTTCCATGTTCTCTGAGGGCTGCTCACTCTTGATCTGGCAGAAGGATGGTTCATGAGCATAATCTTGATCTTCTTCCAGCATCAAGCATGAAAAATCTTCTTCCTTACTGTAGACTAGTGAATTTACAGAATTGTCAGCCTTAGTCACCATCTTGACGAATCTAGTCTCCCTGTATAATCTCCTCTCTTGGCCACCAAAAACTGGGATTGTGGCATATTTTAGATCCATCTTGAGTGATCCACTGATTTTTGTCCCCCAAGACCTTGACAGCAACATACCAAAACGAGCTGGAATGTCAGCCACCACTATGTCCATTACCACACTTTTTGCTGGGATTTGGGCCAAATTGACCACCAGATCTTTGATCATCCCCAAGCACTTAACTCTTTTGGAGTCAAATGAATAGAGGTATTTATATGGACGCGTGATTTGTAAGCCTAGTTGTTACATGACTGACAGAGGCATAAGATTATGGGAAGCCCCAGAATCTAGCATACAATTATGTAATAGCAGGTCATGGATCACTAGAGACACATATAAGGGAGGAGTAGAGGGGTCTATCTCCTCGACATGTGGGCCAAAAACTACCATGGGTCTCTCTTCTTGAAGGTTGAGACTATATAGGATGATTGGTGCTTTTGGAGGGAGCATGAAAGAGGTGACTTGAGATTGATATGCTGGCTGTTTCAACAGTTCAGTTAAGGGGCCCGGATTTTGACCTTTTCAAGTTCTTTTTGTAGACTTAAAGCAGGAGGGGATTTTTCTATCACAGCCTCTTTGGGCTCTTTATTTTCAACTGGGGGCTTGACTACTTTCGACACTGGTTTGTCATTAGGGGGAGTAACCACTTTTGAAGAATAAGGAATTTGATCATTAGACTGCAAAGGTTTGTTTAGAGGTTGCTTACCTTTTTCTGTAGCTTTCTACATTGTTGATTCCTCCTGAGCAGGTGCTTCATTCTGGGGTAGCTCTTCTTCTTGCTCTTGGGTACGAGTCCTCTTCCTAAAAGATCTAATATCATATCTTCTATTGAAATGTGCTTGCATGAAATCATCAAATTGTTTACAATAATGATCAAATTCTGCTTCTTCAGCGTCTCTGATCTTTTCTTCTTTTTGCAATGATCACCCAGCTTCATCATTCCCTTGTAAAGGGCATTCCTCTCCATCACTATTTGAAAAGGCAATATTTTCATCCTCCAGTCCATAAGCAGCATCTTCAGTGGAGTCATCTACTGGACCTTCCAGATACAATGGGTGTGGTACTTGATCCTGTTGCTCCTTTGCTTCCCTTGGCAATATTTGCAAGGGTGGTTTTCTATACTGAGGATTGTAAATTTTGTTTGGAGCATTCTGGAAATTCCTGAAAGCTGAATTCTTGGCTTCCAATCCAAGCTTGACCATTTTCTTAACTAATTTTTTCATTTCTTCCATTTTGTCTGAGTCTCTGTCTTGGTTAGAAGTAGATGCCTCCTCTTTGCCCCTTCTTCTGCTATCTTGTTAGGGCCTTCCTTTTAATTTTCCAGTGGAGGAAAAGTTTGCTTCCAACTCTAGTGCATCTGTCTGAGCATCATCCAGAGTAGCAGGCTTTCTTTCTCTGAGAGAGAAACCAAAATCTGAATCAAAGGCTGCTACAAAACAACCTTAGCAACAATCTGATGGGGTTTCATGTCAGCAGGGAGACTTAGATATAATTTATTAAATCTCTTGATAAATTCTGATACTCCTTCATTGCGTCTTTTCTTAAGTGTATTGAACTCAATGAGACAATTTCCATGATATTTTTTCTCTCCCCACTTCCTGAGAAAAGTATCTTCCATGTTATCCCAAGTAGTAATAGAACGACCAGCCAATGTTTTAAACCACTTTCGAGCTTCACCATCAAGAGATTGCACAAACAGTCTTAAGACCACATCTAAATGTTCAACATTGAAGTTATCTGCAAAGGAGAAGAAAGTCTCAAGATGTTTTTGGGCATCAATCTCATTTTCTCCATTGAATCTGGGCAAGATCTTCAGATAATCTTGGGGCATATCATTTAACACTTGGGGTAATGCCAGGGGAGCATATTTATTCATCAAGAAGGTCAGAACATTAGCCATTGGATGAGGTGGAGGTAGTGCGATATTTTGATGCGTAAGAGGAGGAGGAGGAGGAAGTGGAGTATGAATAATAATAGGAATATATTCAACTGCAGCTTGAGCAATTGAGGGGAGAAAAGGTCTGTTAACAGCAGATACTTCGATTACTTCCTTGACCTCTTCAACCTCAGGATTAGGATGAATACTGTTTTTATTTCTGATACCCTCTCGGGGTGGACTATCTAAATAATAATAATCAGTATCTCCCACAGTGGAGTCGGGATTTGGCACTTGAGTTTCTTGAGAAGAAGAGGATGGAAATTCTTCTGTAAACACTTAAGGAATTTGGGAACGGGCTGATTTCCTCTCCCTCCAATTTCTTCTATGTATACTCTCGTCAGGGTCAGACACCGAAGGTGTCTTTGGCTTAGACGTATTTGACCTCAGGTGTGGCTTACGAGGAGCCAACACTGCAAATAGATTTATCAAATAACAAATGTGGAGTCGCCAAGGTGAGGGATCTAGAACTCTCAAATCTCCATGCTCACCTACTTGAAGAGTGAGGGATTCTGATTTTCTTAAATTCGTCCCCGGAAACGGCGCCAGAAAGATGTTGTCACTTCTAGAGACAATCTAGAGTTGTGATAGACTAGTGCCTAGGACATCTTAGCATAGCAAGGAGCATATAATATAATGTAGGAAATTTTCAGCTTCAGCTCAAATGCTATCTCCTGTAAACAGGGAAATGAAATAGAATGGGACCAAACTCTCAGAAACTGAAACAGGGAAAAGAGATACTGCAGAGGCAAGATGCAGAACTCTAATACGAAAACAACAGACAATTTACAGACATTTTACTGCAAAGCAGGCCGATTCAGAAATACTTCACAGAAATAAATTATCAGAAGGTGTATGTAGTGAAAGAATTATTAAGAAGATACTAGTTAACATTGAGCTGATACCCAGATATACAATACCACCATGCATGGGCTTACCAATATAAGAATCCATACATGATAATAGCATTTTAAAAGTACCCTCCCAAAGCAACTAATATAGCAGAAATACAGTTGAAATGAATAATGGAACATAATATCATGCATGAGCCATATTTAAAGCACTTGACTGATCCAAGCATGGGCATCAGCTAGGATGAATCCATACCAGAAATCAGTGAGCCACTCGCATTCCAAAACATGATACAAGAAAGATGGATGAAATGAAATGTTTTATTAATATAACACAATAAAGAGAGTTACAGACTGTGAAATACCAAAGACCAGAATCCTCTTTGGCAGATAGAACTCCTCCTCACTGAGACCCTATCGGCTCTGAGCCTTCATACAAGAATTTTACAACATGTATGCAACAATCCTTTCACTGCATAATTTTTTGATAAAATATGGAACCCTTACAATGCATTTCTTCATGGTTTTTATAGGAGAAACCAAAACCTAGTAAAAGAAGTAGGTGATGAACACTTAATTTTCATAATTAAAACAAAATGGAGGAAACACTTGCACCCATGCTACTGAATGAATATGCTATGTTGTTTGTACTTTGTAGCCTGCTAACTGAAATAAATGCACTAGGTAGAAATATCTCCAGGGACACGGCAATGCAGTAAAATCACACAAATATCCGTCCTTGCTTGGAAAGAAAACTCTGTTGAAATAAAGCCTTGAGGACATTGTTTTGTATGTATAGATCTTTCGAATGATGTGCAAGATCTTCAATCCAGTACTCTGCTTCACTGATATTCTTTATCTGCTCCATTGATATCTTCATCTGTGAAATCGGCGCCTTGAATGTCCCTGCAGGGTTTGACAAATTTGAACCCTGCCTCTTAAATTGGAGTCTTGTTGATTTGGCTTCCGAGGAATTTCTTCATAATTCTGCTCTGAAAAATGGACCTTTGATGTGTGCTCGGCTCTTGTAATGGATGTTGAAAATTATGATAATTCTCTGCCGCTGTCAACCTGCAGAACACACAAAACTGTGAAGAAAAAAAATGCATGGGGGACGACAATGCAATGGAGGCGACTATGTAACAGAGCGACGTGATGAAGTGGCAGAAACATGCAGGGTGGTGACGAAGAAAACACAGTGGAAATAATGGCAGAAGGGTTGGCCAGAGTTTATGATGCGGGACATTAAAATATAACATATAAATGTAATATATAAATGGCGGAGGAAGAAATGCGATAACATGTGGGATGATGATGTGGAGGGGGACCGGGTCAACAGCTGGGATGATGATATTTTAACCGTCCGATCCCAAGAGTAGATCGACGGTTGAAAGGGAAACAGAGGCAATAGAAAGTGGGCCAGGGGTGTGATTTTCTTGCGTTAAATCCCATGCAGCTTCGGGGCGCGACGATCGTCGGATGAAGGCTCTCAGATCGGATGGCTGTGATGAATATCGCTGTGTGTCTTTGTCCAAACAATAATGTGCGATGGAGAGCGGTATTCAGGACATACGCGATGACACGTGGTGAGCGTTGTATGGAATCGCTGTCCCAAGGACAATTACTGCCTACCGCCGAAAGGTGGTGCGATACATACCACCTGGTTTTGAACATTGTTTTGGGCGCGGGGACCACCAGGACCGGCGGGCTGCGAACCGTATATTTTATGATTTGATCGGATGGTGAATAGGTAGGCTACGAGAGTGGAAGAGATGAGAAAACTTCGTTCGATCTCCACAGATCGACGGCTCAGGATGAGCCCGATATGCATTGGATAAGCGTCCGTCGGACTAGCGCCTGGTCTAGCGTCCAGGTTACATGGGGAAGAAGAACAGAGGGGCTAGGGCCGAAGGAGCTATGCCTCGAATATTTTCAAATATGAATCTCCAGCCTTGATAATGTGTTTTGGAGGTGGGAAATGGTAACGATGGGCGTGAGAATGATTTTCCAAGGTTGAAAGGGGCAATTTGAAAGCTCTGAGCCAGATTGCCTGTGAAATTTTATAGGAAACAAATTATGATCAACACCTTCTATCTTTGGACTAAGAAAAAGGGATAGTTGATCATCACTCAGATTGATAGTGTCACTATTTTCACCTAGATTTAAATCTTTTAAAATTTGGCCTTTATATACATCCTGAGTGGCCAGCTCAGATAGTGGGACAGAGATTTTAATTTTAACAATCTCACTCTCCAGGTTGAAAGTGGATTGACTCTTTGCAAGTCTCAAATCTGTTTTGTTAGCCACTACTTTAGTGGCAGAATCAGTGTGTTGACTCTCACTATGTATGGTGTTAGGAACTGTTTTATCAGGAATGCCAGCTGCAATGCTAGTGCTTCTAGCTGGTTGACTATGTTTATCAGTGTTTTAGCTATCTTTCTCTTTGTTTTTCCTAGAACTCTCAGCTGCTGATTTGCTGCTTTCGACAGTCACTTTAGAAGTTTTCTCAGGCCTTTTATTAATGGTAATCTTAGAAGCTTTTGGTTTGGAAGTATCTAAGCTCTTTTTTATTCTAAGCTCATATTGTTCTCTGACCTGCATGATAGTGTTTTCAAATTAAAGCCTATAATCCTCGGATTCTAATTTTTCCTCATGCCAATATGAGGGTGAGGGCTGATCTTCTTCTGTGGAACAGTTGTGGATTGAATTTTCGATTTCAAACATATTTATTGTGTTTCCCTCATAATATTCTATAATACCTTCATCTTCATCAAGGAAGTTCTCCTGAAATGGGGGTATGACTTGCTGGTCAGAGTCTCTCTGTCTATTGGGAGTGGTATTGTTTCTCCTAAAGTTCTGGTTCTAGTGATGATTTTGGTTTCTATTTTGATTACTAACTAAGACAACCATTTTTTCCATCATTTTCTGCAGCTTTTCCATGTTTTTGGCTATTTGGTCATACTTGGGATTGGATGTGGAAGCTAGAGTGTCATCCCTATATGTTACCCTTTTCTCAGCCCTCATTCTGGCTTTCTTTTCAATCAATTTAGCCTCTACACTCAATGCTACTTTTTGCATATCTTCCAATGTGTTGTAATCTCTCTCCCTAAGCTGGTAGGCCATATCAGCATCAAAGCCTTCGGGATACTTCACTAAGGCCATACCTTAGGGAGGTTTCATGTGTGGAGGAAAAGAATTGTAAACACTATTAAACCTTGTAGAATAGTCATGGACACTCTCTCCCACATTTCTTTTAAGATTCTTGTATTCTACTAAGATTTGGAGAGGGTTTTTCTTGACTTCCCATTTGTTTATGAAGGTCTGATATAAAGCAGGAAGATCTTGGATACTATTAGGAGGTAGGCCTTTAAACTATTTCTTCACATCACCTCCTAAAATTTGGGCGAAGATTCTCATCTTGATTTTCTCATCATCTATCTCCATGTAGTCAAAGGAATCTTCCATCTCGTCTACATGGTGCTGAGATGTGGTGGACTCTTTAGCAGTGAAATGTGGGATTTTTGATTGATAATCATTGGGTAGAGGCACTAGAGGCTAAGGTAATACCAGTGGTGCATACCAAGCTACTATGATGGTGTTGTGATGAGGTAAAGGATTTTCTTGGGCAGCGGGTATGTGGATGGCAGGAATACTAGGACCAGGAACACTCTTCTCAACTGATTTAGGGTGACAGAGTCCCAAGTTTTGAATGAAATGAATGTCCAGAGGTGTAGATGGAGGGTTTCCTCTATCCCTAATGCATTGGCCACTATGAGATGGTGAACGAGGGAGCTCAAGGTCTGGTTGGTCTAGAGCACTGAATGACCTAGTTTTGGGTAAAATGTTTGGTGAGTCTAGGTTAAACAGAGGGTCTGATAGAACTGTAAAGTCTTCTGATGCAGAGGTAGCTCTATGGATATTTCTGGAAATATTTGGTCTCCTAGGTGTGGGATATTTCCTAAGGATGCTCTCAAGGTTTTCAACTATTTCAGGTGGGTTTGGGTTAGGATAAGCTCTTGTGTGAATGGTTCTTGAAGCTAGAATGTTGTCTTCAAACACAGCCACTTAATCCTACTGGTTACTTCTATTATGGGTGATGTTGTTATGGATGTTATTCTCCCAGTGGAGTCTTATGTAAACCAAGATAATCAGCAGGCCTACTGATCACCAGTGGAGTCTTTTAATCTTTAAGGAACTATGGAGTTGCCAGGTGGAAGGTTTAGAATGTTTCGAGGAGGTATACTATCCACCATAGTGATTAACCACCAAACTAAGGCTACTATGGTCTTCTTTGAGTTTTGGAGTGTTTAAAGATCTTTTTTACTCAAAGTTCCCCAGTGGAGTCACCATTATGTTGGGGTTCCCATGTTTTGGAAAGTTTGGCAATACCAAAATATGAGACAACATCAGAACCACTTTCAGACCTCAGGATCTAGCCCTCCTGGGTCCAGATAGGGATCTCTCTATGATAGGAAAAGGTATATGTCTTTGAAGCTCTGTTTTCAAGTTTTAGGCTAGTTATAGGCATGGGTTTGTTTGTTTGTTTGTTTGTTTGTTTGGTTGTTGGGAAACATGAAAGGAAAGGTTCAATATGAGGAATCGATGAATAAAGAGGATTCTAGGAAAAGGAGGGGTGACTCCAGGGAACACTCGAGACCATTGGGCAATGGAGTTAGGAAAGGGTTTACCTACTATTCAATACGAAGGCTTTCAGTTGGGCTAGTTATCTAAAGAATTTGATCTTAAAGATGATAATGTGGCATAAAATGGTGAGAAAGAAGGTAAAAGGCAAGGAAACCTCTAATATGACCACTTAGGAATCAGGTCTAGGGACAAGGTATGCCATTATACACTTGTGACCCAACTCCTAAAGGGTAAACTCTTCAGACAAAGGGAACATTAAAGATTCAAACGCAAAGGTGAAGACCTAAGATCAGAGAGAGACTTTGAACTCTCAATGCTTCGACATCCAGCTTAAGAGATCTTAGAAAGGTTCAATTGATTGAAAAAGACCCTAGTGAGATAGAGACAGTGTTCTAAACTCCTAGTATCCCAATTCATTCAATTAAAGCCCAACAAGAACATCTAAAGACTGATTCATTAATCCATACATCAGCTAGCAGTAAATTACAGCCACTACACTGGTTAAATTAACTTAAATTAGCACTCAGATAACACATACAGTAGAAAAAATCAAAGGTAGGGAGAGCATAAACATAGGGTACCATGCAAGGGTAAATCCTATGCCAGATTTATGATGCGTACCAAAAGAAATTAAATATGATGAATCACAAAGGGAAACAAAGACAAAGATAGAAAAACATCACCACTGCTTTAAATCAGGATCCAAAGAAATGTGCTTTTCATATTAAAGAGCAACACCAGTCATGTACAACATTTCCAACAGCTTGATATTCAGTCTGAAAAAATCTTCCTCGGCCTATCTTACAACTTTACCCACAGAACTATATCTCAAGAGAAACAACTTACAATTCATAGATATCCGATCAACAACCCTTACAATGAGTTTCTTCATGAGTTTTATAGTTGAAAGAGAGGCAGAGGGCGTAGATGAGACACTAAATGAAACATTAAACAGAGTATAAGAAGTGGGTCGACACCCATTCTGTTTTAAAATCTAAGCATTAATTTTCGGTACTCTTTGGGAGAAAGAGTGGTCCTCGACAGGCTACCATTTACTCCAGGTATGTTCTCGATGTGATTTCGCTGTAGTACTTGTAGTACTCTGGTGAATAAAAAAAAGACAGATAAATGACTATGAGGCCTGCCATACTACGTAATAAATGTTATGGTGGCATTAGGGCCGTTGTCAGGGGAGATCTTCTCGGAGACACAATGTAGAATAAAGAAAGTATGGGTATTGTGTTCTTTCTCAAGAGAAATCTTCTGCAGATGTGAAACACTATCAATATTGTTTTTTGTGCTATAGGCCTCTTTAGATCTATTGTGATGATCATGAGGTCTTCAATTTGGTACAACTCCCCTTTAAACAATGAGTAAGAGTTAAAACTCTTTCATTATGGGCCTTAAACTCTCTAATTACCCACTGATACTCTTTGTCACTTCATCACTGTCTTTGTCTGTGAAATCTGGTCTTTAATGATGCTAGAGAGGTTTAACTGGTTTGAACACTGTAATCTAATGAAATATTTCCTCTATAAACCTTCCCAAACGTTTCTGTCGCAATATTAGGCTCAAAAAATATCCTTCTGCGCTCTTTGTCACTATAACAATGACCGTGAGAAATGGCAGTTCTCGCCGCCTGTACACCTACAAAACATACAATCTGTTAAGAAATCCAAGCATGGGGAGGGATGGCTATGGTGGAATGCTGTGACGATGGCAGCGTAACATAAGCGAATGTTATGGATGCAATGGGAAGTGGTGGGAACATGCAGTGAAACAGTGAAAATCGAACTGATGAAAGTCGGGAGACATGAAATTTTTTTAATGTAAAACATTTAAAATTTAATTCTTGGTGAGATGATATGATGTTTTAATGCAAAAACCAAGGTTTGTGCCTTTTAACGAATTGCACGGAGAATGCGTGGAAAACATATGAAATGGGCAGATATGGTGGGACCTGGTCGTGGGTGGAGGGCGATTCAATACAGACCGTTAGATCTTAGGAGGAGATCAATGGCTACGATCGGATTTAAGGAGACAAAATGGGGACACATGGTGGAATGAGGGTGAATCCTGGCCGTTGGTTCTTGTGGATTCAATGGCCAGGATCGCATCGGAGGATCGCAATCGAGAGGGATGGAGGATGGCACAACTTAAGCATTGCGATTGCGATCAGAGCGAGGATGCGAGGGTTGTCGGATTAAAAGTGAATCGACGGTGGGCATGCAATCGGAGGGGTGATGAAAGGAAGATGTGGACTAGATGGGACTTGTGATGACCGTTGGATCTATTTCAATAAACGATGGAAAACAACTCAAAAGCCAACAGACTATAACACCATCGCATTGGAACTTTGGGCTTTACAATGTAAAGCATGTCCTGCTCTAATTCTCCAATGCGATTGGCGCCTTGTGGACTGGCGCTTGGTCTTAGCACCTGGGCTTATGGGGGGGAAGTGGTTAGGGGTCGGCCGAAAGGGGCTTAGCCTGCACATGAAAAATATGGGTTTTTAGGCTTAAAAATGATGTTTTTAAGGCTCAAAAGAGGCTTTGGGTAAGGGAAAAATGGATTAAAAAAAAAAACAAATGGATTTCACTTGGTTTTTAAAGGGGATTTGGGTGGTTTGGAAGACTTAGGAGGGATTTTGGGGTTTAAAAAGGGAGACTTTGAAAATGGAAAAAAGGTTAATAATGAGGAAATTTGCAGGGATACAAGGGGCAACTGAAGGCCTTTCTGAGCACAATTTTTTACAGACAGTGAGGCTTTTGGATGGAAACAACAGTTAAGATCCTTTTAAAGGAAATGAACACACAGAGGCTTCAAGGATGAGGGATTTTCCTGGGAAATGTATCTCTTGAAGACTCATAAAAAATTTAGCCACCAGTTTTCCTGCCAAGAAATTCATAGGTAGCTAAAAAAATGAATTTACAGCTCATGGATCCCTTAGATCTAGAGATCCAGCATCTAAATCCAAGAGGAGAGAAAAAAAAAATCAAACTAGGTGAGGGTTGTGCCAAGATGGTTGCTCTGATACCACTGTAGTATTCCCAAATTGGGACTATCAGCAATGCATGTCTGAAAAACACATTTTCCATAAATGGATGCTACATAAATCCAAATTAGCCCTTAGATCCCTTAGATCTGAAAATCTAAGACCAAAATCCAGGAGGGGATCAGAAACAAATCAAACTAAGTGAGGTAAACAGACCTCCCTCACCTAGTATGGCTGGAAAACACCCAAGAATGGGGCTGCAACAATATGAAACATGACTGTGGGAAAATAATGCAGTTTTACCGAGAAACAATAGGATGCAAATAATTGGCTCAAAATTCATATATACATCAGTAAATAAAATCCATAATGAGGTCCATACAATGTATAATAGAAAACAGAAGACAAAGTGGAAGAAATTCCTCAAAAGAGGTGTTGCAACTCATGTATTGACTGAAAAAAGGCGTGACTACATTATTTTATAGAGTATACTATAGTAGTAGATTACAACTTAGATCTAGGACAAGATAATGCATGAACAGTTGGATCTATGAGAGATCCATACACTATAATGTCTCTTCTTTGCATACCCCTTGGGGTTTTCAGCAATACATGAAGCACTTAGAGTAGATCTGAGATTCTATGCAGTAGATCTACAGATCTATTCAGAATTTTTGAAGCATATACAGGAGTACCCAGATCAGATCTAAATATGACATGGATAAGAACAGAAATCCGTGGATCACCACAGTGAAGGGAAAATCCCCAACACTAGATATCACTCCTCAATAGTTGCCAAAACACCCTGCAACTTTCCTCTTTGTAGATAATGTAGTCCTGAAAGATAAACTGCACTGTTGAATTGAAGACCGGATTGGCCTGATGCCAAGATGTAGATATGGAGCTCTAATGATCCAATACACTCTTGCTAATGGGATATAAGACTTCCCCACTGAAGAGAGGCACTAGATTGGTCTAGATCTGAGTAGGTCTAGCCTTCACTTGCTGTAGCTTACAAATTCAACCAAACCCTCAACAGGATCTGCGTTGTTGTTGGAAGATGGAGCTTGGCCAAATGCATGATAGTGGACAAGATCAGCAAGACTCCTCCAAGGGCTACTCAATGGAAGAGGTGGGATTCCCGATCAGGAACACCCTAGTGCTAAGCAGCACTATTCTTAGCTAAACAACAAGAGAATGATATGTGTCTAAACAAATAATATATTATGAAATATCATACCATGAATAACCTCCTCTTGTTGTCCCCTCTTCCTTTTATATGTGTGAGATCTTTGCCAAACCCTAAACCATCTCCATGATTTAGCTCCTTTCACATGTGTAGCCTCCATAAAAAACTTCGTTGTGCATCTAGGAGGTTCACTGCATCTAGACAATGCTTTTTATTTGGTCCTGGTTGACTTGGTCAAATGGTCCAACCCCTTGCACACCTAAGTGTGCTTATGTAAATAGCCCAGATTTAGCTTTTTTCACATGTGGAATTGATTTATTTTGTTGTTTAGGAGTTTTATTGATCCTCCTTTACAATTTTATTCATGAAACAAAAAAACGAAAAAAAAACTGTATATTCCCATTAGCTTGGGCTAATTGGGAATATTACACTTCCCCTCTGGTCTTTGAAACATTCTAAATTAACTTTGACACCTTAGGCATTTACACAGTGGCAGTATCTTCAAAAATTATTTGTTCTTAACTTGGAGCTCATACCATGTTTTTCTATATTTTAGCCACTGAACGTAAATGACTAAAAAGAGAGCTTGACCTTCCTTTCACTGATAGTCTTTTTATCCCTTTTCTTTTGAGGCAGTGAGACACTTTACCTTGGCATACTCTGGATGTCACTTACAATAGTCCCTTCAAATCTTCCTTCTGCTATCATCATGGAGGTCTAACACCTTCACTTTACCTCCTTTGACTATCTTTCCAAAACCTTAGGTTTCTAGGATGCTTGAGAACAATTTATCAGTGTTGTCTTCTAATTTCTCTATAGCCCTTTCAATTTCATTATTTTTTGTCCAGTTCACCTTACCATTTTCCCTTTATCATCTATAATTTCTAAAAAACTTCTTCCATGTTTGGTTTTCTTGGTGTGCCTCCTCCATGTGATTTGCTGCATTGGATCCTTGCTTGGCACACTGCTGGCCCAATCAGGCTTAGAAACCCTGATTCTACTTGAACACAAACTGATCCCTCTACCTTTGCTGTGAATGTCTTCATTGAAGAGCAGGCCTCTTAGCTTATCAATTTTCTATTGATATTCACTTTAACACTCCTATAGAAATGTCAAAATGCACAGTTCCCTTTTGCAGAACTTGAACTTGATAAGGTGGTATTCTTAGGAGATTTTCTGATCTTTCTCGAACAACCATGTGATGATATTGCCTTGCATTTGAACCAGCTTCCAGTACAAGAAAAACAGAGCCTGAAACACCAATGAAGACCCTACAACCTATTAAACCCTAATGACCTAATGGGAGGATACTTTGACTTGATTTTTGACTGAAACTTGGTTTGGGGTCTTCAAGTGTGAAAAAAAGAGCTTTTAACAAATTGATGTATTGAAGATCCAAAATCCAATGCACTTGATTTATCTAAAGAGCCTACAGAGATATTTTTGTGACCATCAAGGCTTGAGGAACTTGGTGAACATGGGAAGGGGTAGGCTATAGGTGACCCTAGATGTAAAGTGGGGTTATGGGCAAGGGAAAAACATAGTGATGAGGTCATAGATAGGACAAAGGATGGAGATGAGTGACATAATCCCATAAGGAGTCCTTTAGGAGTGGCACAATGACCATGGAATGGAAAAATGGTAGAATAGTGAAACATTTTCTATGAGGATAATGAAGGCAGTGAGATTTCGAAAACTCACAATATTCAGGGAATGTTGTTTTTAGAAATCTAGAACCAATATTTAGTCATCTACAAATATTAAAAATTATTGATGGCTAACAGTGGCTCCACTTTGGGGGGGGGCATCTCCTTTTCAGGAGGTTTCCAAGACCTTAGAGTTCAAATCTTTAGGTTTTGACAACCAATACCTTACTTGTACTTGGCAGATTCCTCTTCCTTCATTTACTGATGTTCTCTTGAAGATATGATCTCATAAAATCTAAACAAACATGATTTATTCAATCTCAGTTCTACCTACCCATCTTACTTGGCCTAACATTTTTTCTTCTTCCGGATGTACTTGGACTAGAAAACCCCTTGCCATTATTTTATTTTGAAAGCATAAAAACTATCTACTTCTACCCTTATCACTTCCAAGAGTTCAGATTGGGCTGATGAACTCTCTTATTCTCTACCTAGTCTAATCATTTTTCAAGATTAAGTTGTTTGAAAAAATTTATTCTCTAAGCTACTGACATGAAATTCAAAATATGACCAAACCGATATTAAGTAATCTAATTTTCCATGGGCTATGGCATTTGAACAAGCTGAACACAGACACTATTTTTGTACAAGTGAAAACTAGAAATTTGAGGGCTATGGTTCAGAGTTAGTTATGCATCCCTCTCATTTCCCTTTGGTTCTAAATTTGAGCTTTGGGAACCAATATCTTTTCTCCTAATCTAATCTACTAACAAGACAAGCTTAAATGATTTGAGAAGTCTTCTTTCACTACCCTATCAGCATAAATTTAAAATATGTTTAGTCATGATTAGGCTAGATGATTAAACAAGATTCTCTTTTCTCAAAGGTAGTGGAATTTAGGCTTGCACACATTCAACAATACTCTTTTTGGGTATGGGGCTATACCTCTTCTTTAAAACTTCCCTCTTTTTCTTCTTTTCTCTGTTTTTTTTATTTTTTAGATCGACATTATAAGATAAAAAAATTGAAATATGCTCATAGTGTTGAGCTTATTTTCATATCTATCTATCCTAATCTAACCTATACATGATATACATTCATTTGGTAAACTCTCTTTTCCAATATAAACAATCAAGCAGATGATTCCATGACGAAATTCTGCATAAACGTATCTCTCTTAACCCCACTAAAACTATTTTTTCTCTAACTTCTGTAAAGTTGCTTGGACATATTATATCAAAGGATGGGATAAATATTAATCCAAATAGATTCAATGCTATTCAGAATATAGACATGCCAATCGGAAGATATACCTGCCAAGGAACAAGAAGGAAATGTAGTCATTTCATAGGAAATTAAACTTTATTAAAAAGTTCATCCTGAACTTTGTTGAAATTGTCAAGGACGTTACTAAGATGTTGGAGAAAGGATTTGATATGAAGTGGACTGTTGAAGCCAAGAAATCATTTTAAGAGATAAAGAAAGCCCTCACTCAAGCTCCAACACTTATTAGTCCAAAATTTTCAAGATAATTTTTTGTTTTCACATCAGCATCTGAAAATACCATTGTTGGAATTTTACTGCAAAAAGGACAGCAAGTTATAGAATAGACAATTTCATTCTTTAGCAGAACTCTTGCCAACTCAAAGCTAAAGTATAATATTTTGGGAAAACACATATATTCTTTGATCAAAGCTATTAAAGACTTTAGAATTTATATTTTGTACTCTCATGTCATTGCATTGGTACCTAACACTTTGGTTAAAGAAATTTTGACACAAGCTGATCCTGATGGAAAGAGAGGGAAATGGATAGCTACTTTGCTGGAGTATGACATAGAAATCAAGCCTACAAAGTTGGTGAAAGGACAAGGGTTAGATAATTTTATGGCACACTCAAATTTTTAATGTCTTGACATGAATCTTATTGCAGCAATTTTAGAGCTTTCAGAGGAAGATGAAGAGTTGATACCCATTGAAGAGAAGTTAATTTTATTGGAATGGTACAGAGATATTATTTTTGTCTTGAATCATCACATAGCCCCTATAGAGTTGACCAAGTCAAAAGCAAGGTTTTGGAAGTTGAAATCATTAAGATATTACATTTTAGATAAGAATTTGTATTGGAAAGAAACAGGTGGAACCCTTTTAAACAGTTTACTGGAAGAGGAGGCTGAAAATATTATTGAAGAATTTCACAAGGGATATTTTGGAGGACACCAATACTGGAAAGCTATAGCAAAAAGAAAAGCTTAGAGAAGGTTACTATTGGCCGGCCATGTTCAAATATGTATTCAATAAGATCGTTGCTTGCCATGAATGTCAAATTTTTGATGGTAAGAAAAAAATGACTCCTTTACCTTTGATGCCAATATATGTTGAGGTGCCTTTCAACCAATGGGGGTTGGATTTTATTGGTGAAATACACCCATCATCTTCAAGGTATCATTTCTGGATCCTGATAGCTAAAAATTATTTCACCAAATGGATTGAAGCAATCCCAACAAGGCAGGAAAATGACTCAGCCATCATTCAGTTCTTGGAGAACAACATTTTGTCTAGGTTTGGTTGTTCTATTAAGATTATTACTAACAATGAACAAGCTTTGTCACCAGTATCAAAATAACACTTGGGCATTCAACAACCTGTTACCCCCAAGGTAATGGCCTTGCAGAATCCTCTAATAAAAGCATTGTGAGAATTATCAAAAAGTTACTGCACAAAAACAAGAGTTCATTGCATATAAAATTGAAGTATGCTCTTTGGGCTAATACGGTCTGTACAAAGCGGTCCATTGGTACATCACCTTATGAATTGGTGTATGGAGCTGAAGCAATTTTTCCCTCTTCCTTGGGAGTTCATGCAATGAAACTGCTGCAAGGAATTGAGGAGGAGCCCAATGCCATTCAGAGGAGGATAAACGAACTCATATAATTGCAAGAAAAAAGAGAGGAGGTATACAATAGCTATCAACAATCACATAACAGAGTGAAGAAAACATTTGAGAGAAAGGTCAAAGAAGATAATTTTCAGATTCAAGTTGTATTTTTAAAGTGGGAAGCCAGAATTGAGGAAAAGGGAAAGCATGAAAATTTTGAAAACATCTGGAAGGGAACTTTTATAGTAGCTTCATATCATGGAAACAATACTTATCTACTTCAGGAGATGGATGGACAACTTTGTGCTAGAGGACCTTTCAATGGAAGGTTTCTGAAGCAGTACTCCTCTGAAGTTTTACTGAATTTTCAATCCATTGTATATACTTCGTTTTATTATGTTTTTCTGCTAATAAATATAGTATGGTCATTAAGCTTGAGCTAGAGGTGAAGTCGATAAGAGTTTGAAGAAAGCCTGCTGAATTTTGGAAGTTTTATTTTCAAGAAGGATGGCACTAGAATTATATGTTCTTTGATGTGCCACGGGGGCACACCATCCCTATTGGAGCCACTATTATCACTATTTGTTTTTGTTTTTCCATTTTGGAATCCTTCCCCATTCATATAATCATATACATTTAAAATCACTTTTCCCATAGACAAAAATCCAAAACAATTTACATTACCATCTCCTACAAACCTTTCGAAGGACAAAATATGATGAAATGGGACCCATTTTACCCACCACACTTCCCTTTTCATTTCATTTTCCATTGAAAATAATTAACCTTACATTTTTCTCACCTTTCCACTTTACTCTTCCACCTTTATCGTTTCATTTCATTTAAAACCTTGATCGCGATTAAAGTGGGGCCCTCGTCGTATTTCTCATATTTTATATGTTTCGCATCAAGAACTAAATTGTAAATAATGCGATGGCGGATTTGCAATATGCATCACATATACTTTATCTTTTCAGCACTCATAGTCTATTTATTTTAATTTGCGATGTAGTAAGTCAGCCCCACATTAGCAGTTCCTCCCCCGCTTTACAGCCATTGCAATACTTTGATATATTGTGAATATCATATAAAATCCATAACACTTAACACTTTAAACCTTCCATCGAGTCATAAAAATCCACCACATGCGAGTGGGTCCCTCTTCCCCACACTTTTCAAATTATAAAATTTAACCTCCGCAGCTTATAACTAAAAGTTAAAAGTTGCGATCTGTGCTGCGGTCCAGGCCCACGTCTTCCCTTCCACGTGATTCACCTCCTCCCCCACACGTCGCACTTCACAGTGTTTAAAATTTATATCCTTCACACTTATAAATAAAGGCTAAGATTTGTGATCTACGCTACAGTCTAGTCTCACTTCTTCCCTTCCACATCACTCATCTCCTCCCTTGCACATCACACTTACCCTACACATCATTTACCCTCCACCTCACCTCCCCATCGCATCGCATTGCCGATTGTACTCTTTATAAACTCAACTATAAAGGTTGCAAAGTGCGTAGATGTGATGCACTTCAGAATTGAAATTGAAAAGTTTTAGGTCTGATATATCAGTTTTTCACGCTATTTTATAAAAAGGTTTTAACACAGCAAGAGGATTTCGGGTAATAAAACAACAGAAAGGTCGAGTTGGGTGTTAGCCACCTATAAAATTTGTTATATCAAAAGGTGGCTAAATCATTTTTTGGAGCCTTCAAGAAACAATTTTATTACTAAAAATGTTATCTCTTAAAGACTCATGAAGACATCAGGCCCTTTGTTTAAATCTTCACTGTTGTTTTCCTCTTAGAACTCTAAAATTCTGCTAATTTCATATAGAAAATACTCCTGCAAAAACACCATTTTTTCCTTCCTTTCACATCAAAATAACCTCCATTTTTACCCCTTTATTCCCCATGAAATTCCTCTATTTTTCATGATTTCCCTTCTTCCCTTCATGAAAATACTCTTTTAACGTTTAAAACTCATTTTTAGACTTTACCGAAACCCCCAAATCCATCTAAAAATCTTGAAAATTTCATAAAAATATGTGTTTTTTACTATGGGTTTAAGCCCCCTTGGGCTAAATCCTAAACCACTTTCCCACCATATGCCTTGGCACTAAGAACCAAGTGCTAAACCTTTTCGGGGCTTATCGCATCAGAACGATTGGAGTGCACAAGTCTATTTGTTTGTGTTAACAAAAGTTTCGATGCGATTAGCCCTTTGTTTATAAACCCCCGATATTATTACTGTTTCATACAATGCAAAATACCCATCTCTGATGCATTTTTCCTTTGAAAAATATGAAACCCACTTTTTCCTAAGTTTTGGTCTAAACCCGCAAAAGAAATGTTTTTTAATGTAAACGGGTAGATTGAAAAGCCCCGCATCATTTTTCCGATGTGATTGAGCCCCTTCGTATAACCCCGCCTTTCACCTCTCTTCATATAAACCTATGCCCGGGACCAAGTGTTAAAGTCCCGAAGCACTAATCACATCGGAAAAAATTTAAATGGGTAGATTGAAAAGCCCAAAGGGTCGATCCCGATTGGCCCTTTCTATGTATAAGCCCTGGGCCTATCGTATTTCATATAAACCAATGGCCCTACAGTTGGGCACCAATCCACATATATTTAACCCTCCCCGAACCATAAAAAACCTTTGTATTCTATAAAGTTTTGGGTTTTCATAAGTATTAAGGGTTTCTGTCGGTGCATGATTAAAAATGATATCCACCATTGATCTAAAAAAGATCAATGAGCCGCGTAGTATTGCATTGAAAAAATTCAAAGGGTGCATTTCATGTTGTATTTACCTCTCCCCAATTGGCGATATCCTGATCAATCGTGAGCCATTGATCTCCTCCCTGCCTGCCCAGATCTGGCGGCCCTCATTTGCTCTAATTATAAACCCTTCCTCCACCTTTTTGAAGCCCTCTGATTCACTCCCCACCATCGATCTGATACTCGGATCGACGGCTAGCGCTAAATCGTATCAGAACCATTCAAAATTCTCCCCACCGATCGCATGCCTCTGATTGCATCGGGACCGTCCACGTGTCTAGATCGGACGGTCCAGATCGCATCTATCGACTTTGGTTAAAAACATATACCCTGCTTCATAATGTTGTTTCGGCTAAAAAGAGCCGTTGATCTATGCAGATCAACGACCCTCGATAAACCTTTCTCCGCCTTTGTATTATTTCATTCAGCCCCCAATTTCAATCCCGACCGTTGATCTTTTCCATCCAGCAGCTCATATTAAACCCAATAGGCCTACCTCCTGTGGGTCCTACCTTCTTTAAAACTTGATCTCCGTCGTCGATCTCTTGATCGGACAGTCCATAATAAAACTGCCCCACCTCTTATTTCCCACACATCTGGTTGGTTTCGCACTCATTCCCCACCATTCAATCTGAAGGCCCACACAGAGTTTCGCGCAACTTTAAGCGCGGAGGATAATTCTCATAATTTACGCAACATAATTTTTTTTTAAAACACACGTGTCATCCTCTAGCACATATCGCGTTCCAAAAGTAAAAACTACCTATCTACTTTTTCCCCGCATGATACTTCTGGTTTCTCCACCCGAAACCACTTTCCTCTCTTCCATTTTGTTTTATTGCATGCCTCCTCAGCCATTGATCTCCGTGGGCTTATTGCATCTGACGTCCTGGATTATTTCCGAACCCCGAATTCCTGTCCTGTGCATTTTACCTCCGCCAAAGGAAATTTCACCTATTTTCTTCGTTTTTCATCCAATATCATTATAAAGTGACTCCATCGCATTATATTGTTACATTTTCTCCTGGTCGTTTATCTCTGCAAGATCAATAGTCTTAACTTAAAGTCCCCACCATTTTCTCTCATTGCTCTCCCTTTGACCTCCGCAAACAGATCTCCACCGTTGGTTGCCCTCATCCAATGGCCTCGCTACTCCCCACAACTTATGAAGCAGTCTTACCCATTAATGCAGGATTTCTTAACATTTTTGTGTGTTTTGTAGGTTTCAATAGGATTTCCATTGTTTTAAAGGAAAGTTGAAGACTAGGGATGACAGACCTTTGTTCATGAAAAGATGTCCATCTACAGGGTTCACTCCACGTTTCATCAATACGTCATGGGCACTGATGCCATAAGAGCCTCTGTCACACCTGCACATCAACAAGACATAGACAATTGAAATAAACAAAGAGTATTAGTGTTAAAGACTAAAACAAAGAAGAAATGAAAATCAAAAGCCTAATCCTCTGAATTAAAACACAATTACAGACAAATCAAAATATTTATCAGTCAGAGGATGCCTCCACTTCCACATAAGGGGAAAATTTATTCCTCTCAGCTACCTAATGCCACCTGTAGCCTCAAAGCATTCAACAGAGGCTGAGTTATGATCATAAAAGAAGATGTTTGCCTTAGCGTAGCCGAATAGTTAATTCTGCCAAAGGAAATTAATGCAAAAATATCAACAGAGTTATTACAACATGAGACAGAGCCTTAGAGTCAACAAAAGCTCCCACCGGGCTTAACTCTTAAATGTAAAAAAATTAATACAGAAAAATATCTGTAAATTTCTCCATTGAGCCCCTCAAAGGCTGAGAAGTACTAAATCTGTATTAATAGAAACCTTAGATCTTTTCTCTTTCAACCTCCTCATCCTTTTATAAAATCTCATTGAGGATTTCATTGTAAATGTTGGTTGCAGAACTTTGAAATATAATTGTGCTCAAAACTTCTACCTGTAAATAGTATTCAAAGGCTCTTGAAGCTCTGTTTGTAGTCACATAAGTTAGGCTAAGAAGTATGATTTCTGAACTGAAACACTGGACTTGAAGATTGTAACTGGTTTGGAGCATCAATACAAGCTGATTTGTGGGATCCTGGTCTATGTCAATGGTGATGTTATTTCTTATTGTAAATTGTTATTTTATTTTTGTTTCCATTATGTCCATCTTCTCCGATAAAGAATAGAAATTATAGAGTTAGGATTTACTGTATATCAGTACCCTTCTCTGACTGATAAGCTTTATCTACATGTTTTCTTCCAAATTGTGTTGTTTAGGAATGATTTAATTCAACTTAAGCAGTTAGGAATGTTGGCGTTCCCTCGTCCTATTGTCTGAGTTGAATGTAATTCTTGAATGTTATTTTCAGTTTATGTTAAGTAGAGATGAACTAAGGAAGTAATGGTGAGCCCCGTCCTTTAGTTTTATCCGCAAAGACTATCTGAAAGTCTCCCTTGGAGTATGTTGAAAGCAGGCTAGGTTCAAAGTCATTACCTAATCTTAGACTATTCTTTGTTATCTTATGTGTTTGTCTTGAAAGTTCACTAAGTAAAGCAGAGCTAGAGAGAATTTATGGTCAGCCCTGTCCTCTGGTTTATTCTCCAATGGTTGCTTTTAAAGTTTCCCTTTGTTTTAAAAAAAATTTTCCTATTGAAAGTGCATCAAAATATGGCTAGTTTCGAAGTACTTACCAAATATTAGATTACTTTTATGTCTTTCTTAAGTGTGTGTCAAAAGAAGGATAGTTTCAAAGTACTTACTTGATCTTAGGCTGCTCTTTTTTCTTCATCTGTTAATTCCCCTTTCTTGTTGTATCATTTCATTCCATAAAATCAACTTTAAATAGATCCTTCGACATTGACGACTTGCCCCATGGACCACTCTTGAACCTTGTTGTTTCAATTAAACCCTATTATGACTCCATATCCCAATGGACTAAAAACCAGCGTTATATCTATCTAATCAGCCAAAGCTTGTTCTAATTGCTTGCAACTTCATACCTTTGAAACTATTTCCACTTAGAACTTTCCACTCAAATAATAATCATGCTCAAGCATCCAAAAACAAAACAAAACTTCGACCTTCATAACTAGCCTAATATCATTACACAAAAGCCTTAAAGATAAATCCAATATTTGCACTTATTGGAGAGATCCATCTCTGGATTCAGGAGGGCTAGATCCTAGAATCCCAAAGTGGTTGAAATAGTGTTCTCCCTACAGTTGGACTTTTCCAATCTTGCTAATTACAGGGAGCTAACATCTTTTGGGGACTCCACTAAGGAAACTTTTGAGTGTTTTTTTTTTTTTTTTTTTTTTAGCCTAGGTACCTTTAAAACCTCAGGAGACCCTTGATTCAAAGAACATTGTGTAGTGAGTAAAAAGTAGCCCTTTCAAGCACTACCAAGAATTGCAATCATGATGAAACTTGTTTGAAATCAGTGACAAACTAGGCAAACCCTAGGATTCTCATAAGTGCTTATATAACCTTGAAGGATCAGCTAGCTTAGCCATAAAAGTAGACTGGTTTTGTCTCATAACCATAGCTAAGTTTTGAAGCAGATTTAGGACACTCTTAAGAACCAATAGGACTGAAAAATAACTTAGAAAAACCCAAAAAATATTTCAGATTGGTATTCAATAAACATGGTGGTGGACCATAAAACCTTTTACCTCCAAAAGAGCTAAAAAATTCCACTTGGTGACTCCACAATCCTAAACAGACCTTAAGACTCCACTGGGGAGACCCATAATCATTGTAACATCATTTAAGCTCAGTAAGAGGATTTTAGGATTAAAATTTTCTTGTTTGAAAGATCAGTTAGCCTCTTAAAGATTGTCATATCTGGTTAAACTTTTCTTGTTTAGTTGGGTCTGAAAAACATAGCATAGTGGCTCCTAGGAAGATTCATACTAGAGCCTACCCTGACCCAAACCCACCTGAGATAGTTGATAACCCGGAAAGTATCCTTAGGAAGTCTCCTAAGATAAAATTTTCAACTGTTTTCAGATCACCCTTGAGAGCTCATTCATTTCGTGAAAATATTGCAGCTCTACAACAATCAAAATTAGATCTAAGAAATCCATTTAGAACTAGGTCTCTTAATGATTTGGATCAGCTAGATTCTGAGTCTTCACTTTCATCCCTGGAAACATGTGAACATCCTGGTAGTAGAGAAACAACACCTCTTGATTTACATTTCTTTTCCAACTTAGGTGTCTCTCATCCAAGATCAGCTCAGAAATCTACTATTGTTCCATCCACTGTCCAAACCACTTCATTTCAGCCCACTTTCCCTCTTGTTAATCCACCTCTTGTAAATCCACCCCCACCACATATCATGGCAGCATGGTATGCTCCCTTAGTCCTTCCGGTACCCTTGGTCAATATTCCACAAGACTATCAGTCCAAAATACATTTGTATGATGCCAGTAATACTACAACTGCATCACAACATGTGACTAAAATGAATGACTACTTTGACAGAAATGAAATTGATGATGATTCTATCAAACTTAGACTATTTTCTCAGAGTTTGGGGGGAGAAGTAATAAAATGGTTTAAAGGATTAGCCCCCCATGGTATAAATTATCTCCAATACTTCCATCAGACTTCCTTAAATAAATGGGAAGTTTGAAAGAACCCTCTTCAAATACTCTCTTATTACAAAAATCTCCACCGAAACACAGGGTAAAGTGTACAAGCTTATTGAATAGATTTAATAGCGTTTATAATTCCCTTCCCCCAGATTTGAAACCTCCATAAGGATCAGCATTAAACAAGTTTCCTGAAGGGTTCAACCCTGAAATGGCCTATCAGCTAAGAGAAAGAGATCCTCTAACCCTTGAAGATATGCAAAAAGGGGCTCTTGTTGTGGAAGTAAACTTAATGGAGAAAAGAGAAAGAATGAAGAATGAGAAGAGAGTGTCCTTTAGAGAAGAATCCACACCTTCCACATCCAGCTCAAAGATGAAAAGAATGATGGAGGAGATGATGAAGAAAATGAGCATTCTTGAGAGAGCACAAGGAAGTCAAAACCAAACTGCTCCTCGAAACAGAAACCAAAACCAGAATCAAAATTTTAGAAGAAATCAACTTCCAAATAGACCAAGGGAGAATGATCAACAGATCACTCCTCCTTTTTATCAAAACTATGTGAGTGAGGTTGAAGACACAGATGAGCAAATAGAGGATGATGATATAAATATGTTGGGAGTAGATAATGATGACTTTGAAGTTCATTATGATAGAAAGCAAGGTCTTTATACACCCTATGATGACAAAAGAGATGATGACGAAATTTATTATCAAGACATGGAAAATGTTATCATAGAACCTCAAAAGGAATATGACCTTAGAAGCAAGAAGAATCTAGAAACCCTCAACAACAAAACCTCTGAAAAATCTTCACAAAACAACACTGCAAGTAAACCAAAAATTGTAAAACAGAAAGATAAGACAGTGGCTGGAAATTCTAATAAAGGTAAAGAGAAAGGCACTCAAAACAATGCAAAACAGAGTGCAGACCTTAGTAGTGTTAGCACCTCAGCTAATACTCCCGTTAAAACAATTTTGTCAAATGTAAATAGAACAAATCAGAAAACTCATTTTGCTAATAGGGTGGATGTTAATAAGGCTGAAACAAGCACTTCAAAGAATCAGATGCCTTTTAGTTTGGAGCAGGAAATTTCCAAAATTAAAATCTCTGTTCCTCTCTCTGAACTAGCTGCCCAAAATGTATATAGAACCCAAATTTTGAAGGCTTTAAACATAGAGGATAATAATGACACAGTCAATCTTAATGATGACTAGCCAGAGCTTATTTTTGTTCCAAATATTGAAGGTAGATATCAAGAGGGACCTGTTCCTCCCTTTTATGTAAGTTTAAACGTTCATGACAAGATTTTGCATAACGCTATGCATGACTCATGGGCTTCTCATAATTTAATGCCAAAAGCTGTAATGGAGAGCTTGGGTCTAGAAATCACCAGACCTTATAAATACCTTTACTCCTTTGACTCAAGCATAGTAAAATGTTTAGGATTAATCAAAGACCTCTGCCTTAACTTAGCCCAGATTGCAGCCAAATGTTTGGTCATGGATATTGTTGTGGCTGATGTCCCCCCAAAGTATGGAATATTGTTATCAAGGTCTTGGGGGGCTAAGTTACAAGGGACTATGCAGATGGACATGACCTACGTGACCATCCCTGTTTTTAATCAGACAAGAAGACTTTACAGGGAATCCCATATGCAACTCATGGTCACTAGTCAAGACAAGCCTCAAAACTCTCCTCTATATTCTGTAAATACCAGCCTTGATTCTTTTATTCTTTTCAACGATGAATCGTTTAATGAAAAAGTCACTTTAACTAAATTAATGGCCGATAGAGAGGAGGAGGAAGACACCACAAAAGTGTCAAAATAGTTTGTTGAACCTGTGAATAACATCATACAACAGACCCGTATTGAGCTAAAAATCATGCATCCATTTTAACCTTGACAGTCAAGGAATCATTCCTCAACATAGTGAAAAACCTGAGGAATTGAAACAAATACAACAAAGTGTTAATTTTCAAGAACAAACCGAAAACACACTTGATCAAATGAAAGAGCTTGAAACTAGTCCTTTGTGGAGTATGTACTTTGATGGATCCTGCACTAGGAGCAACACTGGTGCAGGGGTCTGGATACGTAACACTAAAATAAACCGCATAGAAAGCCTTTCCTGTAGATTAAACTTTCAGTGCTCCAATAACATAGCGGAGTATGAATCCCTTCTTTTAAGCTTGCATCTGTTGAAGAAACTAGGAGCCCAAAGAATTAGAGTGCATGGGGATTTAGAATTAATCATTAGGCAGGTCAATGGGGAATACAAAGCTAACCACCCTAGAATCAGGGCCTGCCAAAACGATGTCATGGATCTATTAAAAACTTTTGAGGAGTCCAATTTTATTTTTGTCCCAAGAAGAAAAAAATATCATGGCCCACAACTTAGCTTTTGCAGCTACAACATGTTTAATGCCATATGAAACCAAAGAATTCTCAACTCAGATTAAATTCAGACTTGCTATTCCTAATAACGAGAAGTATTGGAAAGTGTTTGACAGGGACAAACAAATAGAAGACTTCATGCAGTTCAGAAATGAATTTGAACTTCACAGTTTGGATTCAGAAACAGACTACCCTAGTGAAGAAAATTTTTTTGGTGAAGAAGAACCGTCTCCTAAGCTTGCTGATATTAATCTGTTGTCAAGCAGACTTGAAAACACAACAGAGATAATTTCAGAGTTAGAAACAGAAGACTTGGAAACTTTTCATTCTAATGATGAAAGTTTGCCGAAGGGTCTGTCTCCTTTAGAAGAGTTGTTCGATTTCAACGATGTGGCTAAGAAGCCAAAACTGGAGCCTGTAGAGACTGAAGTTGAAGAGTGTAATATAGTCAGCGAACTTAAACCTAAAATGATTAAATTGTCTAAGACTTTACCATCTCACATTAAACTCAAGTACATGAGCTGTTTAAAGAATTTTTTGATGTTTTTGTGTGGAGTTACGAAGATCTGAAATCCTATGAAACTGAAATAATTCAACACAAAATCCCTCTCAAGGAAAACCAAAAGCCATTAAAACAAAAGCTATGCAGAATAAACCCTGTTCAGTTACCTTTGGTTGAGAAGGAGATGAAGAAAATGTATGAAGCTGGTATTATTTTCCCTATTAGATATTCTGAGTGGGTGTATAATCTGGTGTCGGTTAGGAAGAAAACAGGAGAGATTAGGCTTTGTATAGACTTTAGAGACTTAAACAAAGCTTCACTCAAGGACAACTACCCATTACCTAAGATGGACCACATATTACAAAGGGTAGTTGGTTCAAAAAGAATTTCTTTGCTAGATGGCTATTCAGGGTACAATAAGATTTTAGTCCACCCTGATGATCAAATAAACACAACGTTTACCACACCTTGGGGCACTTTCATGTATGTGAAAATTCCTTTCGGTCTAATGACTTTTGGAGAAAATTTTTAGAGAGCCATGGACATAGCATTCTCGGAGGAAATGGGCTACTTCATCATTATTTACCTGGATGATGTTAATGTGTTTTCAAATACAGATGAAGAGCACTTAGAACATTTGAGAAAAATTTTCGAGAAATGCAGAAAGTTTGGGATATCTTTAAACCCTAAGAAAACACTATTCGGTCTCCAAGAAGGTAAACTTCTTGGGCACATTATTTCAGAAGAGGGTATTAAGATAGATCCAAAGAGGATTGAGGCCATATTACAAATATCTCATCCTCGAAACATCAAGGAACTACAATCTCTCATCAGAAAGATTAATTTCTTGAGAAGGTTCATAGCCAACTTAGCTGAGCTCCCTAGGAATATAAAAAACATGTTGAAAAAGGGGAAAGGGGTTAAATGGACCTTAGAAGCAAAGAAGTCCTTTGAGCTAGTGAAACAAGTGCTAACCAAAACACCAGTCCTAATAAGTCCTAAATTTTCGAAAGATTTTTATATTTTTTCGTTTGCATCAGAACATACAATAGCTGTTGTCGTTTTACAGAAAAATCCACAAGGACAAGAACAGCCTATTGCATTCTTTAGCAAGGCATTGAGGGATTCCCCTTTGAAGTATAACATTATGGAAAAGCAAGATTTTTCTTTGGTTAAAGCTTTAAAATATTTTAGAGTATACATCCCTCACTCACACATCATTGCCTTTCTCCCAAATTCAGTTGTAAAATACATTCTAACATAGGACCCAAATGGTAAGAGAGGTAAGTGGATTGCGGTTATTCTTGAATATGATTTAGAGATAAAGCCCACTAAACTCATCAGAGGCCAAGGTCTAGCTAGATTAATGGATGAATCAAATTTTGAAGTTCTTGATATTAATATGATTTATGCTTTAGATGACCAAGAAGAATTCTCAACTCCCATTGTTGAAGAACATTTTATGAATTCCTCTTGGTATGTTGATAATTTATTTGTTTTGCTTAATTTGAATACACGTCCCGGTTTATCAAAAACAAAGTCTAGGTTTTTGAAGTTAAAAGTTGTAAACTATTGCATTATAGATAAATGTCTTTATTGGAAAAATGAAAGTGGGATATTGCGTAAATGTTTTCCTGAGTTTGATGCAGAGAAGGTTAAGCACGAATTCCATAAAGGAGAATCTGGAGGCCACCTATACTAGATGACAACAACCAACAAAATCTTAAGGGATAGTTATTATTGGCCCACTCTCTTTCTTGATATACACAAGATGATCATTTCCTGTCATAAATGCCAACTATTTGAAATCAAAAGAAAGATGCTACCCTTACCTCTGCATCCCATCACTGTTGAAGCTCCATTTTAGTAGTGGGGATTTGACTTCATAGGAGAAATCCATCCACCATCATCTGCCCAAAATAAATGGATTCTCACTGCCACAGACTACTTCACCAAATGGATAGAAGCCATCCCTTGTAGGCAAGCCAATGATTCTATCATTTTTAAATTCATAGAGACTAATATTCTCTCTAGATTTGGCTATCCTACCAAGATCATCACTGGTAATGCAGCAACATTTGGGTCAAAGAACATGGTTGAATTCTGTCACAAATATCAAATAACATTAGGTCATTCTACGACCTATTACCCTCAAGGTAATGGACTAGCAGAATCCTCAAACAAGAGTTTGGTGAAAATAATCAAGAAGTTGTTGGAGGACAACAAGAAGTCTTGGCACACAAAGCTTGTTCATGCACTTTGGGCTGACAGATTGAATTTGAAGAAATATATTGGAATGTCACCTTTCCAGCTTGTGTATGGTACTGATGTAATTTTTCCTACCAGCCTTGGTGTACCAGTTATGAAATTGATTCAAGAGTTTCAAACTGAAGATAATGACATGATCAGAAGAATGAATTAGACAATTGACCTTCAGCAAACCAGAGAGGAGGTTTACAACAAAGCATTACAAAAGAAAAACAGCATCAAAAAGCTTTTTGACGGAAGAACAAAGGCCAGCAATTTCAATATTGGGGAAAAAGTTTTAAAGTGGGACTCAAGGAGGGAAGACAAGAGCAAGCATGGAAAATTTGACAACCTATGGCTTGGCCCTTATCTTATTCATTCAGTTGCTGGTAACAATGCTTATTTCTTACAAGAGTTGAATGGAGCTGAACTATTTGGAGGTCCTGTTAATGGCAGGATGCTCAAACATTACTTCTCTTGATCCATGCCATGTTTTGAAGCCATTTTATCTTTTTTTCCATTATAAATATTTCATCCATCATTGCATTCAAGGTTAGAAAAATAAAAAATACAAAAACAATAGAAGAAATAAAAGAGGGCAGATTGTAAAAAAAATAAAGGTATAGCCCCATACCAAAAAAGAGAAACAAATTTGAAAGTGTGCTAGATGAAATGCCACTCATGAAAAACACACTTCTAATTAGTCAAATGACCTAATATTTACTAATTAGTTTAAAATTTACTGCTGATAGGTTAGTGAATTTAATTTCCAAACACCTTAATCTTGGCTTATCAGTTAGGGAGATTAGGGTAGAAATTAAAGGTTCAAACAAGCTTAAAATCTGAACCTAAGTTTTTGAGAAAAGAATCCCTCTGAACTGTTTATTTTATGAGTGAAAATCATAGGTAAACTGGTTCTAATCAGCTTAAAATCTAAACCAGTTGATAAAGGGAAAACAGCTCAAACAGAAGTAAAAAACAGAGCTGAACCAAAGAGAAGGATATGTTCAGAACTTTCAGATCTTAATCCTTCTATTTTTGTTTTAACATTTTCTTAGAAATAATTTCTATGTGAAGCTTGTTGTTTTATGCCATAGACCACAACAAGTCAAACAACTTAATCTTGACTTGACTGTTTTTAAATTTCAGTTTTAGAAATTAGTGGATAAAAATATGTTAGACTGATTATTCCTAATAGATAGTAGATTAGGTAGAGAAGCATATGAACTCAACTGTTTAATCTGAGTTCATGGAGAAATAAGAAGTAGAAATAGATTAGATTTTTTTCTTTCAAAAGAATAAAATGTTGTAAGATATTTTGCCAATCCAAGTGCACTCTAAGGAAGAAAAAATGTTACATCGGTAGGATTGGGTAGGTAGAAAGCTTGTTGAGGAAGATCCATTGTTTTTCATGGCTGCTAACATGTTTCAGAGCAAAATAAGATCATCCAGATAAAAAAAGACAACCGAATGGATGAGGCACTAATCAGCCTCTAGAGAATGCAAGTATGAATTTCTTGATGCCTTCAAGAAGGCACCATCCCCAAGTGGAGCCACTGGTAGCCATCTATAAAATTTGTTATATCAAAAGGTGGCTAAATCATTTTTTGGAGCCTTCAAGAAACAATTTCATTACTAAAAATGTTATCTCTTAAAGACTCATGAAGACATCAGGCCCTTTGTTTAAATCTTCGCTGTTGTTTCCCTTTCAGAACTCTGAAATTTTGCTAATTTCATAGAGAAAATACTGCTGCAAAAACACCATTTTTTCCTTCCATTCACTTCAAACTAACCTCCATTTTTACCCCTTTATTCCCCATGAAATTCCTCTATTTTCATGATATCCCTTCTTCCCTTCATGAAAATACTCTTTTAACGTTTAAAACTCATTTTTAGACTTTATCGAAACCCCCAAATCCATCTAAAAATCTTGAAAATTTCATAAAAATATGTGTTTTTGACTATGGGTTTAAGCCCCCTTGGGCTAAATCCTAAACCAATTCCCCACCATATGCCTCAGCACTACGAACCAAGTGCTAAACCCTTTCGGGGCTTATCGCATTGAAACGATTGCAGTGCGCAAGTCTGTTTGTTTGTGTTAACAAACGTTCTGATGTGATTAACCCTTTGTTTATAAATCCCCTATCTTATTACTATTTCATACAATGAAAAAAACCCGTCTCCGATGCATTTTTCCTTTGAAAAACATGAAACCCACTTTTTCCTAAGTTTTGGTCTAAACCCTCCAAAGAAATGTTTTTTAATGTAAATAGGTAGATTGAAAAGCCCCGCATCATTTTTCTGATGCGATTGAGCCCCTTCGTATAAACCCCGCCTTCTGCCTCTCTTCATATAAACCTACACCTGGGACTAAGTGTTAAAGTCCCGTAGCGCTAATCACATCGGAAAATTTTTGAATGGGTAGATTCAAAAGAACGAAGGCCCGATCCCGATTGGCCCTTTCTGTGTATAAGCCCTGGGCCTATCCCATTTCATATAAACCAATGGCCCCGCAGCTGGGCGCCAATCCACATATATTTAACCCAACCTGAACCATAAAAAACCTTTTTATTTTATAAAATTTTGGGTTTTCATAAGTATTAAGGGTTTCCACTGGTGCATGATTAAAAACAATATCCACCGTTGATCTAAAAAAGATCAATGGGCCACGCAGTGTCACATCGGAAAAATTCAAAGGGCGCATTTCATGTTATATTTACCTCTCCCCGATTGGCGATATCCCAATCAATCGTGAGCCGTTGATCTCCTCCCTGCCTTCTCAGATCTGACAGCCCTCATTTGCTCCGATTATAAACCCTTCCTCCACCTTTTTGAATCCCTCCAATTCAGTCCCCACCATCGATCTGATCCTCAGATCGATGGCTAGTGCTAAATCGCATCGGCACCATTCAAAGTTCTCCCCGCCGATCGCATGCCTCCGATTGCATCGAGACCGTCCATGTGTCTAGATTGGATGGTCTAGATTGCATCTACCGACTTTGGTTAAAAACATACACCCCACTTCATAATATTGTTTCGTCCAATCACAGTCGTTGATCTCTGTAGATCAACGACCCTCGATAAACCTTTCTCTGCGTTTGTATTATTTCATTCAGCCTCCAGTTTCAATCCCGACCATTGATATTTTCCATCCAACGGCTCATATTAAACCTGACAGGCCTGCCTCCTATGGGTCCTGCCTTCTTCAAAACTTGATCTCTGCCATCGATCTCTTGATCGGAAGGTCCATAATAAAACTGCCCCATCTCTTGTTTCCCACACATCTAGTCAGTTTCGCGCTCATTCCCTGTCGTACGATCTGAAGGCCTATATCTGACGGCCCATGCAAAGTTTCGCGCAACTTTAAGTAAGGAGGATAATTCTTAGAATTTATGCGACATAAATTTTTTTTAAAAGACACGTGTCATCCTCTGGCACATATTGTGTTCCAAAGGTAAAAAATGCCTATCTTCTTTTTCCCCGCACGATACTATCGGTTTCTCCACCCGAAACCACTTTCCTCTCTTCCATTGTGTTTTAACATGTGCCTCCTCAACCATTGATCTCCATGGGCTTATCGCATCCGATGGCCCAGATTATTTCCGAACCCCAAATTCCTCTCCTATGCATTTTACCTCCACCAAAGGAAATTTCACCTATTTTCTTTGTTTTTCATCCAATATAATTATAAAGTGACTCCATCGCATTATATTGTTACATTTGCTCCCAACCGTTGATCTCTGCAAGATCAACGGTCTTAACATAAAGTCCCCACTGTTTTCTCCCATTGTTCTCCCTTTGACCTCCACGAATAGATCTCCACCGTTGATTGCCCTCATCCAACGGCCTCGCTCCTCCCACAACTTCTGAAGCAGTCTTACCCATTAATGCAGGATTTCTTAACATTTTTATGTGTTTTTCAGGTTTCAATAGGATTTCCATTGTTTTAAAGGAAAGCAGAAGACCAAGGATGACGATCCCTCGAACCTTTGTTCATGAAAAGATGTCCATCTGTGGGGTTCACTCCACGTTTCATCAGTATGTCATGGGCACTGATGACATAAGAGCCCCTGTCGCACCTGCACATCAACAAGACACAGACAATTGAAATAAACGAAGAGTATCAGTGTTGAAAACTAAAACAAAACAGAACTGAAAATCAAAAGCCTAATCCTCTGAATTAAAACACAATTACAGGAAAATCAAAAGATTTATTAGTCAGAGGATACCTCCACTACCACATAAGGGGAAAATTGATTCCTCTCAGCTACCTAATGCCACCTGTAGCCTCAAATCATTCAACAGAGGTTGAGTTATGATAAGAAAAGAAGATATTTGCCTCAGCACAACCAAATATTTAATTCTGCCAAAGGAACTTAATGCAAAAATATCAACAGAGTTATTACAACATGAGACGGAGCCTTAGAGTCAACAAAAGCTCCCACCGAGCTTAACTCTTAAATGTAAAACAATTAATACAGACAAATATATCTAAACTTCTCCATTGAGCCCCTCAAAGGCAGAGAAGTACTAAATCTATATTAATAGAAACCTTAGATATTTTCTCTTTCGACCTCCTCATCCTTTTATAAAATCTCATTGAGGAGTTCATTGTAAACGTTGGTTGCAGAACTTTGAAATATACTTGTGCTAAAAAATTATACCTGTAAATAGTATTCAAAGGCTCTTGAAGCTCTATTTTTAGTCACATAAATTAGGCTGAGAAGTATGATTGTTGAACTGAAACACTAGACTTGAATATTGTAACTGGTTTGGAGCATCAATACAAGCTGATTTATGGGATCCTGGTCTATGTCAATGGTGATGTTATTTCTTATTGTAAATTGTTATTTTATTTCTGTTTCCATACTTTCCATCTTCTCTGATAAAGAACAACAATTATAGAGTTAGGATTTACTGTATATCAGTACCCTTCTCTGACTGATAATCTTTATCTACATGTTTTCTTCCAAATTGTGTTGTTTAGGAATGATTTAATTCAACTTAAGCAGTTAGGAATGCTGGCATTCCCTCGTCCTACTATCTGAGCTGAATGTCATTCTTGAATGTTATTTTCATTTTATGTTAAGTAGAGATGAACTAAGGAAGTAATGGTGAGCCCTATCCTTTAGTTTTATCCCCAAAGACTATCTGAAAGTTTTCCTTGGAGTATGTTGAAAGCAGGCTAGGTTCAAAGTCCTTACCTGATCTTAGACTATTCTTTGTTATCTTATGTGTTTGTCTTGAAATTTCACTAAGTAAAGTAGAGCTAGAGAGAATTTATGGTGAGCCCTGTCCTCTCGTTTCTTCTCCAACAATTGCTTTTAAAGTTTCCATTTGTTTTTAAAAAAAATTTCTATTGAAAGTGCATCAAAAGCTAGCTAGTTTCGAAGTACTTACCAGATCTTAGATTACTTTTATTTATTTCTTAATTGTGTGCCAAAAGCAGGATAGTTTCAAAGTACTTACTTGATCTTAGGCTGCTCTTTGTTATTCATCTGTTAATTCCCCTTTCTTGTTGTATCATTTCATTCCATAAAATCAACTTTAAAGAGATCCTTCGACATAGATGACTTGGCCCATGGACCACTCTTGAGCCTTGTCGTTTCAATTAAACCCTATTATGAATCCATAGCCCAACAGACTAAAAACCAACATTATATCTATCTAATCAGCCAAATCTTGTTCTAATTGCTTGCAACTTCATACCTTTGAAACTCTTTCACTTATAAATTTCCACTCAACTAATAATCATGCTCAACCATCCAAAAACAAAACAAACATTCGGCCTTCATAACTAGCCTAATATCATTACACAAAATCCTTAAAGATAAATCCAATCTTTGCACTTATTGGAGAGATCCCCCTCCAGATTCAGGAAGGCTAGATCCTAGAATCCCAAAGTGTTTGAAATAGTGTTCTCCCTACAGTTGGACTTTGTCAATCTTGCTAATTACAGGGAGCTAAAATCAAGCAGCCAAAAGCATTCAACACTTCGTTCAATAGAAGATCTTCCCACACAACTCTCAGCTCGTCTGTCAGCATATCAGCGAATTAAGGTCCACGTCCTAAACTGCCCCACTACATCAGCACATTAGCAACAATGCAACACAGGAAAAAAGGGTCGACTATTTTTTTTTCAAAGAGGGAATTTATTCTTTTGATGATGGATAGTGCCATTCGAGAAACCTAACTACTTTTGATGTAATTATGCACTCCTTCAATTAGTAGTTGTAATAAATATAACCAGAGTCCTATTAGGAGATTAAATCTTAATGGATAGGTGTATTTTTATAGATGTGTTAGTTTGAAGGTTCGATGATCCAAAATCATATGTAATGTAAAGAAAGTCTATTTATAGACAGAAAATAAAATATCAAAGGGTTGGAGAATGTTGTACCGAACTGCTACTCTGTAATAGTTTTTCGGTTTTAGAAATATACAATCATATTTTCTTTTTTACCTGAGATTCGAAGGAGGTCGAAGGAGGTGTTCAATGTGTTATATGTTCTATATCTTTCATGTTTAATACCTGTAGTTATTTTTATGTCTAATTACTCAGAACTCATGGTAACATGCTCTGACTTCCTTTAGAGGTTAAACTGTTGTTTTCTTCTCGTGTTGTGTGTACTATCATTTCATTTAAGCCTCGAGAGCCTCAGTTTCCATAAGAAGAAATAATTTCATTGAGTTTACTGATATTGACCCCATAGCCCAATGGTAGAAAGTCCTTACACTTTCAACCTGCAATCAATCACAATCAACTTACAATTATAGAGTTAGCCATCTGCTAGAATTTCCATTGAAAATTATAAATTACCTTGAGTGATCCCTCTCAAACTAAAGAGGCTAATCTTCAGCCAAAAGTGGTTTGAAAGAGTTACATTAAGTTGATTGATGAGAAGCCTATCAGAATCAATTTGGCGATAACAGGATCAATGTGGATTGTGTTCTTGCACCTTGTTAGCCTTCGCCAACAACAACTCCAAAATTTTGGTGTTCGAGAATAAACTATTCAACCCTTTTCCACATTAATTTATCAATCCAAGTGCGTACATTATTTCAAGGTAATGTGCAAGGTATATGCAGGAGCAATGGCACAATCCAACATTAATCATAGATTTAACAGCTGAAATAAACAATAATCAGTGCAACAATAATTAAAGATAAATTGCAGAGTTACAAAAACATTCACAGCAATCAAGGAAAAATACCATTTCAATGATTAAAATGTAAAAATAGAAATGTGAGAACAACACAGAGAAATAACGCAGCACCTGGTCAGAAGAGTGGGCCCAACTCTCTGACCAGGGTTGAGATGGATTCACAGCTTACATATAGAACAACAAAATGGATTTCATTCAATTAATTAAACAATCTTATTTTACAAAATTGATCTCTTGAATGGCTAACCTGATTCACAGCCTTGAAACCATTCTTATACAATTGTTCAGAAAACCTTGTTTCTCAAATTTGACAACTAATGTCTACAAATATATAATTGTTAAAACGACCAAACTAGTTGCCGAGAGAAAACAAGAAAGGTCTGAAATTGGTCCGGAATTTGGTATGTTGTTACAGAAATATCGAAATAGTGCTATAAACTCGGAGTTTCTCCCATGATCTACACATACGACTCTTTGACCATTAGATTTGCGGAAACAACAGAATTAGTAACTTGCTTAGGAAAAATACCCATGACTATTATTTCATTAATTAAACATTCCAGATAAGACAATGGAAGGGGTTTTACCTTGTGTGTTAGAGCATTTAATGAATCTTAATGATACAAATAAGTGAAAGAGTGGGTGAAAATGGAGGGAAAAAATATGCAGATTTGGTACCCAACAACATCCCAATCACTTTATAATTGCACATGGGAAATTTTGTATAAATATAATTGATATTTATGTTCCCTTTAACCTCTGTCTCAAATTTGTCTTCCTCAAAACTGACATGCATGCAGCTATTAATAGTGAATTACTAGTTATCTGATTGATCACTCATTGTGAATTAAATCTAATTTAATTCACTACTTGACCTCTCACTAGCTCATCACTTAGTTACAAATATTTAAATTTATTTTAACTCATTCAATTGACTTAACTAATTCACACCTGTACCCCACTAATGCATCAACTACAACTGAACCCAAAAAATATTAGATTAATCCCTCTACATGCCTCATCTTAGACCCTTAAACTCGGATTTCTTGAGCTAACTCAGTCATCATGACTTAGTTAACTGACAGAATTTGTTATGAGATGAAATTACAATTTATTGTCCAATTTATTTAAGGGAAAAATAAATTAGACGCCCCACATTCCTCACTCCTTGTGCATTAAAATTCCTCACCACTGTGGGTGATTTTTTTTTTTGTCTGTTCTGGTTTCCAATTTCAAGGTTTCTTGTGGAAAATTTCAACATTTCAGAATTTGATGCGGCCTTCACACAAAGACACCATTGAAATAACATGCCCAGATTCTCATGAGAAACCTATCTTAAGCTTGATCTGCCATAAGAGAATAAACAATATTCCATCTTACTTCCTAGCTCGAGCCAACCATTAAGGTATGCAACATTATTGTGAACCCTCACATGATGATCTTGCTCTTGGAGGATGATCATGGCCTCCCTCCTTACTCGGCCCTCTTACTTGACCTAATTTAGGACTACATCTCTCTACACCCCCTTGATCAAATGAGATCATTCTCACTTTATGTTTTTCTTTCATCCTAAGGCCTCCTTAAATAGTTTTTCCTAGACCCCTTAGGAACCCTCTAGAACTTACAGGTTTTATCCACTTAGACCTTAGGAAATATCAATTTCCCTTTTTAATTTTATTTTAGATTTGAAACCCCATCTTGGGTCCAAAATCCCTTTGCTTGGCTTATTTTCCCACAAATACTTTTGTGACCAAAATCACACAAACCCATCTCACTAGGCTTGTGGACTACCTCCCAAGCTACACAATTCATAAACATAGTCTAGTTGTAGTAACCGTAACTTGGTCAAGCTCTTGTATTCAAGCGAGGGCTTGGTTGGGTTCCCAAGTTGCAAATTAAGTAAGGGTACTTGTGAGGGCATGATAGCTAGGGAGGGACAAGGCATGCACATTAGGAATGAAAAGGCATGCGAACACATGTTGGAAAATGCCAATGCATGCTGAAGAGTGTTAGGGAGTGTCGGGGCATATCAACGGATAATTAGGTCAAAATTCATGGAAAGTAACGAATAAGAGTAAGTGCTAGGGAGTGTCAGTGAATTCGAGTGTGCTAAGGACAAAGTGTGTTAGGATAATTTCATAATAGGATTTACAGGAGGCATGCCTACAATTGTTATACGGGGCTCAACATAACAGTTTTAGACAAACGGAGATCACTTTGTACTAGACACAACATTGTTTTGCCTTTAGTTGTTTTCTTTATATTATAAGTGGCACACTTTGGCTACATGATAATTTTTTAAACTATTGTAGATAATTGCATATTTTACATTGTTGTGTATAAGTTTTGGGGCACTCGAATTTTGTCAACTTATATATTTTGTGCCTTATGCATCTTGTGGTTCTGGAAAAATCTTAGTTAATGTTCTACTATTTATATGAACTGAACATACATGTGAAATATTTCCTATGTAAGATATGTTCCTTAGTTGTTTTATGGCCATGGCTAGATCATGTGATCCTTGTCTTGGTAACTAGTTAAGTGGGACAATTTGAGCTTGGACATGAGCAGTTCTTAGGTGAACTAGGCACAATATACTCATAGTAGGTGAAATTGGTTAAGTTGTTGCAGTTGAAGCAAGCCAATATTGTCACATGAACTGTAGTAGCCAAGGAATTTATTGGGTTCCCAAGTCGTGAAAAAATGTAAAGGCTAGATTTGAGTACATGAGTGTCAAGGTGTGCTAGGGAATGCTAAGATGTGTCAGATAGTCCGAAGGCATGTCAAACATGCTAAGATGTGCCAAGTGATAAGGCATACCAATATGTGCAAGGGTGTGTCAATGCGTGCAAGGGACTGCCAAGGAAACAAAAGGGAGAAAAGTGTTAAACTAAAAGGAAATGAACACATAAGAGGGTTAATAAGTCATCAATTTACCTTTTCCAGGCGGGAAATTCTAGGCACACCAACACTAGGCACCAATAGGTGCCAAGTGCAAAGTCTTACTGCATTCTAAGTGCCAAGTCTTCCTTTGTTGCTTCTCATCTACTTTCCAACAGTTGATCTCAAACAAATTTAATATTAAACCATGCCAAATCATACCAAGGCATGTCAATGTATTCCATACATGCTAAGAATTTCCAAGAACAAATACGTGCCAAGTGCCAATATGTGTCACAGAGTGTTATGCATGCTATGAAGTCGAAGGACATGTTGAAGAGTGCCAAGGTGTCCTAGAGAGTGATAATGCATGCTGAGGAGTGTTAAGTAGTACTAGGACAAAACATTACGGCTAGAGAACTAGGTAAAAATTCATGGAAGTTAATGAATATGAGTAACGTGTGCCAGGGACTAGTGTTAATAAGTTCTAGCTTTCATGCCAAGGAGGGAGTGACAAGGTATGATAAGTATTGATAAGGCATGCTAGGGATTATCAAGGCATGTCAAGAAGTTTGAAACTATGCTTGGGAGTTCCAGGTTGTGTTAATTATATGTTCCAAATAGTGCCAAGATAAGCCAATATGTTAGGCCTTGAATTATGCCCATGTTTTCATCATGCAATATCATCGTTCATACCCTAAAACCATAGGTTTTAACCTGTTCCGTACCCTAATTCCATAAATTGCAGTCAAATACACTCCATGGTTGGTTGTCACTATTTTTCTTCGATTTAATGTGATTAAAGATTATTATGCCATGCTTTACTAATGACGGTTTTTTCTAAGTTAATTTGTCATAAGGTTCCATCGCTGAAATTCTTCACAAGTTAGTAGAGTACGGAAATGTCCAATTTGGGGCTTTGACACTTTTGGCATGCTTCCAGAGAAATCAAGAGAGGTTATTGTCAAAAATAATGTTATAATACCTTCCCTAACTTTTATTGCACCCAGGTGTTACACTGAAAATTGTCATCTTGAAATTCTGCTATGTGTATGAGCTCATTATCACTCATACTTCCTCCTTTTCAAGTCTAACATATCAATTCCTCATGTCAAGCCTTGAAAATCAGAGAAAAATTCCTAAAGATCTCCTTAAATTTGGTGTCTCACTTTCTCTATATCTTGCCTGCGGTCCCACACCTAATGTTCATGTCTTCTACGTACCTAAACGCACTTTCTCTGTGTTATAGGTGCAGACCCCTGTAAAGATTAAAAAGGCGCAAGTAAACTCAGAAAAGCTCATTTTTAGTAAATTCTAGAAGCTTCCAGAAAATATCTTGCGGTGGCAGAACCGCTCTTATGAGGTTCATGTATCCCTTACCTTATGGAGCTAACCCCTTGATGTGAGGAGCTTATCCCTTTGAAGGAGGATTCTATCCCTTCATAGTTGGAACTGAAAACCTCCTCTTTTCCACTATAAAAATAGGCATTGGGTAGCTGTTGAGCCCCAAATATGTCCTTCCTTTCCACCACATTTCACTTCATTTTCTTTGTCCCTCATCAATTACAGGCTTAAATGATCAATAGGATTGATTAGGACTACTTTAAGAATGTATATAATGACTAACTTGCTATGTTTTCATGATTTTTTTATTGTAGCAATTTTTGACTAGACCCGGCTACAGAACGTAGTCATTATGTAGCCAGTCGCCTATTCCGCAGCTATCTTCATTTTTATGCAGGTTCTAGGTGTCACCTCAAGGAAAAATGGATATGGTCATATTCCACATCACTCCCCCATAATTTCTTGCTCTCCACGAAGCCTGATCTCGAGTCTACAGGTGGTTATGCACGTGGGAAACCAAAACTAGGAGATAGACTTCTAATAGGACAAGGACTGTACAGATGTCCTTAATCATAGTACGAGGCCACCACCAGAGTCCTAGTTTGATTTTAGTTGGGAAATACAATTATTCATGTTTTATCTCAAAGACAGTTATGTAATTTTTTTATAAGTATGGCTCGGGAGATCGAGAAACAATTAGCTAGATTTATGTTTTATTGTTAGATCTCAGAAGACCGTAATACTCTGTTTTGAAGAATTTATCCTTTAATGAAAGAAGCATCAATTTATTGCAAGAGCTGAGTCAATCTTGAGTAGATTTGCGTGCTAATTCGGTGGTAGAGGGCCCCTGCTACCTGAGAAGCTTTGTTCATATGGTTTAGATAAGTAACTTAGCCTTGTTTCATTCTTAATTTAATCAATTTTCTGAACTTTGTGTTTTTATACTTACTTGAAGCGGATGCCATAGTTAGTATTATCCTTACAAAATCTTCCAAAATACCACTAACATTGGATGGGGTATAACTATAGTATTTTAGGAGTTATCTTCATTTCCTTGAACTTTATGTTTTTTTTGTGCTCAATGACATCAATTGTTACAGCCAGTCTTGTTCTTATTAATATCTTCCAAAATATCACTAACTCTGGATGAGACATAGCTGTGGTGTTTCAGAGCTTACTGTGTTTTGTTGAATTTTATGCTTTTATGCTCATTTAAATAACATGTTGCATCCAGTCCTGTTCTATAAATTATTCCAAAAAACCACTAAATCCGAATGAGACAGAGCTGAAACATTTCATAGAATTAGTTGCATTTTAGTCCAGTTGAAATACTTCGGAGGCAAATTTCACTCTAGTTTAATTCTGTCACTACATTTCAAGTTTGATAATGGCACTCTAGTTCAACTCTTTTCACTGTGTTTTAAGTTAGATTAGTGGCATTCTAGTTCAGTTCCATTTCATTGTATTTCAAGTTAGGTTAATGGCATTCTAGTTTAGTTGTGGTCACTTTGTTTCAAGTTTGATCAATTGCATTCTAGTTCAGTGTTATCCATTGTTCTTTAAGTTGTTTTAACTATCAAAATTAGACTTCATGGCCTTCATTGTTTACAAACTACTCTTGTTCTGAATTTCCATTAATACATCATCATAGGACAAGAATTAGTGATATCAGTTTAAGGCCTTGATTGTTCTGCAATCTTTTGCAATTTCACAAATAAGCCTTTTCCCAAAAATTATTCTAGAAAATCTCTAACTTTCGAATGAGGCTTAGTAGTGACAAGTTGAGCTGCAGAATGGATTAATATTAGCATTACAAGTTAATTCAGAGTATAAATCTTATTGTGCTAGAAATAATCTTTTCCAATTGTGTTCCAATAAACTTTTATCCATGGATGAGATTCTTTGTAATATTGTAAGATGATTGTTTACTTAGGAGAACCTCATTTGCACTAAACTTGTCCTTTTCTCAAGCTATTCCAATAAATTTATAATGAATGAATTGGATGAGTTCATGTTATGAGTTATTGAGGTCATGTTGTGATTTATTTCCTTGCTATGAGTCATTATCAAACTTTGAATTTTATGTTCTTTAGTATAGGTTTTGCTCTGTTTTTAGTGTGACCAACAACTGTTCTTTTTTAACATTTAGTTCTTTTCCTTCTTAACATAAAACCAAAAAACCAAAAACATTGTAAAAACATTAAACACAATGTAGTGAGAAACAGATACCTAGGCACATATAGTGCACCTCACTTCAGCAGTTTACTAACCCTGGTTGCTAATTTAGGACCTCAATTTAGGAACACTAAGTTGAGCACACTTTTTGGTGCCGTTGCCGGGGAAGTGTAACTAGGTGGCCTTGTTTCTTACCTCCCAAAAACAATGACATGCGTAGAGAAAGAGACTCAAGGGGTAGATTCATAAGAAGAAGAAGCTTGATTCCTTGAACACCACTTGTTTCACCAAGACCAAGAGCCAACACATCTTCAACTCAAACCCACATTCCATCCTTTACTGATCCTAGACTCTCAGAGGACTTAAGATCAGATATTCCATTAGAAATACCTTCCACTTCATCAACTAAACCTGTCTTAGAAGAATATTCAAGGATCCCTGCTAGAGGCACAAACTCTTCCACTTCCACAGAAGAATCAACTATGGCAGAAGAAGGGGGAGGAGGAGTCTTTAATGGAGAACACACACTATTTGGAGGGGGTAGAGGTAGAGGTAGAGGAGAAAAAGGTAGAGGTGCAGAAGGAGAAGGAGGAAGAGGAAGATGTAGAAGAGAAATGGGAAGCTCTTTTGGGTTTCCTATAGTAGATGAAGAAACCAATACAACTATGAAAAAAATTTCACCCTCTGTCCTTCCAAACTTTTATGGACTTAAAACTAAAGATCCTGAAACCTTCCTATTTGAATTTTAAGTCATATGTAGAACCTATGACTACTTACAAGATGCTCAAAAACTTAAACTATTTCCTTTAACATTGAAAGGAGAAACATTGAAGTGGTTTATGAGTTTGATCAACAGTTCTATTAGGACATGGGAAGACATTAAACAAGAATTTCTAGAGAGGTATTTGGATTACTGTATGCCAGTCAACCATAAGGAGGAAGTGTTTAAAATGCTACAAAAAGAGGATGAAGATTTGGAAGATTTGTTGGAGAGATTTAACTACAACATTAAAAGAGCAAAAATGGAAAACCTAGACCAAGATACCTTGAAAGCTCTCTTGTTGAAGACAATTAGGGATGAATGGTTAGATATCCTTAACATGATGGGAAAAGGGGATATATCTCAGCTCACATTACCTGAAATAGCTGAATTATGTATCCACCTTTCAAGAGGGAAATCTAAAATTGTAAAAGGACCAAGAGACCCTACTCTTGGAAGGGAAATTCTGCTTCTGGGACAGTAAGTAGGGAAGAATTAGGACATATGCTTGATGAGTTCAAATCTGATATCTTGGGGAGTATTAGTGAAAAAATAGACACCCTTAAGTTACAAAACAAGCAAAAAGCTGAATCTGATGCCTTAGCAATCTTTTTTCCCAAATGTAGAAAGAAACATGCCTTGAGAGAGTGCCCTTTGGATGCAAAATTTGTATAGACTTGTGTAATTTGTTCAGAAAAAAATGAGACCAAGAGTTGTCCTTCACTTCCTGATCTTAAAGCTATCTTTCAAGAAGAAACTCCTACAATTTCCACAAAATCTCTCAATTTTGTCTCTAGGAGGCCTTGGCAAGGACCTCAAACACAAGGATTTCATGATCAGTTGTATAATCAACCCCCACCAAATTGGAATTCTTGGCAGCAACCTTGGCCCCAATTTCAAAATCAATCACAAACTTGGGCGCAAGGAGCACAAAATCCCTATGGAAGATACCCTCAGTATTATCAATATCCACCATCCTATCCACCATATCCACATTTCCCTCCTCAACAAAATTTTCAACAAAATTTTCAACAAAATCCTCAAAATCCACAACATCAAAATCAACCACTTCCATTTCCATTTCCTCAGAAAAAAAATCAGTTGCCTGCCCAACCCATACCAAACCCCAACAATAAAAATCCTCAGAACACATACATGATAGAAGGCCAATAGTTTCCAACTTATTTGATCACTCCTTTAGACCTTAGTGATGTTCAACTTAGGTCTGGAAGAATACTTGAAAAGAGGAAACCTTCTGTAATCATACAAGAGAAAGACAATTCTGAGGAAGATTCTCTATGGGTAAATAAAAGTCTTGAAGAGAACACAACTTTCCAAGACTCAAATATTGAAAAATAAAAACAAAAAGAACCAATAATTTCAACTCCTATATTAGAGCAGCCATCAACATCCACTTCTACACCTCCCTTTCCAGAATGATTACAAATTGATAGGGGTGTAGAAAAACAAATTATGGTGTCTAATTATGATTTCCTAGATGAGCTGAGAAATTTTTGTATTAAGATCTCATTATTACAAGCCATCAAGGAAATTCCAATCTTAGCAAAGACAATAAAGGAGTTGAGCATGAAGAAAACTAGAAAAAGAATAAGAGAGATAAAGAAAATTCAACTGGCAGGAAAAATAGCATATATCATGATGGGTAAGATGGCTATTCCAAAGTATCTAGACCTAGGAAATCCAGTTGTTAAAATTCACATCAATGGAATTGAGATCCAAAGCACACTTATTGATTTAGGAGCAGCAATCAATATCATGAGTAGACAAATCATGGATAAACTGAAACTTCCTAATCTTGTTTTTACACCCACATTATTACAATTAGCAGACAGATCTGTGATCAAACCTGATGGGGTAATAGAAGACATTCCAATGTCCCTAGATTCTTGGGAATATCCTGTGGATTTTATGATCCTAACTCCTAAGAATAATATAGGGGGGCATCATGTTATATTAGGAAGACCTTGGTTAGCTACAGTTGATGCTTTCATTAGTTGTAGATCCGGTGATATGTACATATCTGATGGTAGTTCAACCAAGAAATTTACCTGGTATCCTCCAGCAAAAACAATTACAGAATTAGATGATGCTCAATGGATAGAGGATGAAGAAGACTTACAACCTCTCTTCACAATTTTAGAAATTAGTGAAGATAGCCAGATTCGGAATACCTTAGAAAACTTTGAATCCTCTTCGGAATAAAAAAATGAATAATTTCAAGAAGAATCCAACATTGAGTTTTTATCATCAAGATATATGTCTCTTTACTCCATGGATAAATTTGGCAGCTCTACAATTGAGATATTTCCAGGCAAAACTTTAAACATAAACAAGAACCTAGAGAAATCTCAACAAGAAGAGCTAGCCAAGATATTACAGAGACATTCTTCTGCATATGCATGGGAGTGCACTGATATGAAAGGGATAAGCCCCAAGACTTGCACTCATCACATCTATTGTAGCTCCTAGAGACAGCCTAGAGTTGTGATAGACCAGTGCCTAGGACATCTTAGCATAGCAAGGAGCGTATAGTATAATGTATGAAGTTGTCAGCTTCATCTCACATGCTATCTCCTGTAAATAGGGAAATGAAATAGAATGGGACCAAACTCTCAGAAACTGACACAGGAAAAGAGATACTGCAGAGGCAATATGCAGAAATATAATACAAAAGCAACAGACAATTCAGAGACAGTTTATTGTAAAGCAGGCCGATTCAGAAATACCTCACAGACATAAATTATCAGAAGGTGTATGTAGTGAAAGAAATAATGAGAAGATATTAGTTAGCACTGAGCTGGTACCTAGATATATAATACCACCATGCATGGGCTTACCAATCTAAGAATCCATACATGATAATAGCATTTTAAAAGCACCCTCCCAAAGCAACTAATATAGCAGAAGTATGGTTAGCTGAATAATGGAACAAAATATCATGCATGAGCCATATTTAAAGCGCCCGACTGATATAAGTATGGGTATAAACTAGGATGAATCCTTACCAGAAATCAGTGAGCCACTCGCATTCCAAAACATGATACAGGAAAGATGGATGAGATGGAATGATATAATAAATTACACATAAAAAGAGTTACAGACTGTGAAATACCAAAGATCAGAATCCTCTTTGACAGATAGAACTCCTCCTCACTGAAACCCTATGGGCTCTGAGCCTTCATACAAGAGTTTTACAAACTGTATACAAAAAGGCTTTCACTGTGTAATTTTCTGATAAAAATCTAGAACCCCTACAATGCGTTTCTTCATGATTTTTATAGGAGAAACTAGAAACATAGTAAAAGAGGTAGGTGATGAACATTTAATTTGCACAATTACAACAAAATGGCAGAAACATTTTTTCCCATACTGCTGAATGATCATGTTGTACTGTTAGTACTCTAAGGCCTGCTTTCTGGAGTAAATGCTGTGGGTGAAAATCTCTTCAGGAACTAGATATGGAGAATAAACTATGTAACATTCTGTCCTTTCCTGAGAGAAAAATCTGCTTGAAATAAAAACTGGAAGGTATTGTTTCTTGTGCATTGTACCCTCTGCCTTCAATTTTTGAATTAAATTCCAAGATCTTCAATGCGGGGCGCTGAATTCCTTGATATTCTACTAATACTCCTTGCCGCAACATTTAATAACTATATCTGCGAAATCTTCCTCTTGAATGACATTGGGAAGCTTTCCAAAGTATAAGCCTGTCTCTTTAATGGAATTCGTGTCTCAACAACTACCCAGGACCTTCTTCATGAATTTTGTATTTGAAAACCGGCCCTTCGACACGTCCTCGGCTTCTGAAATGGAGACTGTGAATAGTGGTAATTCTCTGTCGCTGAAACCCTGAAAAATCCATAGACATGTTAGGAAAATGATGCACGAGAATGCAGACGCAGTAGGGATAATGGTATGACAACACCGCGTGATTGTCTGGCAGAGAAATGTGGGACGATGGTGAGAAATGTAATGTAGCAGTGTGGAGTGGTCGTGGAGAAGAATGCGAACGTAGTCATGAAAATACGTCAGAATGCACGTGGAGAAAACTAGGGGACAAGTGGCACGATACCAAGGTAACGGGGAATGGATGACGTGGAGGACTGATTTGATCAATGACTGGTCATGCGAATGATCTGGGCCATACGATCTCAAAACGATATCAATGGTTAAGAATGCGTTGGAGGGCAGTGGAATGGCAGGCTAGGAGCATTATTTCCCCATGCTAACTTGCGAGCAACTTGGATGAATGATCATCGTCGGATGGGATGCTGTAGATTGGACGGCTTATGCGCATATCGCGTCACGTCCCCTGCCGAACTATAATGCGTGATGGGGTGGTGGTTTTGGAACAGTGACAGAGCCACGTGTCGCGCAACGTATGGCATCGCTGCGATTTGAGGAATACCGCCTGCCCTGGATAAGCGGTGTGATAAATACTACCGGTTTTATAAATCGTTTTTTAGCACGGGGACCACCGGGACAGATGAGCTGTGGACCATCGATTTTATGATTTGATCAGATGGCTTGGAATACGCCTGATGCACTTTGATCAGCGCCTTTCGTCCTAACACAGGGTTACGGCCTTTGGTCAAGCGGAATAGAAAAACAGAGGGGCTAGGGCCAAAAGGGCTGAACCTTGGATAATTTTAAATGTGGGCTTTTAGACTTGAGCAACGTAATTTGGATGTGGAGAGAGGTCACAGTAGGTAGAAAATGAATTCCTTAGGCCATGATAGGGAATTTGAGAGGTCCAAGCGGGTCTAATGGCCAAAAATTTTAATGGGGGGGTTGATATGATCAACATTGGCTCCACCTGGGGATGGCACGTTCGTCCCTGGACGTGTCGAGAACTCCGCAGACCACCTGATCATACACTTCTGTCAACTCTGCTATTCATCCCCGCTGCATTTCACTTCATAATTCATCACAACACCCACATTATTCAAACTAAAACAAAAAGGAAACTATCATACAATATAATACATCATGCTTACTTGGCCTGAATCAGAACTGAAAGTAGGGCTTGAGAAATTGACCATTTACAGGGGCATCCAGCAAGTCGCCCTGTAAATTCTCCAACCTGAAATTATTATTTCCCCCCTGTTCCACAATTTTGAAAGGACCAAACCAGAGGGGGTTGAATTTTCCATGTTTACCTTTCTCAGCTCTCTGGATATCCCACCTGAGCACCAAATCACCAATCTGCAGCTTCCTGTATTTTGCGTGCTGATAAAAAATGTGCTTCATTTTCTCTTGATATTCTATCAATCTCTGATTCACCTGGCCCCATGTTTCTTCTAATTCCACCAATTGATTGATTCTCCTGATCATGTCATCAGGGTCCTCCTGGCTTTCTTACATGAAGCGGGCCACTAGCAAAGCCAACTGTATAGGAAAAAATGTTGCTCATCCATATACCAATTCATAAGGAGACTTCCCAGTTGCTCTTTTATTGGTGATTCTATTAGCCCAAAGAGAAAATTTCAATTGGGAATCCCAATTCTTCTGGTTTTCATTGATAGTCTTCTTCAAGGCCCTCACCAGAGTTTTATTTGAAGACTCTGCCAAGCCATTTCCTTGCGGATAGTAAGTTGTAGAGTGACTCAGTATGATTTTGTATTGCTAGAAGAAATTAATAAATTTTGTAGACTTGAAGGCCTGTGCATTGTCAGTCACTATTCTAGCAGGACAGCCAAACCTAGATATGATATTCTCCTCCATGAACTTTATGATCAAAGTATCTGTAGCATTCCTTGTAGGTATGGCTTCCACCCATTTGGTGAAATAATCAGTCGCTATTAATATCCATTTATGTTGTCCACTTGATGGGGGATGTATCTCACCTATAAAATCAATACCCCATTGTTTTAATGGTTCATTCACATGCACTAGAATCAAGGGAAATGGTGCTGATTTCTGCCTCTCAGCAAATTTCTGACATTTATCGCATGCTCTTACCCTTGCAAAAACATCTCCAAAATTTTTTGGCCAATAGAAGCCAGCTTTCAGAACTTTATGAACTGTGGCTCTCCAGCTGTAATGGCCTCCATAGATCCCTTCATGAAGTTCTGCTATAATACTCTCTACTTCATTTTATGTGAGGCACAGGAGTAAGATACCTGAGGGATCTCGCCAGTATAGTCGGCCATTGGCTACTATATATTTCTGTGATTTCAATCTCAGCGCTCTATATTTAGTTTTGTCACAACTTGGAGGGCAGCTAAGTGTAAGGAGATACTCTAATATCTCTTTGTACCACTGACTGGTGAGGTATTTTAGCTGTGTTTCTGGAGTAGCTACTCCAATTCCATGTCTTTCTTCTCTCTCCTCAGATTCCTCACCTGCTATAATGGAAAAATTTATGCCCAGGGCTTGATAGTTTGATTCGGATAACATTTTGGCGAGCCCCTGTCCTTTGATCATCTTAGTAGGGTAGATGTCTAAGTCATATTCCTGTATTTTAGAAATCCACCTACCCATTTTTCCTTCACTGTCTCCCTGAATAAGAATATCTTTTACAGCATCTGCAGGCACAAATGCAGTGATGTGGGACTGTAAGATATATACACGGAATGCTTTGAGGGATTTCACTAGATCATATGCTTGATTTTATAATATGTTGTATTTTAATTCTACATCACGGAGCACCTGACTGAAAAATGCAATAGGCTGCTCATAACCCTCCTCATTTTTCTACAATAAAATTCCTACTATTGTATGAGGTGATGCAAAAGAAAAAATCATGAAAGGTTTATCATAATCTAGTCCAGCTAGCACAAGGGCTTCTGCAAAAGCATTCTTTATCCTGGTAAATGCCTCCTGTGATTCTTGTGACCACTTTACCTCATTATTCTTCTTCAGCATATCTGTTATATGCCTAACTATCTCAGCATAGTTAGGGATAAACCTTCACAAGAAATTTATGCACCCAAGGAATACTTGCACTTCTTTCTTATTTCTGGGAAAAGCAATACTGTTTATGACCTCTACCCTCTTAGGATCTATCTTCACCCCCTCTTTAGTCATGATATGGCCCAGAATTTTTCCCTCTTCTAATGCAAATAAATACTTTTGAGGATTCAGAGAGAGACCATACCTTCTGCATTTCTCAAAGGTTATCTACAGATCTTCAATGTGCTCATCATCTTTCTTGGAAAATACAGTGATATCATCGAGGTAGACTACCAGGAAATTATCCTGCTCCCCAACAAAATCAATATCCATTGCCCTCTGAAAAGTGGCCCCTGCATTAATCAATCCAAAAGGCATCCTGGCATACATAAATGTACCCCATGGTGTGGTGAAAGCAGTCTTCTTTTGATCCTCTGGAAGTACAGCCACCTGATTATAACTAGAGAATCCATCCATCATTGACATTCTGGTAGATCCAACCACCTTCTACAGGATGTAATCCATTTTGGGAAGTGGATAATTATCCTTTAAGGATGCTCTGTTTAAATTTTTAAAATCTACACACAGCCTTATTTCTCCATTCTTCTTTCGTATAGGGACAAGGTTTGCCACCCATTCAGAGTACCTCAATGGCACTATTATTTTGGCTTCTAGCAATTTCTTGATTTCTTTCTCAATAGAAGGCAGCAGCAGGGGATTTATTTGTCTGAGCTTCTGCTTATGGGGCTTTGCATCTGCCTTCAATGGAATTTTGTGCTGCATAATACTGATATCAAAAGTTTTCAAGTCCTGATAGGACCACGCAAACACATCTCTGTAAGACTGAAATAATTTCTGATATAGCTTTTTGTATTCTTCAGGGACTTTCTTGGATAGTTTAACAATTTTGGGTTCATCCTTAGTACCCAAATTCATGTCTTCCACCTGATTTTCTTCTACCACTTTGCTTGGCTGCAGTGGGACATCATTCTTGTCAAATAATCTTTCTAGAGGCACAAACCCTCTAGGTATAACGTTTCCCTTTAACTGCAACACTTTATTACATGCCATTTTCTCCTCCCAATTTCTTTATGGAGTATCTTCAGACTCAGCCTCTTTTGCATCATCAATCTCCATATTGGAGAATTCTCCCACTGTTTATAGGAATCTCTTCATCTATTCTTCATCTTCAAATACCTATCAGTGTTTGATGTTATCTGGGATTGAAGGCCGATAGCGCACTTCAAATTCATATCTTAAAAGAGGGTTCTGAGAAGGTTGAAATGTACTAGCAGCCACAGCAAGGGAATCAACCATCCTATTCTGTTCTTGGGGCATGAACTGGATATTGAATGCCAAGAATAAATTTTCTACCATGTCCCAAACTTCGTTCCTATAAGCCCTCAGCCTAGGATGCTTGGTCTGAAACTGATTCCTGATTTGTCTGACTATTAGCTCTGAGTCTCCCAAAACCTTTAAAATTTGTATACCCATGCTCCTGGCTGTCTGTAATCCCAACAGGAGTGCTTCATATTCAGCCACGTTATTTGTGGCTTCATATTCTAGTTTAAAAGACAGTGAGATCCATTTTCCTGCAGGAGAAATCAGTATCACTCTAGCTTCATTTCCTTCCCTCGAATTTGCTCCATCAAAATGGAGTGTCCATATTCCTACTTCCATGTTTTCTGAGGGCTCCTTGGTCTTGATCTGACAGAAGGTTGGTTCATGAGCATAATCTTGATCTTCTTCCAGCATCAAGCATGAGAAATCTCCTTCCTTATAGTAAACTGGTGAATTCACAGAATTGTCAGCCTTATTCACCATCTTGACAAACCTAGTCTCCCTGTATATTTTTCTCTCTTGGCCACCAAAAACTGGGATAGTGGCATATGTTAAATCCATCTTAATTGATCCACCAGTTTTTGTTCCCCAAGACCTTGACAGCAACATACCAAAACGGGCTGGAATGTCGGCCACCACGATGTCCATTACCACACTTTTTGCTGGGATTTGGGAAAAATTGACTACCAAATCTTTGATCATCCCCAAGCATTTAACTCTTTGGGAATCAAATGAATAGAGGTCTTTATATGGGCGTGTGATTTGTAAACCTAGTTGTTCCATGACTAACAGAGGCATAAGATTATGGGAAGCTCTAGAATCTAGCATACAGTTATGTAATAGCAGGTCATGGATTACTAGAGACACATAGAAGGGAGGAGTTGAGGGATCTATCTCCTCGACATGTGGGCCAAAAAATACCATGGGTCTTTCCTCTTGAAGATTGAGACTATCTGGGATGATTGGTGCTTCTAGAGGGAGCATAAAAGAGGCGACTTGAGATTGGTATGCTGGTTGTTTCAACAGTTCAGTCAAGGGGACTGGGATTTTGACCTTTTCTAGTTCTTTTTGCGGACTGAAAGCAGGAAGGGACTTTTATATCACAAAGTCTTTCAACTCTTTACTTTCAACTAGGGGCTGGGCTTCTTTTGACACAGGTTTGACATTAGGAGAAGTGACTACTTTTGAGGAAGAAGGAATTTGATCATTAGACTGCAAAGGTTTGTTTAGAGGTTGATTACCTTTGTTTGCAACTTTCTGCATTGTAGACTCCTTTTGAGCAGGTGCTTCCTTCTGGGGTAGTTCCTCTTCTTCCTGCTCTTCGGTACGGGTCCTCTTCCTAGAAGATCTAAGATCATATATTCTATTAAAATGTGCTTGCATGAAATCATCAAATTGTTTACAATAATGATCAAATTCTGCCTCTTCTTCTGGCAATGAGCACCCAGCTTCATCATTTCCTTGTAAAGGGCATTCTTCTCCATCACTATTTGAAAAGGCAAGATTTGCATCCTCCAGCCTATAGGCGACATCTTCAGTAGAGTCATCTACTGGACCTTCCAGGTACAATGGGTGTGGCACTTGATCTTGTTACTCCTTTGCTTCCCTTGGCAATATTTGCAAGGGTGGTTTCCTGTGTTGAGGATTGTAACCTCTGTTTGGAGCATTCTGAAAATTCCTAAAGGCTGAATTCTTGGCTTCCAGTTCAAGCTTAACCATTTTCTTAATTAATTTTCTCATTTCTTCCATTTTTTCTGAGTCTCTGTTCTGATTAGAAGTAGACACCTCCTCTTTGCCCCTTCTTCTGGAATCTTGTTCTGATTTTCCTTTTAATTTACCAGTGGAGGCAAAGTTTGCTTCCAACTCTAGTGCATCTGCCTGAGCATCATCTAGAGTAGCAGGCTTTCTTTCTCTGAGAGAGAAACCAAACTCCGAATCAAAGGCTGCTACAAAAACAACTTTAGCAGCAGTTTGATGGGGTTTCATATCAGCAGGGAGGCTCAGATACAACTTATTAAATCTCTTGATAAATTCTGACACTCCTTCATTGTGTCTTTTCTTTAGTGTATTGAACTCGATGAGACAATTTCCATGATCTTTTTTCTCTCCCCATTTCTTGAGGAAAGTGTCTTCCATGTTATCCCAAGTGGTAATAGAACATCCAGCCAATGTTTTAAACCATTTTTGAGCTTCACCATCTAGAGATTGTACAAACAGTCTTAAAACCACATCTAGATGTTCAACATTAAAGTTCTCTGCAAAGGAGCATAAAGTCTCAAGATGTTTCTGAGCATCAATCTCATTTTCTCCATTGAATCTGGGCAGGATCTTCAGATAATATTGGGGCATATAATTTAACACTTGGGGTAATGCTAGGGGAGAATATTTATTCATCAAAAAGGCTGGAACATTAGCCATTGGAGGAGGTGGAGGTAGTGCAATAGTTTGATGAGTAAGAGGAGGAAGAGGAAGTGGAAGTGGAGGATGAATAATAATAGGAATATACTCAACTGCAGTTTGATGGGTTGAGGGGAACAAAGGTCTATTAACAGCAGATACTTCGGTTACTTCCTTGACCTCTTCAACTTCGGGAGTAGGATGAAGACTTATTTTATTTCTGATACCCTCTTGGGGTGGACTATCCAAATAATAATAGTCAGTATCTCCCACATTGGAGTCAGGAATTTGCAACTAAGAATCTTGAGAGGAGGAGGAAGGAAAATCTTCTATAGACACTTCAGGAATCTGGGAACGGGCTGATTTCCTTTCCCTCCAATTTCTTGTATGTATAACCTGGTCAGGGTCAGACACTGAAGTTGTCTTTTGCTTGGACGTATCTGACCTCAGGTGTGGCTTACGAGGAGCTAGGACTGCAAATACATATTTCAAATAACAAATGTGGAGTTTCCAAGGTGAGGGATATACAACTCTCAACTATCTGTGCTCACCTATTTAGAGAGTGAATATGATTTTGTCGAGGCCCAGGGATTCTGATTTTCTTAAATTCGTCCCCAGCAACGGCGCCAGAAAGATGTTGTAGCTCCTAGAGACAGCCTAGATTTGTGATAGACCAGTGCCTAGTACATCTTAGCATAGCAAGGAGCATATAGTATAATGTATGAAGTTGTCAGCTTCAACTCACATGCTATCTCCTATAAACAGGGAAATGAAATAGAATGGGACCAAACTCTCAGAAACTGACACAAGAAAAGAGATACTGCAGAGGCAAGATGCAGAACTCTAATACAAAAGCAACAGACAATTCAGAGACAGTTTACTGTAAAGCGGGCTGATTCAGAAATACCTCACAGACATAAATTATCAGAAGGTGTATGTAGTGAAAGAAATAATGAGAAGATATTAGTTAGCACTGAGCTGGTACCCAGATATACAATACCACCATGCATGGGCTTACCAATCTAAAAATCCATACATGATAATAGCATTTTAAAAGCACCCTCCCAAAGCAGCTAATATAGCATAAGTATGGTTAGCTTAAGAATGGAGCAGAATATCATGCATGAGCCATATTTAAAGCGCTTGACTGATCTAAGTATGGGCATCAACTAGGATGGATCCTTACCAGAAATCAGTGAGCCACTCGCATTCCAAAACATGATACAGGAAAGATGGATGAGATGGAATGATATATTAAATTACACATAAAAAGAGTTACAGACTGTGAAATACCAAAGACCAGAATCCTCTTTGACAGATAGAACTCCTCCTCACTGAAACCCTATGGGCTCTGAGCCTTCATACAAGAGTCTTACAAACTGTATACAAAAATCCTTTCATTGTGTAATTTTCCAATAAAAATTTGGAACCCCTACAATGCGTTTCTTCATGATTTTTATAGGAGAAACTAGAAACATAGTAAAAGAGGTAGGTGATGAACATTTAATTTGCAAAATTACAACAAAATGGCGAAAACATTTGCGCCCCTACTGTTGAATGATCATGTTTTACTGTTAGTACTCTGAGGCCTGCTTTCTGGAGTAAATGTTGTGGGTGAAAATCTCTTCAGGAACTAGATATGGAGAATAAACTATGTAACATTTTTTCCTTTCCTGAGAGAAAAATCTGCTTGAAATAAAAACTCGAAGGTATTGTTTCTTGTGCATTGTACCCTCTGCCTTCAATTTTTGAATTAAAGTCCAAGATCTTCAATGCGGGGCGCTGAATTCCTTGATATTCTACTAATACTCCTTGCCGCAACATTTAATAACTCTATCTGCAAAATCTGCCTCTTGAATGACATTGGGAAGCTTGCCAAAGTATAAGCCTGTCTCTTTAATGGAAGTCGTGTCTCAGCAACTACCGAGGACCTTCTTCATGAATTTTGTATTTGAAAATCGGTCCTTCGACACGTCCTCAGCTTCTGAAATGGAGACTGTGAATAGTGTTAATTCTCCGTCGCTAAAACCCTAAAAAATCCATAGACATGTTAGGAAAATGATGCATGGGAATGCAGACGCAGTAGGGATAATGGTATGACAACACTGCGTGATTGACTGGTGGAGAAATGTGGGATGATGGTGAGAAATGTAATGTAGCAGTGTGGAGTGGTTGTGGAGAAGAATGCAAGCGTAGTCATGAAAATACATCAGAAATGAAAAAATGAACTAGATATGGATCTGAGGTGGTGGAATGCACGTGGAGAAAACTGGGGGACAAGTGGCACGATACCAAGGTAACAGGGAATGGATGACGTGGAGGACTGACTTGATAAACAACCAGTCATGCGAATGATCTGGGCCATACGATCTCGAAACGAGATCAACGGTTAAGAATGCGTTGGATGGCGGTGGAATGGCAGGCCAGGGGAATTATTTCCCCATGCTAACTTGTGAGCAACTTGGATGAATGATCATCGTCGGATGGGATTCTGTAGATCGGACGGCTTACACGCATATCGCGCCACGTCCCCTGCCGAACTATAACACGCGATGAGGTGCTGGTTTTGGAACAGTGACGTAGCCATGTGTCACACAACATATGGCATCGCTGCGATTTGAGGAATACTGCCTGCCCTGGATAAGCGGTGCAATAAATACTACTGGTTTTATAGAGCATTTTTTATTACGGGGACCATCAGGACAGATGGGCTGCGGACCATCTATTTTATGATTTGATCAGATGGCTTGGAATATGCCTGATGCACTTTAATCAACGCCTTTTTTCCTAATGCAGGGTTACGGCCTTTGGTCATGCGGAATAGAAAAACAGAGGGGCTAGGGCCAAAAGGGCTGAACCTTGGATAATTTTAAATGCGGGCTTTAAGACTTGAGAAACGTAATTTGAAGGCGGAGAGAGGTCACGATAGGTAGAAAATGAATTCCTTAGGCCACGATAGGGAATTTTAGAGGTCCAAGCGGGTCTAATGGCAAAACATTTTAATGGGGGGGGCTGATATGATCAACAGCATCTATATAGAGGAAAATTGTAAACCAATCAGACAACCTTAAAGATGGATGAATCCAAATCTTAGGGAGATTGTTAAGGAAGAATTGCAGCAATTGTTAAATGTTAACTTTATCTATCCCATTTCAGATAGTCAGTGGGTTTCTCCTTTGGTAATTGTGCCAAAGAAAAATGGTAAATGGATGGTATGTATTGACTACGGGGAATTAAACAAAGCTACTCTTAACGATCATTTTCCCTTACCTTTCATAGATCAGGTGTTAGATACATTATCTGGCAAAAATTACTTTTCATTTCTAGATGGGTTTAGTGGTTATAACCAAATTCAAGTAACACTTGAAGATCAAGACAAAACCACATTTACCTGTCCTTGGGGTACCTATGCTTACCGAGTATTGCCATTTGGATTATGCAATCCACCTGCAACATTTCAAAGGGAAGTACTAGGAATATTTTCATTTCTAATACATGATTGTGTAGAGGTATATATGGATGATTTCACAGTTTATGGAAACACATTTGAAGAAGCCTTAACAAACCTGGAAAATTTTTTCATGAGATGTAAAGAAGCAAATCTTTCACTTAGTCATGAAAAGTGTTTTATGATGTTTACTGAAGGAATTGTCTTAGGACATCACATTTCAGGGGATGGGATTAGAGTTGATGAGTCGAAAGTTGAAGTCATCTCTAACTTATCTATTCCAAGTTGTCAAAAAGATGTTAGGAGTTTTCTAGGATTTACAGGATAGCATTGAAGGTTTATAGAAAACTTCACCAAGATAGCATCTCCACTTTTCGAATTACTTACCAAAGACTGTGAACTCAAGTGGAATCTTGATTCCCAGTTAGCCTTTGAGACCCTGAAAACAAAAATCTCTAAAGCACCTATTTTAAGAGGACCTAACTAGAAGTTACCTTTTCATATTTCAACAGATGACTCAGATACAGCTTTAGGAGCAGTATTGGGAAAAAAATACTTGATTCCTTATGCCATCTACTATACCAATAAAAATTTGACTCCTTCAGAGTTAAACTATACTGTAACTGAAAAAGAGCTTTTAGCTGTTTTTCATGCCATAAACAAATTCAGACACTATATAATAGGCTATGAAACTTTTGTTCACACAGATCACTCTGCAATTAGATTTCTAATGAACAAATCAATTACTAATGGCAGAGTCATAAGATGGTTATTTCTTTTACAAGAATTCAACATTACCATCCTAGATAGGCCTGGAAAACAAAACACAGTAGGTGATTTCCTATCTAGACTCCAAAACATCGAAGACAATACTCCAGTTGAAGATCAATTCCGTGATGAATATCTTTTTGCAATTTCTACTCAAACTCCTTGGTTTTCTGACATTGCTAATTATTTAGTTTCATGGAAATTTCCTTCAATAATGAATGAAAGAGACAAAAGAAATATCATTTATGAAAGTGCAAAATATTCATGGGTTTCTAATGAGTTATACAAAACAGGTCCAGATTTTATCATTAGGAGATGTGTTCGGGAAGATGAGATGCCTCAGATCCTCAAGGCATGTCATGATGAACCTTGTGGCAGACACTTTTCTGATAAAATAACAGCTTATAAGATCCTTCATTTAGGATATTATTGGTCATCCCTTTTTAAATATGCTAAAGAGAATGTCAAAAGATGTGAAAGTTGCCAAAGGGTAGGGAAACCTTCTCCTTCAGGTGAGATACCATTGCAGCCTCAGGTACATATTGAACCTTTTGAAAAATGGGCTTTAGATTTTGTAGGACCTATTATTCCTCCATCAAGACAAAAGAAATATATATTAGTTTGCACGGATTATGTTACCAAATGGGTAGAGGCCAAGCCATTACTTTCTGCTACTGAAGCATCTATAGTTAATTTTCTTTTTGAGGATATTTTTACTCGTTTTGGTGTCCCAAGGGAAATTGTTACAGATCAAGGAGATCAATTTACATCAAAGTTAGTGGAACAAATGATGGAGAGGTACAAATTTAGACACAGAAAATCTACTCCCTATCATCCACAAGCAAATGGTAAAGTGGAATCTACTAATAAGGTCATTGAAGGGATCCTAACGAAGGCTGTTCATTTGAATATAAGAGATTGGTCAGATAGGCTTCCTGAAGCCTTGTGGGCCTATAGAACTACATGGAGGAGCACAATAGGCCATAATCCTTATGAACTTGTTTATGGAAAGAAGGTTTTATTTCCCATAGAGTTCCAGATTCAAACTTTCAAAATGGAAGTTAAGCTAGGACTTGATCTAACAGAGGCACAAAAGCACAGATTAGAGCAGATTAATGAATTGGATGAGATCAGAAAAGATGCAGTTCAAAAAACAAGTATAGTCCAACAGCAAAGGACTAGATGGCATGAAAAGTACCAAGGAAAATAAGTTCACAGAAGGTGACTGGGCTCTCTTGTTTGATTCAAATTTCAAGGATTTTCAAGGTAAATTCCAAACACATTGGCTTGGGCCATATGAAATTATAAGAATTTTTGGCAATGGAGCAATAAAAATCAGGACGATAGATGAAGAGAAGGTCACTTTTCTTGTAAATGGTCATAGATTGAAGCTGTATAACAAGCCACTTTCAAGAGAAGAATTTGTCAAGAGATTTCAGGAAAACAGTGATGTGAAGTTAATGAAGAAGAATTTTTCTTCTTCATCAACTTAGTTGAATTTTCTGAATTCAAAAGCATTAAAAAAAAAAAAGTATAAACATGAAAACTAATCACTGATTAGCATGTTTATACAGAAAATATAGAGTGAAAATCAGAATCTTTCTGACACTTTAGCTTTTCAAATTTGTTCTTTTTCTGCAAGCGGCTATTACAAAATCATAAGTGCAAACCCATATTTCACTTATGATTCATTTCATTCCATTCATCCATACTTCATTTCATTCCATTCATCCATACTCCACTTCATTCCATACTTCATTCATTTCATTCCATGGTCCGCCTAATTTTCATCTCAGAGTTTTAAGATTGATTTCTTGCTGCAATTGAATAATACAAATCATAATTTGCAGGTCATTTTCCATACTTCACTCCACTTCATAATTGAGATTCATTTCATTCCATTATTCACTTCACTCATACTCCATTACACCATAATTCATTATCCATTTTTAACTCATTTCATACAAACATTCCATTCATGCTTCAAACTTTTCCATTCCATGTTTTAAGACTTCTACAGGTACATTCTGCAATCAGTCAGACATTCTGCAGCCAGAGATCCTGAAGGCACTATCCAGTAATCACTTGATTGAGTAGCAAATTAATCCTGCATATCCAAGACAACAAACAAAATCAAACGACTTATGAGGACTGAAGATCAATGATTTTCAAAGGAGGACAAGGCATATCAAAACCAAAAAAAAAAAAATCAAAGGAAAGGAAAAGGTAAAATCTTTGAAATTATTATGGTGACAGATCATGAAATTTTAGCATAGTTAAGTCATGTATGATTCAAAAAGGTTATTTTAATTAGTCGTGTTGATCATGCCTATCAAACCTATCATAAAAAATTTGGACAAAATCCCTTCCATCTTTCCATATCCAATCATCATTTAAAACTTAACGGTTAAGTACTGAAGTGATTTAATCAGTCACGTCACTAGGCCAAAGTATTTAATGATGATTTTGAATTTCTCATGAAATATCTCCGCGGTATTTTCTTCCATGATAAATCTCAACTCATTAATCCATTTGAATCACCCTCACTGCATTATACTCATTTTATAACTACTGCATATCATTTCTTTCCGTAGCCAATTCTTAGCCATTTCGGTCTGTAAAACAGAGGAAACATCTGTGGAGTAAAAACATCTCTTTAACAACCATTTTCACCATGAGCAGAGGAGTAGTAATTTGAAGGTTGAAAAGATAAGTTATGGGTCTCATAGTAAGAAATGAACCAGTTGGAACCAAGTACTTGGAAGGCTATCCACAAATCAGAGAAATGCTACATCAGGCTGGGTGGTTGTAATTTTTGGAAAAATTCAATGGTTTTCACAAAGAGGTGACTAAAACATTTGCACGGTCCTTCAATGGAGCGGAGGTCAAAATAGGAGATGTTAAATTCACCATTACAGAGGCTTTCATTGCAGAAGCAACAGAATTACCCAGGAAAGGAGAGAAGTGGTTCAAAAATAGGGAATTTCATAACGAGGCATGGAGGCAAATACTCAAAACACCAGGTATGGATGTTTCCATTTTTAAGAAAGGTATTCCTAGCTCGGCACTGAAGAATAAATGGAAGAACATGTTGCTCATTTTGAAAAAATTTATAACTTGTGAAGGAAGATTTGGTACCCTCTATGTTTATCATATTCGGTTAATGATGCATTTATTAGAAGAAGAAATCAATTTGCCCCTTTTCTTACTTCATATCTTAAAGAGAATGACTTGAAATGTTCAAAAGAGGGTTCAATTTCTGGAAACGACCTTGTATCACCATGGGTTAGTCAAAATCTTAATTGAACATCATTTGGGAAAAATGGGAGATAATTGTGATGATTTTCTAGTGAGGAATCACTTTGAAGAACCCAAGGAATCTCCACCTGAAGGCAAACCTACAAGAAGAAGTAGGAGAAAGGAAATTTCCAAAGATGTTGAAACTAAAACTGGTAAATCAATACAAGAGGATAGTGAAGAGATGATTTCTGAGAAATTGGCTCAAATTAAGAAGCAGCTTAAGAAGAAGAGAATAATAAGAAAATATGCCAAAGACAGAGGAGAAGGGTCATCTCAAACGAGACGGAGCCACAGGCTTAGAGGTATACTAAAGAAAACATAGGTTAGACAAAATGGAATCATAAACATTGAGGATGAAGAAACACCTACTGCTAGATCACCTGAGTATCATTATGAGGAGGATTTTGATGAAGGAGCTCCTAAAATAGACCCAGCACAACAAGAAATTTACAATTATGTTAAGACACTAGAGAAGAGAGCTTCAGAAAGTAGAGACAGAATTCCTAGTTCACCAAAATCTGCAATTGATATGCTAAGAAGAGATAAATATGAGTTAGAAGTACTCAATAGGCATATCAAGAATGAGAATGAAATTTTAAGGGCGCAGGTTAAGCTCAAAGGTGATATGAATACCACTCTGTCTCTACAAATTAAAAGTTGAACAAGGCCAGTGAAAGATTGAAGAAGAAAAACAAAAAGTTAAGTAGGGCACTTACAAATTTGAGATTCAAGTTAGTCATAAGGAAGCCCAGAAGGCCATTGACTGTCAGGCAAAGCAGAAGAAGAGGCTTAGATGTCCTAGTAGAGGTCTCAGAGTACATGGAATAGTTGCATGAGTACATGCAAAAGCCTTGCAGTGGGGGTATGTTGAGCCCCAAAGATGTCCTTATTTTACACCACATTTCACTTCATTTTCTTTGTCCCTCATCAATTACAGACTTAAATGATCAATAGGATTGATTAGGATTACTTTAAGAATGTATATAATGACTAACTTGCTATGTTTTCGTGATTTTGTTATTGTAGCAATTTTTTACTAGACGCGACTATAGAACACAGTCATTTTGTAGCTAGTCGCCTATTCCATAGCTATCTTCATGTTTACGCAGGTTCCAGGTGTCACCTCAAGGAAAAAAGCATATGGTTGTATTCGAAATCACTCCCCCACCATTTCTTTCTCTCCACGAAGCCTGAGCTTGAGTCTACAGGTGGTTATGCACGTGGGAAACCAAAACTAGGAGATAGACTTATAATAGGACAAGGACTATATAGATGTCCTTAATCATAGTACGAGGACACCACCAGAGTCCTAGTTTGATTTTAGTTCGGAAAGACAATTATTCCTGTTTTATCTCAAAGACAGTTATGTAATTTTGTTATAAGTATGGCTCGGGAGACCGAGAAACAGTTAGCTAGATTTATGTTTTATTGTTAGATCTAAGAAGACCGTAATACTCTGTTTTGAATAATTTCTCGTTTAATGAAAGAAGCATCACTTTATTGCAAGAGCTGAGTCAATCTTGAGTAGATTTGCGTGTTAATCCAGTGGTAGAGGGCCCCTGCTACCTGAGAAGATTTTTTCATATGGTTTAGATAACTAACTTAGCCTTGTTTCATTCTTAGTTTAATCAATTTTCTGAACTTTGTGTTTTTATACTTACTTGCAGTGGATGCCACAATTAGTCTTATCCTTAAAAACTCTTCCAAAATACCACTAACATTGGATGGGGTATAACTGTAGTATTTTAGGAGTTAGTTGCATTTCCTTGAACTTTATGTTTTTTTTGTGCTCAATGACATCAGTTGTTACAGCTAGTCTTGTTCTTATTAATCTCTTCCAAAATATCACTAACTCCGGATGAGACATAGCTGTGGTGTTTCAGAGCTTACTGTGTTTTGTTGAATTTTATGCTTTTATGATCATTTACATAACATGTTGCAGCCAGTCCTGTTCTATAAATTATTCCAAAAAACCACTAACTCCGAATAAGACAGAGCTGAAACATTTCATAAAATTAGTTGCATTTTAGTCCAGTTGAAATACTCCGGAGGTAAATGTCACTCTAGTTTAATTCTGTCACTACATTTCAAGTTTGATAATGGCACTCTAGTTCAACTCTGTTCATTGTGTTTTAAGTTAGATTAGTGGCATTCTAGTTCAGTTCCAGTTCACTGTATTTCAAGTTAGGTTAATGGCATTCTAGTTTAGTTGTGGTCACTGTGTTTCAAGTTTGATCAATTGCATTCTAGTTCAGTGTTATCCATTGTTCTTTAAGTTGTGTTAACTGTAAAAATTATACTTCACGACCTTCATTGTTTACAAACTACTCTTGTTCTGACTTTCCATTAATACATCATCATAGGACAAGAATTAGTGATATCAGTTTAAGGCCTTGATTGTTCTGCAATCTTTTGCAATTTCACAAATAAGCCTTTTCCCAAAAACTATTCTAGAAAATCTCTAACTTTCGAATGAGGCTTAGTAGTGACAATTTGAGCTGTATAATGGATTAATCTTAGCATTACAAGTTAATTCAGAGTAGAAATATTATTGTGCTACAAACAATATTTTCCAATTGTGTTCCAATAAACTTTTAGTCATGGATGAGATTCTTTGTAATATTGTAAGATGATTGTTTACTTAGGAGAACCTCATTTGCACTAAACTTGTCCTTTTCTCAAGCTATTCCAATATATTTCTAATGAATGAATTGGATGAGTTCATGTTATGAGTTATTGAGTTCATGTTGTGATTTATTTCCTTGCTATGAGTCATTATCAAACTTTGCATTTTCTATTCTTTAGTATTGGTTTTGCTCTGTTTTTAGTGTGACCAACAACTGTTATTTTTTAACATTTAGTTCTTTTCCTTCTTAACATAAAAATACAAAACCAAAAACATCATAAAAACATTAAACACAGCGTAGTGAGAAATAGATACCTAGGCACATATAGTGCACCTCACTTCAACAATTTACTAACCCTGGTTGATAATTTATGACCTCAATTTAGGAACACTAAGTTGAGCACACAGTAGCCTCAAGGGGAGTTCAAGCTTTAGAATATTTTAGGTTAAGTGCTGTTGGGATTCAAACTCATTTAACTAAGATTTTTGTGAGGAGAGATCACATACCTCTATTTGTCTTGGTTGGAGGAGTGCAGAGCTTATCAAAGTAGAGGAGACTCCTGCTTCGGACCCTGAGAAGGCCTGTTCAACATCAAGGCTAAGGTTGTAAGGTTTTCCTTATTTTGAAATTAATACAAATATACTCATTTTTCTCAATAAACTGTTAGTTAATGGTTTATTTCATAGATTCCTTGATCACTATGATAAGCATGATTTATGATAATTTCTATACAGGTGCTATTTAATATTTTGTTTGTTTGTGACTGCAGGTTTACGAAGATAATTCCTTCAAGTGCACGAGGGACAATAACGACTTCAAACAAGCACTAGACATACGGTAAGTATTTTACACCTTTATAGAGCTTTTTGTGAATCATATATGCTTAGAGAAAGATTATTTTATTTGGTTGTTTGTTGCTAGATACTTTTAGTACTAGGGAGATCGGTCTTGTCCGCAAGATTGATTAATCCGTACAACAAATTGGCGACTCCACTGGGGAAGAAACTTGTTTTTTTTGTTCTCTTTTATTTTGATTTGAGGAAATGTTTTTCCTAGTTTTTTATTGATAGACATCTACCTGGGTAGCTTAGGTTTTCTCTGTTTTTAAAAATCTTGAAATCTTTTATGTTTTTCCTTAATTTGTCTAGGGACCGCACTTTGTCTTTTTGCACAGTGCGGGCAATTTCGCACTTTCCTTGAGTAAACAGTGCGGGACCACACCTGTTACTTTTGGAAGCCTGCGGACCCTGTTAAAATTTTGAAAAACTCCAGATTTATTTTTTTAGTTTATCTTTATTTTTTATTTTGAGTTTTTAGTATCTGCCCAGATTGATGATTGTTTCTGTCAAAAGCTTTTTGTGAATGAATTCCAGCAGTATTGGTGTTTTGATTATTTTCTAAGAAGTTTTGCATTTTGGATTTCTTTTCGCTTGGTCTTTGTAGTGATTCGAAGCATTGGCAGTTTGAAGTACCTCAGATTAAATTGGTCTTTTTGCCTTTTTGCTGAGTCTGACCTGATTGTGAAATCTATCCTTTATTGAGAAATAGATCTACTTGTTTCTTTGCAAATCTTTGGAAAAAAATTTGTTATAGGTTTTTGGAATTTCATTTTTTATAAAAAAAACAATATCTAAGTGTTTTTGATCTATTTTTTATTCTGTACAAATAGATCCTTAGTTTTTTGAACAACTAAGAAAAACATTCTTCAAAAATATTAAAGCTTTTATTCAATTAGATTTTTAAATTTTGTAGATCTCGAAATTAATTTTATAGTTTTGAGTGCTTTTAAAAATTGTAGATTTCTTTTGAAGGAAAATTGTTTTGTAGTTTCAAGTTTTTGAAAGTGAAAGGATTTGATTGTGAGCTTTGATAATCTGTCTCATTTTCAGTTATTTTTGAAAAGACAAAAATATTTTCTTTTGGTTATTCTTTATGTTTGAAGAAAGAAGTGTTTCTTAAAAGAATTGCATTCTTGAACTCTTTCTTTAGTTAGAATTTCATTGAAAGAAAAAGAATTTATTATCATTTTCAGGTGCATTTTTAGTATTTTTGGAAGTCGAGTCTTCACACCATTAGAGTTTCATTTCGTACCTATTGACTTAAGAAACAGCTCATAAAAGTAACGCTTAATTAAAATTCATCTAGCAATTTTTTTATTTTCTAGGGCTCTTATCACCAACATAGATTAGGCTAGTATCTTGGAGTAGGGAGTAATTAACTCTCCAAGATAGTAAAAACAAACAAGTAGAGAAATCTTGCGGTAGGAAATAAATCCAATTATAACTGGTACAATCTGGGAAGCTTCTCTTCAAGAAGTCAATCACGAGATCATGTCCGAACCTTTGATTCGGACATGATCTCGTGATTCGGACATGATCTCGTGATTAACCATGTCGAGGAGCCTTCAGGGGGATTGAGCTTTGTTACTCTGCCCTTGCATGTGGGATCAGATTGTAGATTGTTCCCCCAGTTGTATTTGTTATTGTTGGTGACCTTAGTGTCCAAAAACTTAAGATTATTTCCTAAGGTCACGGTGAAGGAAAGATGTCACTGTACCTGGAGCAAACATTGACTAGACTCACTTCGACTCTCTGGGGGGTTCTCTTCACACGAGATGGTTTTGTGAAGAAACTTGTGCCGGTCTGTTTCATTAAGCAGGTTGTCGGGTTAATTGTTCCAACCGCCCTTTCTATATTAAATTTCTACTAAGTTGGATTTCATCACCAACTAGTGTTTTTAGTACGGGAAGTTTACTGTTTGTGTGTGGTTTGAAATCTTAGATTTTTAAGCATGTGATTCAGTTGTTTATTTCTTAGGATACTTTAGATGTTTTTTATTGAAATTTTCTTTGTTTGCGTGTGATTAGTTAATATTTAATCATGGCAGAATTGCCGAGACAATCCCGGAGACTTAAAGGGAAACCCCCTGAATATACACAAGGTCATCTTGAAGGGCTGCGTGCTCTAGTATCATTTGGTAGCAGTAGAATTAGATCAACAGAAGTTGGCACTTCATCTATAGTTGTTCATCCTGATCATCAAACACCCATAACATAACATATTTCTGAACCAATTTCAGTTTCGGAAGTTACTGGTAGTATTTCTCCTTCCAGTGAACTTGCTGACGAACCTAAAATTTCTGAGCCTGAAACTGAACCTTCTGTTTTGGAAACATCCTCAGGATTTATTACACCAACTTCTAGCGATCCTGGTTCACCTAGGGTAAGAAATATTGTCACTGAAGATCTTCCATCTGGCCTTATTTCTATTGAAGAACTTACTAATCTAGACAAGGAGATATCTCTTCCCGAATCCCCTCAGTCTTTAAATATTAGGGAGCTGGAATCTATTTTATACAGCCCTATTCGAACAGACGCTTGGTATCTATCTTTGACAAACTTTTTAGAGAATCCGAGTCTTGTTTTTTCTCCACCTCGAATTCCATTTCATCCTACACCCAGAGGTTACTATCCATCATCTATTATGGCAGGAGAGTCATCCATGTTTTCCCTGACACCGGAAGCATTTTTACACTATGGTCCTTCTGTTCCTGCAGGATATCAGGCTTTGTCAGGTACTTTCTCTGGAGCAACTCCTCAACCAATTGAACATGTATTATCATCTGGTTTAAGTGGAATTAAAACTTAAATGTTGAACGCAGAGCAAATATTTATGATGTCTGGTAATATTCTGAATCCTCAACCTCAAGGCAGTCAGTTATCGCCTGGAGGAAAATTTCAGGGAAATCAGTTACCGCCTGGGGGGCAACCTCAGGGTACTCAACTACCGCCTGGGGGGCAACCTTCAGGTAGTCAGTTACCAATATCAACAACCTATGCAGCCTAATGTGTAGTTACCTTTTCAACCTGGACATCGTTCGGTTTTTGGTCCAACCCAGCAACCTGTCCAGCCAACTATTCAAACTCATGCACCTAGTTACATTCGACGGTCGAGCCCTGGTACTGCCTCGGACTCGCACTCAGCGTGCAAGCTGTGGCGTACGTTTCGGCCTACAACACCTATTTCGGGAGTACGTAGCTGCGAGTTCTTCTGTCACCGTCCGTGCAAATCCCTCGAGTCTGCGCCACGGTCGGAGACCTTCGATTTTAGCTTCGGTCCCGAGATACTGGAGGACAGGCCCAGTGCCTGGTACGGTAGTCTGGTCAACCACAATTCACGTATCAACCGTACCAGGGATAGCCTCAATTCGGTCCCATTTCACAAAATCCAAATTATCAGTATCAACCGTACCCTAGCTATACTTATCAACAGCCTCAACAACCCCAGTTTGGTCCAGTTAATCTTGGTTACTCGGGAGGTTACACAATTCCTAATGCAAATCCGATTCCCAGTTATCCTGGGTATCCTCCTCCTGAAACTGCTTTGGCTACTCAAGGTTTTCACGACCCTAACCGTCAGTTACCATTTATTGCAACTTTGGATTTACCTGAGTTGACGTGCCTTACGAATGATCCAATTTTCTATTATCCATACTGGCCACCAATGCCGCATAAGTTGCCCAGTGATATACCCAAATTCGAAGGTAAGCTAGGAGAGGATCCATCAAATCACGTGATGACTTATCACCTTTGGTGTACGTCTAATTCAATAATTGATGATTCAATTCGCTTACGTCTTTTCCAAAGAACTCTTATTGGTATTGCTGCCAAATGGTACATTGAGTTACCACGAGGCTCTTTTAATAATTTTAGTCAGTTATAAAATTCCTTCTTGACTCATTTTCAGTTGCCTGTCAGATACGACAACGGAAAGAAACTATTAACTTCACTAAATCAATCCACGTCCACATATATTTCTGATCATATTCATGAATGGCAACGTAGAAGGCGTTTGGTGAAAGTTTACATTCCGGATCAAATTATGGGGGAATGGTTTGTTAAATCATTGTTACCCAAAATCACTGAAGACGTAGCTAAGTCTGGTGTTGTTACTGAGGAGAAAGTAATTGCTCAATCTCAGTACCTTGACCTCGTTTATACGCAGTCAGGTACTTTACATGAAAAAATCCCCGATCTTCCAAAACAAGGTCAAATAGCTACAACTCCTTCAGGGTCTCATGCCGCTAATGGTATGATTGGTACAATAAATACTAAAAGCAAGAAGAAATCTTCAAAGAATTCTTCTCCTATTATAACTTTACCTGATTCCCCGAAAGGAGAATCTTCCCCCGAAATTTCTGCCGACATTCATGTCGTAGAGACATCTACGACCAAATCTAAATCCGGCAGTAAAAAGAAAGGGAAGAATAAAAACAAAAAGAATTCAAAAGAGAAAACTGATAAAAATGAATCCAATGACGAAAAACGCAAACCTCGCTATCCTTTTTACATTTTTGATGAGGATCATTTTACTAAGGAATGCCCACATCGAGCAGAGGTTGCAAAATTTGTTAAACGTTCACAACAACCTGTTGTCTTGAAGGATCCTTTTCCAACTCAAGATAGTAATATGGTTGGTTCTACCTCGAATGCCTCAGAAGAAACTATTCTAATGATGTCTCATGTATGGATTGCAATGCAATTGCAATATTATGGTAGTAAGAATTCTGTTGATGGTAAAGAAGCAGAATCTTCTAATGAAAACACATCAAATACACCTCCTCCTGTTTCAGGTCCACTACAGATCGAGAAACCAAATCCAGACTTAATAATCAAACCGCCTGCTAAGGGTGTTCTTTGTAAATTAGCTTTCAATCCACATGCGAGAGCTGCTCAGAATTACGACATTGTTGAAGACCTAGCTATTTCCCCTTCAGCAATGTCATCTTTGGAAGTGCTGCAGTCATGCCCAGCACAACGTAAATTACCTTTGTCTGCCATAGGAGCTATCGATATCAGGATTCGAACCTAATAATCTTTGATTTAGAGAATAGTACACCTCGCCTACCTCACCAAATGGATTTTCAAATTCCAGTGTTAGTCAAAAACAAACTGATCTTTCAGACTGTGATTGATGAGGGAGCTTCAATGTGTATTATGTCGATCTAGTGTTGGAAATCGCTTGGTTCTCCTACAATCAATTAGTCTTCGACAATTCTAAAGGCTTTTGATGGCCGAGGTTTCCACCCTTTTGGTATTTTGTAGGATTTACCCATAAGGGTCGAAGGTAAAACCATAAATCTAGATGTGGAGGTGGTTGATGCCCCTCTAGATTACAACTTTCTTCTGGGTCGCAGTTGGTCTTATGCTATGACTGTTGTTGTTTCTTCGGTCTTTCAGCTCATAAAATTTCCACATCAAGGAAGGATCGTTACAATAGATCAGTTAACTTATTTTTCTTCCGATCCAGCCTCTACAGAAACAATCCAGCACGTTGGTAAAGCGGTTATCCCTTACAAGGATGTTGGAGTAGGTTTGATTAAAGATTCTGGTTTACTAGGAAATTTTTCCTTTCCTCCTCCCAACGTATCGCCTTCTATCGCAAATATTCATATGATTTCGTCAGACACTGTTATGTTTGATGATCCTTGGGTCGTACCTTCCAACTCCGAGTTAGATTCATTTGATGGCATGATGCCTTTGAGTCCATTTGAAATTGCGTATCAGGCTGTACAGTCACTTTCTGACCCCTCTTCAACCGAAATTGATCCAATGAATGGGATCCATAAGGAATCACTTTCTATATCTATTTCAGCCACAACGACATTTCTTGATCTTGTTCATACTGATGAGCAGATTTGTGAACTTTCGTCTTTTGAAGATTTACCATGGGAAGATCTAAATCATCGATCTTCATTTTTACCTGAGCTGGATCATTTTAAAAATGATTTCGCTTCTATTTTTACTGCTGAATATGTCAAAGAAGCGCAGAATCCATTGCAAAATCCTGATTCTAAGTTAAATTTGGAAAATGTCTCTCGAATGATTCCAATTGACATTTAAGTAAAGCCAGGAATAATTGAAAACATTCATATAGGTGCTTGTTGTACAAAAGATGAAATTCAAACTTATAAAGCCCTATTTCAAGAATTCTATGATGTTTTTGCCTGGTCCTATGAAGAAATGCCAGGAATTGATCCTTCAATTTTCGTACATGAAATCAAGACTTACCCAGATGCCAAACCTGTCCGTCAACGTCTATGTCAAATACATCCTAGAAAAGCTGTTGTTATCAAAGCCGAAGTTGAAAAATTACTTCATGCAGGTTTCATTTATCCAATTCCTTTAACAGATTGGGTATCGAATATTGTTCCTATTACTAAAAAACAAGGAACGATATGAGTATGTATCTATTATAGGGATATTAATCGAGCTTGTCCTAAAGACAATTATCCAACCCCCTATATCGATCAAATAATTGATGATTGTGCTGGCAGTGAAATGTTTTCCTTTATGGATGGTTTTTCTAGTTACAATCAAATAAACATATTCCCTGCTGATTAGCCAAAAATAGCTTTCATTTTTCCATGGGGGACATTTTCTTATTGCAAACTACCTTTTGGATTAAAGAATGCTGGAGAAACTTTTCAAAGGGCTATGTCTTACGCATTTCATGAAATTAAGCACATTGTGCAGCCTTATCTTGATGATTTACCTGCTCATTCATCGCGTAGGGCCGACCATATCACTCATTTACGAGCTATCTTTATGAGATGTAGGCATTATCGAATTAGGTTGAATCCACACAAATGTGTTTTCTGTGTAGAATCGGGTCGCTTACTGGGATTTGTTGTTTTGAAAGCAGGCATTCGCGTTGATCCGTCGAAGGTCGAAGCTATTGTCAATTTACCTCCTCCTTTGACTTGCGCCAACTCCAAAGTTTGTAGGGGAAAGAAATTTTTTTATGTCGGTTCATTCCTAACTACACCGAGCTAACAAAGGGTTTTACCCGGTTGCTGAAACGAAACATTCCATTCTTTTGGGATGAGATTGCTGATCGATATTTTGATGCACTTAAACATGCATTGACCCATGCACCGTTATTGCATCCTCCCAACTACAAGTAGGACTATGTTTTGTACCTCGCCGCCTCTCATTCCATAATTGGGATGGTTTTAGTTCAGGAAGATGAATCTAAAACTAAACATGTGATTTACTATCTTAGTCGAAATCTGCATCCGACTGAGATCAAATACACACATGTGGAGAAATTGGCCTTGGTAGCTATTCAAGTTGTTCAAAGATTTAGACACTACATCTTATTACGCAAAACCACAGTAATTTCTAACTGTAACCCTATGATGTACATTTTAACCAAACAATTGCTAGGGGGCAAGTATTCCAAATGGATAGTTATCCTGCAGGAATTTGACTTGGAGTTTGAAAAATCCAAGGCAAAGAAATCTTTGGTTTTTGCCAAATTGATGTGTGATTTCCCCTCTACTGATACTGAAACTGTGGCAGAGAAGCCCATTGCAGACGAATCCTTGTTTCTTATTAGTAATATTGATCCATGGTATGGGGATATTATCATTTATCTCCAAACCCAATATTTTCGCCCTGAAATTTCACGATCTCAGCAACGGAAAATATGTTTCCAATCCTAGCAGTACAATATTATTAGTGATACACTCTATCATCGTAGAGTGGATTCTATTTTCTAACGCTGTCTTACTCATGAAGAAGCTGAGAAGGATTTAAATGACTGCCATTCTAGAGCATGTGGCAGTCATATGTCGGGGTATGCCACAGCCCAAAAGATATTGCGCGTTGGTTATTTCTGGCCGTCGTTATTCAAAGATTGTAACTATGCAGTCCAGAAATGCCACAATTTTCAACTCTTTGATTGTAAGATGCGTGCGCCACCTACTTCTCTTCACCCTATAATTGTTGTCGGTCCTTTCGCAAAATGGGGTATTGAATTTATTACATGTAACCGTCACTCGGCCGAGGGGCATGCGTATATTATCTTAGCGGTAGATTATTTTACTAAGTGGGCTGAGGCGATGCCTACATCTTCAGCTGATGACAAGATTGTTGCAACTTTCGTATTCAATCACATAATTGCTAGGTTTGGTGTTCCTCAAGCCATTATTACAGATCATGGAAGTCATTTTCAAAATATCATGATGACTGAACTGACAAATCAACTTGGCCTGTGCCACGACAGTTCCACTCTGTATTATCCACAGGCTAATGGTCTGGTTGAAGCTATCAATAAATTTTTAGTCACTATGATTAGACGAATTATTTGTATTCATAAGTCGAATTGGCATTCCATGTTATTTTCATCACTTTGGGCATATCGAACCTCGGTAAAAACATCAACTGGTTTCACTCCCTTTCAACTGGTTTACGGTTTGGAAGTTGTGTTGCCGATTGAATGCGAAATTTTGTCTTTGAAATTAGCCATAGAATTACTTCCAGCTACATCTGAAGAGGAAAAACGTTTTTTGTACTTGGCTCAGCTAGATGAGAATCGACGAAGTGCTGCAATAGCAAATGAGGCTCATGTTAAACGAATAAAAGCTCAGTATGATAGAAGTGTTACCCCTCAAAATTTTTCAGAAGGAGACCTAGTCTTAGTTTATGATCAAGCCAACAATAAGCTAGGAGCTGGAAAATTCGTGCCTATGTGGCATGGTCCTTTCATTGTTAAGCGAAAACTGGAAAAAGGGGCCTATGAGCTGATAGATTTTGACGGTGTCCCTTTAGATAAACCTAGAAATGGGCTTTATCTAAAGATATATTATGCTTAAACGTAGTGTAGAGATTTAATTAGATTAGATTTCTTTACAACTGGTGTGTTTTAGATTAGAAAAGCGTGCCTAGTTTAGAGGTGTGTTTTGTCACCATTCCTGCTTATCTGAGTTTTACTCTTGATATTGCAGATGTCGACGTCTCTTCAAACCTACGTTGGTTTTGCTGATGGTGCTTGTCGTAGTATGCGGAACATTTCTTCCGCAGCTTGGGTTATCTATTCACCCTCTAATGAGTTAGTATCCATGCATGGGGTAAGCCTTGGTCAAACAACGAATAACATTTCAAAGTATAGTGCAGTGATTGAGTTACTATCTGAATCCATATCTTTTGGAGTTCAGAGTTTGATTTTTAGGTTGGATTCTGAACTTGTTGTATTACACTCAACATGGTTTATACCATTAGAAATCCAGTGTTATTACGGTTATTGTTAAGATTTCGTCTCTTGGAACGTGAATTTGATTACATTGAATATCAGCATATTCCAAGACATTTAAATACATTAGCAAATGAAGTTTCTTCTAGTATGATAAATCGACATTTGCAATAATCAAAACAGTAAATTAATCAACATTCATAACATGTACACAGATAGCCGGTAAATAGTAATATATCATAGTATAGAAGTGTTTTCAAAAAATATATACATCGTCTTCGATCATAGGTTGAAAACACCTTATGATCGGAAAAAATGTAATACAAAAGGTCAAAAGTATGAGTCTACGACATGATCATTCCATCACTAATGGTGATCACGATAAGAGACCACCGCCCGAGCCACCCTACATAGGAACCTCCTAAAAGGTCCTGGGACACCAATCACGTATCTCTGTAATCTGAGAGGAATATCATCTATTTCCGTCTCTGGAATGCCTAGAGTCAAGCGCTCTAGGTGATGCTCTAAATCAGACAGGATCTCTACTGATTGGCCTGCTGGGGCTGGTGCGGCTGCAGCTGGCTGTCTCCTTTCATAAGGCTGGAGATGGGATGGTCATCGTGGGCCCAAATATGCATTTAAAACTTTTGGTTATTATTTTTGAGATGATTAAAAAACAAAAAAAATATAACTTAGAAATTGTTGAAAATTATTTTACTTGATTCATCCCACTGTTCCCCTGCTGGGAGAGTCATCTCTCGGTCGCTGCGGAAATCTATCCCGGCGTATGGAAAATCCTCTATAACAAAAAGTTGGCACTCCAGCCAATGAAAATATGAAGGAGGAAATCAAACAATCTCGACACCCTCAATACCATGACGGGCCATCAATGCAACCCAACGAACCATCCTAGGTTCTCAAGGTCGACCAGCATCAACAAGGATCGTTCTATGGAGCTAACATGGGGATCCTCTCTAGAGAAAAGGTGACTACAATGGATCCATATCCAAAGTTATTTATTTTTCTATTCTTCGCTCTGGTTAGTTGGCCTTTTACATTGGCCAACACAGCTTCGCACCAGTTGAAAATGGTGCCTCGAAAACAGTCTACAACAATGCGCATTCGGGAACCGGTAGCCATATGCAGCGTTGCACTCCCACACAACCTGGTAACAGTAAATGCAATAAATTTTAGCTCGGGACGGATGATATTTTTTGTGTCAATCCGTTTGTCCCTAGGGTCTGCCTGATCATTATAGAACTCTTGTCAAAGACTAGTGACAGTCTGGCCACCTGGCCTAGTCCCAAACAGAGAAATTTGTTCGCCCCTTTTGGACAAACCAGTCAGAAAATAAATATCCTCTAGCTCAATTTCGAGCCAGTGGCCGCCAATAATGAAACACTGGTCCTGTACATTCCACCTATTCACCAGCCATGTTAGGAGGTCTACCTGTGCCCTCATGCCCTAAATGGCCCATAATTTATACAAACCGCATGCTCTTAATGCTTGAATTGTGGGAAAATGGAGCATTGCGACGTCATCCACGTCTTCATGCTCATGTTCTCTCCAAATTAGCATCTTTTTTATCCTACAATGCATAAAAATATATATTAGAACAATCTAATTTGAAAAATTTTGGGCGATAATTGAGAAATTTAACTTTGAAATATAATTGCGCGGGGTCCGCACTTTGTTTTCATACACAGTGTGTAGGAACGCATGCGCGCTGTGTGAAAAGTGCAGACCCATGACCTTTTTATACATAGAAAAAAGTCGGGGTCCGCAGGGCCCATGTGTTATGCCTACAGACCCCCGCTGGCGATTTTTTAAACATATTTTTCTCTTAAAAATGAAATCTAAAGCCTAAAAATGAAATGCAAATGGATGAAATACAAGATTAGGAGGTCATGGATTACCTAGAGCTGACGGTTCTCGATTTCGTCAGAAGGATCTTCCAGAATCTTCACAGGAACGTTTTTACCCAAAAGCTTTTAGTTTTCACTCTGAACTCGAATGGTAAAAATGAAGTTAGAAAAGCCCTTTTTATAAGTTTTTTCGAATAAACGAGTTTCTAATTTGTTTATTTTTCACTTTAAAAAGGTTGCTTTTGAAAGCATTTTTATTTATCTTAAACAGGTATGTGTAATGTTTCAAGTTTTTGTGCAGAAATTGGATTTTTCAGGAGAATTGATCGTTTTTCAACAAAGAGTTTACTTTTATCACTTTTTCGAACTCTTTCAAAAATTTATAGAAAAGCGAAAACTTGGAGTCCTCTTTTAAGCCCTTTTCAAACTCTCTAAACATGAAAATATTGCCGAGCACTTAATTATTCGAACTCGTTAAAGTAAATGAATGATCGTCCTTTCAGTATAAGTTTACCCCTTTTACAGACTGAAATGGTTTATTTACGAAAAAAGGTATACGTCGACTAATTACGGTCAATAGAGTTCTCTCCCGCATTATTTTATCCTTTTTGAGCTCGAGAGACTAAATTTACGAAAAAAATACACCCATGGAGTTTTCATTCAGTCCTTGCCAATATATTTTCAAAACTTGATCTATGATTTCATGTTGTGGGCTTGCCTACGACGGATCACTTTCTATCGACGACAACTCATTATCTAGGAAGTTGATCTAGAGATCGTCGGTACCTTGAAATATGCATGCCTCAATGGCAGGTTTCTCGCCTTCGACGACATGTTACATCATTGACCTTCGATCAAATGATTCCGTGATATGTTCGACTTCATCTCATTCACTCACATTTCATGGATTGTACTGAGTACTTTGAGAACCATTGACATTACTGGTGGTTACTCTCACACTTGTTAACAATTTACATCATTGACTGGTAACCAAGTGGTTTCTACCATGTTCGACTTCAACACATTCATTCACATGGATAGAATCGTACTAGTTTGAGATGTGGAAATCAAGACCCTGGATCTAGTTTCTACCATCCAGGCTACGAGGAATTTTTTTATCATTTATACAATAGAATATTCATAAACAGATGGTTGCGTCCATACTGTGTCTACACCTGTCTATACTGTGATGTACTCAAAATAATTCCTATATCAGAACAGTTTGAATCAGTTTCTAGTTAGTTTTGATCTGAGTATGGGAATGCCTACCTCAGCGACGATATATATATATATATATATATATATTGCTTTGAATGTTTTTATAGGTTCCGACTGGGGTGTCCACAGGATGATCCTTGAAATGATAAAGTATTGCACTCTTCATATATGACAGACTTCAGCTTCATCTATTCCATACTTTTCACTTTAGGGGGCAATCTGTTACACTGAAAATTTTCATCCTAACATTTTTCTATGTGTATGAGCTCATTATCACTCATACTTCCTCCTTTGAAAGTCTAACATATCAGTTCCTCATGTCAAGCCTTGAAAATCATAGAAAAGTTCCTAAAAATCTCCTTAACTTTGGTGTCGCACTTTCTCTATATCTTACCTGTAGTCCCGCACCTAATGTTCATGTCTTCTGCGTACCTGAATGCACTTTCTTTGTGTTATAGGTGCAGACCCTTGTAAAGATTAAAAAGGCGTAAGTAAACTCAGAAAATCTCATTTTTAGTAAATTCTAGAAGCTTCTACAAAATATCTAGCAGTGGCAGAACTGCTCTTATGAGGTTCATGTATCCCTTACCTTATGGAGCTAACCCCTTGATGTGAGGAGCTTATCCCTTTGAAGGAGGATTCTATCCCTTCATAGTTGGAACTGAAAACCTCCTCTTTTCCACTATAAAAAGAGGCATTGGGTAGCCTCAAAGGGAGTTCAAGCTTTAGAATATTTGAGGTTAAGTGTTGTTGGGATTCAGAATCATTTAACCAAATTTTTTGTGAGGAGAGATCACATACCTCTATTTGTCTTGGTTGGAGGAGTGCAGAGCTTATCAAAGTAGAGGAGACTCCTGCTTCGGACCCCGGGAAGGCCTGTTCAACATCAAGGCTAAGGTTGTAAGGTTTTCCTTCTTTTGAAATTAATACAAATATATTCATTTTTCTCAATAAGCTGTTAGTTAATGGTTTATTTCATAGATTCCTTTATCACTATGATAAGCATGATTTATGATGATTTATATACATTTGCTATTTAATATTTTTCTTGTTTGTGACTGCAGGTTTACAAAGATAATTCCTTCAAGTGCACGAGGGACAACAACAACTTCAAACAAGCGCTGGACATACGGTAAGTCTTTTACACCTCTATAGAGCTTCTTGTGAATCATATATGCTTAGGGAAAGATTAGTTTATTTTGCTGTTTGTTGCTAGATACTTTTAGTACTAGGGAGATCAGTCTTGTCCGCAAGATTGATTAATCCGTACAACACCAGGTTAAGACTCCAACAAATAAATGAGCTAGACGAAATGTGGCTACTGGGTCTGTAGTGCATAGCAATCATCCAACAACAGCGAGCTAAGTGGCATGACAACCTTATCAAGAAGAAGGTATTTCAAAAAGGAGATTGGGCACTCCTCTATGATTCCAGATTCCAAGATTTTCTGAGAAAATTACAAACAAGGTGGCTCGTTCCATACGAAATTCAAGTACACAACAATGGCACATTCACCTTGACCACCATAGATGGGTCTGGTTCTACATTTCAAGTAAATGGGCACAGATTACGTCTCTATCACAAGCCTATCACAAAGGAATATTTTTTCCAACAGGTATGAAACGATCCCACCATCCAAGTTGTGATAGCAGGGGGTGATAACCCCACAACCTCAAGGACAAGAGAGTTTTCTACCGTCATTTGTAAATAATGTATATAATTCCTAGTTCTTATTTTATTGTGCATTCCTCATGCTCAAAAGTGTATCCATTTTCTCATCTTCTTTCATTTTATTTTTTGTTTTTTTTTGCTGTTCAAATTCTTTGAACGACTGTTGTTCAATCCAATTGAACAGTTGTTGTTCAATCAGGATCGAACAACCATGATTTCATGCTTTTTATCTTTGTTGTTCAAATTATTTGAACACTTGTTGTTCAATCCAATTGAACAGTTGTTATTCAATCGGATTGAAAAACCATGCTATTGTGTTTGTATTTTTATTTCTGTTCAAATTCTTTGAACGGATGTTGTTCAATCCAATTGAATAGTTGTTGTTCAATCAAATTGAACAACCGCGCTTTTGTGTTTGTATTTTTCTTGTTGTTAAAATTCTTTGAACGGCTGCTGTTCAGTCCAATTGAATAGCTGTTGTTCAATTATATTGAACAACTGTGCTTTTGTGTTTGTATTTTTCTTGCTGTTCAAATTCTTTGAACAGTTGTTGTTCAGTCCAATTGAAAAATTGTTGTTCAATCGGATTGAACAGTCGTGCTTTTGTGTTTGTATTTTTCTTGTTATTCAAATTCTTTGAACGACTGTTATTCAATCCAATTGAGCAACCATGATTTCTTGTTTTTATATTTGTTGTTCAAATTCTTTGAACAACTACTGTTCGATCCAATTGAACAGCTATTGTTCAAACAAACTGAACAGTCATGCTTTCATGTTTTTATTTTTTCTTTCTATTCAAACTCTTTGAATGGCTGCTGTTCAATCCTATTGAATGGCTGCTGTTCAATCCTACTGAATAGCTGTTGTTCAATCAGATTGAACCTTATTTTTTTTGTGTTTTATTCTTCCCTTTGTCAATATCCTCCCCTCAAACCACACCCTAACTATAAAAGGAATCTTTGAGTAGGAAGTGGCAGTTGAAGAGAAAAAGGAAGCAGTAAAATTACCAATATGATGATTCTTTGACACTATAATATCTAAACCAGAAGTCGAAATTGTACATATATGAAATGAAAGGCTAAATCTTTCCCAGTTCAAATGTGTTATCATACAATACATGACCTTATGATGGCATACCTTTCTGCACTTTCGACTAGTATTTTCTTCCAATATGAAGAAATAGGAATAAGGGGTATTAATTTTATTGCCATTCTTTTTACTTCTCTCACCATCCCTAACCCTTAAGGAGTTAATGAGCCTCCATTCATGTATAAAGAATAACTATTATGTTTACATGCAAATTTTTAAGAGAGGATAGTGGGCTCATCACGAGCCAACCTACCATGATCATAAGGGTTTAACAAGTGACATGCCCACAATGGCCATCACACCAGGGTAATGAACTTCTCATCTACTTGAAGGACATGAGGTCTCATCACGAGCCAGCCTGATCACTCTGTTACAATCCTAGTGAATGGCATTGTGACTATCTAGCCATCATACCAGCACAGTGACCTCCTTATAAATCAAAATGCTTATGTTTCAAAAAGAAGTACTATGCTTACATGCAAATTTTCAAGAGAGGATAGGGGGTCTCATTATGATCCAACCTACCATTTTCATAAGAGTTTAGCAAATGACATGCCCACAATGGAAACCACACCGGGGTAATGACCTTCTCAACTGCTTGAAGGACAGGAGGTCTCATCACGAGCCGACCTGATCACTTTGATACGACTCTGGTGAGTGGAAATATGGGTATCTGGCTATCATACCAACATGGTGATCTCTCCACAAAATTCGCAGAATAACTACCTTTACATAAGGATTCTGGCTCATTTTTCGGGTTAAAATAACAACCCTATCGAGGCTATGAATTCCTATTGATAGCAGTGGCTCTGCTTGTGGTATGAGAGTATGTTTCAACAATAGCCAATTACTCTTACATATACCTTATCTTCCACTTTTCTTCCATAAGCCACTACTCGAATTAGTGATAATTCTAGTCTACCACATAAGTAACTATAAGCAAGATATGCTTACATGTTTAAACTTCGGAATGACAACACCAATCATTACCTATCTCAGTCTTGCTTCCATCACACTTTATCATTAAAGAAGGACATAATATCATAGTAATAGTTATACTGCTTTCTCCCCCTCTCCAGTCACTTCCGCATGAGATGTACTTATGTCAAAACTTCCAAATCTGACCTTTACACTGCATATGCTCATAATTACCCAATTACTCCTCATTCCTTGAAACTTGAAAGCCACAGCCTCCTCTCTCATGTACAGGCTATGATTACCGAATCCTGACATTCCCCCCATTTGCATTCATGATTGGCCAAATCCCTCTAGTAATTGATGACGTGAACGCCCTTACTTCGGTAGAGGGGGTGTAATTAGTCATAAATAAGAAAGCATGCAAATTTTCTACACAAATCTCGTTGGATATGTTGATAAGACCAAAGGAGCATCGCAATTAAGGTATGAAGTTACTTGCAGAAGGCTGCAATTTCCATTTCTCTTGAATAAATTATTCATTCTAAACAAAAGAGCCGAAAGAGAACACAATCAGAAGGAGAAATTAGCTCAGGAAAATACACCAGCCACGGGAGGAAACTCTCTCCAGAATGAACCCTCAAACTTCCTGATTTCAGATGCAACTAGTGCTATCCTCCAGCAAACTAGCTGGCTGGCATATTTACACCGATTACAAGGATTTGATACAGAAGTAGCAATTGAGTTCCTGCAAAACCTGCAGGAGGGAAAAACCAGGCTCGGGGGAAGAGTTATACCGGTCACAGAAGAAAATATTGTTGAAGTCTCCAGAATACCAGCGGAAGGAGAGAGATGGAAAGAGAAACATCTTCTCTTACGAGAGGTAGTTGCAACATATTGGAATATAGAAGAGGCATTAGAACGAAAAGGAAAAGAGATTAACCCTACCTCTCTACATCAACCGTGGCAGGAATTGACGACATTCATCCAAAGATTAATTACATGCGATGGATGCCAAGACATGGTAAAACATCCTGAACTTAAACTATTAGCTATGCTTAAATAAAAGATTTCAGTTAACCTGCCTGCTTTCTTAAATTCTATATTGCATGACACTATTTTTCAAATAATAAAAGCTAAAAACCTCCAAGCAGTTGTCAACCACCACGGGCTAATCAAACTAATCACCATACATGAGTTGGACAAGCAGTAGATAGCCTGGGACAACTTTGTTAACCCTGCCACACAGGTACCTAAGGAAAACCCTGGAAAAATCGAAATTATGCTCCCCAGGATGAAAATACCTAGAAGGAAAAGGACCTGTGCCTCAACTTCAGAACCAAGCAGAAAAAAGTGGTCCAAAAGACTTCAAGGAACCTCAGACTTCATAGAGGAGTCAGGGCCATCCCGCTCACTACCCTCAAGCCCTCAAAATGCATCCTTGCAAGACTATGAGGAAGAGATGGCTCGAGTCCTGGAGCAAATAAGGGCAGCCCATGAATCTAGGAGCCTATCAAAGGCCGAAGAGAAAGAGGAACCTTTAGACAAATCCGCCACTGCCAACAGTTCTGGCCGCACTAGGATACTACCCCACTAAGAGGAATCACAGGCCTTTAGGGCTCTATCCCCTCTCGAGAATTATGAGGTAAATAGTGAAGTGCAGGCAGAAGGGAGAGTGGAATCAGAAAATTAGTCAGGAGACACCATCCCTTTGGAGAAAAACAGAAGCATGGAAACAGTTCCTATGACACCTGAGGGTAAAATTTTCCCACCCATCTAGGACCCTCATACAGAAGTAAACTCTGAAGTATAGGTAGAAAACACCATCACAATAAATCTCAAAGTTGGAAGCACCATTCCTGAAAAGGAGGATGCTGCTCCTTCACCTCCTGCCGAATCCAGATCAAAAGAAAATTTAGCTGAAAAGAAGTTCAAGAAATTAAGTAGAACCTACAAAAGGTTAAGGAAATTGGTAAATCATTTGAGGAAGAAGTTGAAAGAGGTAAACAAGGCTCGAAAGCCTAGGAAAGAATTGACCACAGTAGAAACCCAAACAGAATTGGTCACCAATTTGTTAGATATTATTGAGGCTGAAATGAAGACTGACCTAGCAGATACTGCTGAGGCTGGGATGTAGACTGACTTGGAAAGCACCATTGAGATCGAGGTACAAACAGACATGGTGGACACTTTCGAGGCCTCTGTCCAAACCGGGCAAGAATTCACCGACGAAAGGGGAACCCAAATGGAGGAAACCCCTACCTATGCTCCTTTAGTTGAAAGAGATGTAAGTAAAAAATGGTATAATGAATTCATTCAAACACAACATGAGTTGGCACAGTGCAAAAAGGAATTAGTACCAATACAAGAATATCAGGCACCACTAAATAAATTCACAAACCTTTCCACCACAGAAGATGAAACATTTTCCCAGCTCAGAGAGGAGAAGGCAAAGGTAAAAAGGGCACAAGACCAGGTGGATCAAGCCAAGAAACAAATCACTACGATTTGTTCTCTGTATTCTGATGCACTAACATGCAGGGCACCAGCCACCAACTATGCTCTATTCTTAGTGGAATGATATTTATTGCTGAAAATCAAGGTCGTTAGGGGAGGGAAGCCCACAAATTTAAAAACCATAGAAGATTTCATCCACTGCTGCAATGATCAAGATGAACAGGTCCAATGCCTTTTATGTGAACTTTACATGCACAACTTCTTTCTAGAAGAGGACAGGGACAACAATCCTAGTCCCTTTATAGGATATGTTCAATTCCAGGCCTTCCTCTCTTTCTCTAAGAACCAGATTAGGTGGGCCAAAGCCTATAACATCTTCCTAAAGAGAGAACATGGCCTAGACCAATGGGTTAGAGGAGAGCCTACTAAACCCCTGCAGCTATTCATCCAACACAAGAATTTCATGCGAAGAAAGGGTGTAAGAACTAAGTTGTGACCCATCCATAAAGACATTATAGAGCATGGGTGGGAATATTTCGAAGACATTCGGGGAAGCAGCCCTGGAAGAAGCCAAACAAAGATGGATGTCCTCCATAAACAATGCAAAAAATAGGGAGCCATTTAGCTACAAAAAATTCAAAGCAGTCGCCTCTAGATTCCTCTCATGTAGTAATCTGGTCTTCAACATGGGTCCTGCATGGTTAGGGTGTCGGTATAGATGCCCTCTTATCTGGTACCCCCCTAAGGGTTATGATCATGACTACGAACTGCCAGAAGGGCACACAAACACTGACTTTGCAAGAATTAGATAGAAACATGGTTTCAGAGCATACAAGGAAGAAGTCTACCATGCCTACTCCTTAACACAGTTGCATCTCAACCATTTGTTTTCATGAGGACCTGCAAATAGGTAAGCAGGGGAGTATGTTGGGCTGAAATTAAGGTTTGTTTTTACCTTATGATTACTTCAAATTGTGATACATTTTTAGGAATTCTTCCTCATCTTAATGATAAAGAAAAATAAGATTTATGAAAATCAAGACAATTGGGCTAACGACAAAAGGAACGTTTTATAACATAAATTTGACTTATTGTATCTCTGTGTACAGGAAAGAAGAGCAGTTGAACCGACGTTAAACAAAAGACAACTGACAGATAGAGACTCACGAAACCTCAGTGACTCCTAGAAAGCGACAGAACGCAGAAAGTCAAATCCAAGCCCGAGAACCCAAACGACAGCCACGAGCAACGGGATGTTGTTTAGAAAATACCGTCCCACTGCGTCAAAACACCTTTAAAAGAGCCAAGGATGAACTAGAGAGGAGAGTTGAATAGGAATTTTCCTTTATAATAAACGTATCGGGACAGAACTGTTCAGTTGTATCCTTGTATTATCCTTCAATTTAATAAAGAGTTTTGATGTTTTGAACAATCATCTTTTGACTTTTCTGTTGCGTTAGAACTTCTGGTGATTTGGGCTCAGCCTCTGGGAGTTTCCTCGCCAATTTCTGTGTTGTTCGTTAGTTATAGAATTGATGTCTAGTTATCTAATGCAGTTTGTGAATTACCTTTCCACTCGATAAAATAGAAACACATGAGGTTAAAATTTCTCTTTCATCATAATAGTTTAGCATTCATGCTTTCTGGTTTATAGTAATGCTTTATCGCTGTTAGATATTTTCGTTTTCTCCCAACGCCTTTAAATTCGCTTTATGAATCTTAGAGTAACTTTTATTAAATTTTATCTATTGCTAAGAATTATATTGTTCCCTCAATACAATAAGGCGTCCAATTGTTGATTAATTACGGAAAGATGTCGATTAGTTAGTTTGCAAAGAGAATTCCATTGCAAAATTATATAAGTAATTGATGATTCAATTCATTCAGATTGTTGTTAAATTCATTAAAGTTGTTATTAAATTCATCATTATGTTGTTCAATAATAGGTTTCTCTCCTTTTGAGACTAGACAGAGTAGTTAGATGCATTATACCATTTCATTTCTCTTTGAGTTGATTTAACTTCGAGAATTAGATAATCCTTTTCATAAGCAATATAGAGTAACTATCGTTCAACCTCACTTGCATATATTGTGCCTAAATTCTTGAAATAAGAAGACTTACCCTGGGTTTACAATGGAATGAGAAGCTTATAGGTTGCCTATAATAAGCCACCTTTGTGAACCAACACCTCCCACATGAACGAAATGGAATAGAGGCCTCAGATTTCGGCGGTGCAACGTTGCAGAAGGGAGACAATGGGGTGAACACAACAAAGAAATGGGGTAGTTGTGTCTACGAGCTTTATTATGATGCTTGGAGAAGAAGGTGCTTGATTCTAGTTGTTTGAAAATGGAAAAGGAGTATTCATGTGAATAAGTGAGTGAGTAATTGTTGCCATAGGGAGGTTCAGAAGTATGGAGCACAGTAACCTAGTGGCTCGCTTTTAGCACACGAAATCTCAACATAATTTTGGTTTCTTTTTCTCTCAATATATCCTCCTCTCTCTCACCAGCTTCTGCTCTGATTTTTCCTGCAATGGGGTATTGCAATGGCCGTTTCTTAGCTCTAATTTTGATTTCCATGACTCTGCCTCCTTCTCGTGTCGTCTTCCTGATCTCGATCTTTCTAATGTCTTTGTTACTGTGTATTTCAGCGTCCTACATGTAGAGCCTCGCAGCTGCCCTAATCGAATTGACTCGCTCAGAGAAATAGAGCACAAATGGGCAAGATCCGTGATGTCTATATGAATGTAAATTATTTTGTTTTTATGGGTAAAAATTGCCTAATATGGAGACTAAATCAATAAATAAAAAATATCGTCATAAGACATGGGGTTGACCACGGCGAAGATAAAGATATGACAATAAATCAATCAATAAATAAATAAATAAATCAATCAATCAATTAATCAATCAAAAATATCAATAAATCAATCAATCAATATCGTCATAAGACATGGGGTTGACCATGACGAAGATAAAGATATGAAGATAAATAATTATTTGCAATTAAAGCTTGTGATTTTTTATTTATTGATTTAGTCTCCATATTAGGAGATTTTTACCCATAAAAACAAAATAATTTACATTCATATAGACATCACGGATCTTACCCATCTATGCTCTATTTCTCTAAGTGAGTCAAGTCTATTAGGGAAACTGCAGGGCTCTACATGCAAGACACCAAAATACACAATAACAAAGACATTAGAAAGACTGAGATCAGGAAGCCGACACGAGAAGGAAGCATAGTCATGGAAACCAAAATTAGAGCTAAGAAACAGCCATTGCAATACCCCATTGCGAGAAAAATCAGAGCAGAAGTTGGTGAGAGAGAGGAGGATATATTGAGAGAAAAATAAACCAAAATTATGTTGAGATTTCGTGTGCTAAAAGTGATCCTCTAGGTTACTATGCTCCATAATTCTAAACCTCCCTATAGAAATAATTACTCACTCACTTATTCACAGGAATACTCCTTTTCCTTTTTCAAACAACTAGAATCAAGCATCTTCTTCTCCAAGCATTGTAATAAAGCTCGCAGATACAGCTACCCCATGTCTTTTTTGTGTTCACCCCATTGTCGCCCTTCTGCAACGTTGCATCGCCGAAATCTGAGGCCTCCATTCCGTTTCTTTCGCATGGGAGGACAAGCCAGGGAATGCAAAAATAGGTTGTGTTCACCCCATGGTCGCCCTTCTACAACCCTGCACCACCGAAATCTGAGGCCACCATTTATTTCGCATGTGAGGACAACCAAGAACACAAAAATACAAACAATAGCAGGAGGTTGAGCGATTAAGGTTATAGAAATTTAAATTTCATTTGGGAGGGTTTTCAAATTCAAACCCAAATTCTTCGTGAAACTCTGGGGGAAGATGTCGGAAGACTACCATTAATGCAGTAGGTGGAGTGGGTTGGCGGAGGGGAGTGAGGTGGAGGAGGCATTGGGAGTGGTGGTCGGACGCATGAGCAATGGGGAGTGGGCTAGCGGAGGCATCTCTCATTTGTTAGAGACGTCCACTAGAGAAACAAAAGATGAAAGTTGGCATTGGGCTTGTCCCATCACCAGAAATATTCATGACAAATCTTCGCTAGAGTCTGTTGGCGAAATCCTCCATTTCGTAGAATAGGAGACTCTTTCTAAATAAATTATGACTTCTCTTAAAATATGACTTCATATAAGCTATAATATAATTATTATAATACTCTAATTTAATATAAATTTATTATAGATATAATTAGTATAACAAACATAAAGAAAACTAAAATTTTATTGAAAGAAAAATGGGAATTATTGTCTCTCTTTTTTTCTATGTCTAAAGATTCTGTGGCTTTTCACATAAAAATAAGATAAAAATGCTATTGTTATTTCGCAGCGTTTGAACAAAATTAGTTAATTTTTTTTTTTTTATGTTGCACCGCTTTTCAAGAAAATGGTTGGACATGTAGCTTTTTTAAAATTTGACGATTTGGTTTTCGTGTTGTTTCTTCAAGAGGACGAAATTTCTTGGGGGGTTCAAATATTTATGTTCTTTTGCTATTCTTTCCGGAAGAATGAGTTTGCTCGATATTTTATCACTTCGTGAGGAGTGCAACCTCTACGATTCATTTCACGAGAACATGAAAACTAGCCATTATTTTAGGAGTTTGATTTCTTCAATTGTTTTTAAGACACTCTGCTGCATTTCACAGATTAAAGGAATCAAAACCGTTTTCAATTATCTTATCATCATGGTTGTGCCAAGTCTCTTCCTTGATCTCTGTTTTAGACTTTTTCTATATAATTATTGACGTGGAATTTCTTTATAAACTTTGTTATTGAAATATTTCTCTACAAATGTGTGACTTTGAATAATTAGGCCATTTTTTATATTTTTGATATTAAGATTAGTTCAACTCCGCAAGACACTACTTACCATTTAAAGAGCGAGATGTAATTTAGATAGATTAATGAAAATCATTTGAATGCCTATTTGATATACATTTGGGATGTCCTTCTCCAAAACATGAAGATATAAAAAAGTTTTCACCGTCCTTTCAATCTTCATTTGAACCCATTACTAAGTCTCACATATGCCAATTCAATACCAAAACAATTCGAAATCTTACATATGCCAATTCAGTACCAAAACAATACAAAAATGGTTATTTGTAAACATCAATAACAATTGTTATCACTTGGAAACATCTTAGCTTAAATGGGCACTTCAATAATAATAATAATAATAATAAAGTTATAATTTTATTAATATTTATGATTTTTTTTAGTATTATTATGTTCTTAAAGTAACTTGACTTGTATCATGAGTATATGCTTTGGTGTTTATTAACTTAATTGATATTGTTGAACTAGTTATAATATTAATTTGAAATAAACCTATGATTTTTTTATTTTTGAGTTTGTTTTTCACTTTTGATAATGTGAAATATATTATGAGATAAATGTTTTCCGTGTTAATTGTTTTTACTAACAAAACTGAATTTATAAGGCTACAATAGTTCTCATAAAAATAACAAACTCTCTCTTTATTGGAATGATTTTTTAAGTTAGAATTTCATTTTGATTGGAATGATTTGTTACGTTAAAATTTCATTTCCATTTTTGTGAAGCCTATTAATTTTTTTTTTAAAGAAATTTATCCAAATGCTACCATGCATGATTGATGTTTAGCAATTTAAAATTTAAAATATAATATCAACTTCTAATAAATTTAGGATAATTATTATATAAAATAAAAAATAATAATTTCAGATAACTATTATTAAAACTATAAATAAAAACATACCACTTCCATCAAAATCCCTACAACAAGAGATTTTAACCCATGGCACACAAATCTCATAGCGGTTAAGCCACGACACACAAATCTCTACAACTAGGCCCAAATAACAAAGCATCTCCCTCAAAGCTCTACAACTGGAGCCCTTAAGCAATAGCCGTTGAAGTAACCTGGAAACCATTGGAATAAAGCATGATGATCTAGAAGGGGATTTGTTTATGTTAGAGCATAAAACAAGGATCCATTCCTATCATAGTAGGTGGAACCGATAGTCGGTGGACGGTTCCAAAGGAGACAGGCCCAGGAAATACATATATCTGGTTGACGGTTCCCAACGAGGTGTGCTGATTGCCAAAAATATATAGACGTTGAATGAACTTAGAAAATGACTATATGTTTTAGTTTTGAATCTGGGTCGGTTTGTGTGTCCCAATCTGGGAGATTGGTTGTGTGAGTGGTTTTAGTTTGAGTCTGATTCTAACAAGGTGATTACAATCGAGAAAAATGGTTTACAGATGTTGGGTTCATGCGTTCCATATGGTATGCATCGCATTTCATCTATATGGGCTATTGATTTCCCTATCTTTTTATCTGGTTGATGATCTCTCTCCCGATCTATGATAACCTTTTGTAAAGTTGTATTTCTCTCTGGTCAATTTTCCAGAGCTTACAATTGTAGTTGTAGTCTAGTAGGTAGGATGTTTTTTCAGTAATAATTTTTTGGATCAGAACTTTGAAATAGTCTTCTTGTTCCTTTTTAAAGAGCTTTATGTTTGATATTCATTTTAAACACTTCTTGAGCATTTTTCTTCATCTAAGCATAAAATTAATATCAAATTTACGCATTGGTGTAATATATATATATATATATATATATATATATATATATATATATATAATTGTTGAAATTTATATAATTGTTAAATTGTTTTTGAAATTTACAATTCTATGTATAAAGGGTTTTGGAATACATGTTTTCCCTCATAGGATGAAGATGCAAATATTTTCCAAAAGTAAAAGTAAGTATTCCATATTTAGGGTGATAATGATCTTTATTTTTTTTCTTTATTTTAATTTAATTATTGCAACTTTATTTATTAAATTGGATTATTAATTTAATTAAAATAATATTTATTAAATTAAATAATTAATTTTAATTAAAATGTATTATTTTGATTAAATTATTGTTATTATAGGTGTGTTTATTTTGGAATAAGGTTTTTGGAATTCTAATATAATTATCAATAAGTATTAGCTAGATGGTAGAGGTTTAACTACCAAAAAATATTATAGAATATTCTTAGTAGTAGTGAAAAGTCCAAATGTATCTCCAAAGTAGTTATACCCATGTTTCCCTTTTAATTAAATTGATTATTAAAAAAAAAATAGGTCTCATATGAAATGAGTTATGGTTTTTTGAGCATGTGGTATTGATAAGCCATGGTATTGGTCCATATATTGTAACAAAACATATTTAGAGGTTAAGGTGAATTTGGATGAATAAGAATCTTGTTACTTTAGAGGTTAAGGAGAATTTGCATGAATAAGAATATTGTTACATGTTTTCTTAAATCTAAATATGCATAACCCATATATTAATTATTTTTATAATTTATAAATTTAAAATGTAGTTAATTTTTGTGAGTTTTTAAATTTCAGCAATGTGAAATATACCACCCTAGATCCCATTTAAATTTGTATCTACCAAGGGTTGAGAGGGATCAAGTCGAGAGTTAATATATGCAATAATATGGGCTTGTGAACCACCATCAAATGACTATCTCAAACTTATATATATATATATATATATATGTATGTATAATTTTAATATTGATCGAGTCAACAAAACATTATATTACATAACACCTTACATAATGTTTTAAAACATCGCTACCATAGTGGGTCGTAAAGCACGACATAATCATGAAATAAGTATTTTAATGTTTATCATGATATCTATAACTTTATTGCCTTCGATTCATGGCTTGGAAGTTGTCTCGATTGGCGAACAATTTATTCCCAATCTTGAAGAATCGTGTCGTGGTGTTTTATTTTTCGTTTCTACATATTTCTAACCTGACACTATGATGTACTCAGATAGTTTGGTTTGTGGCATTTGAGGTTCTCATACATCTCAGGGTCTGTAGTCAAGGGCTCAACATATCTTTGGGTTCCCAGCATTCTTTTGAAATTAGAATTATTAGGTTGTACTGGAGTATTTTTCCATGAAAGATCATATGTGCTTATGGTTTCCGTTTGGCATTTTGGTTGTCGGAGAGCTCGAAAGAGTGAAGGTGGCTAGTGCTGGCTAGTTTGATTCGAAGGAGAGAAGGGTCTCTAGTGATATAGTAGCTCTAACACTGAGGTGGCTTCAGTTCAATGTTAGGTTCGTGATAGGGAAAATTTTAGGGGATAATATTCGAAACTGGGCTAATTTTCCATGCTTTTTACAAAAATTATTTGTTAATTTCCATTTTTTCTAAAAGTGATTCGCCCAAATTTCATAGTATAAAAATTTTTCACCTTAAAAATTGCCAAAATTTTATATAGATAATGTATAAAATTATTTGAAAATTGAATATTTTTATAAAAACATTGTCAAACATTTTACAGATTGCATATCATGGACTATGATATTTGCCAAGTTTTCTAAACTTCAAGATAAATTTCCATCCTTGAAATTTTCCCTAGTTGGTGCCAATGTATGGGAGTGTGTTGGTAAACTATGGTGTAAACTATACTCAACCTGTCTAACAAGCATGAGAATAATAGGAGATAGGTGGGCGTCATGGGAAATATTTTCTATTTCTTATTTTCCAGCATCCATACAGTGCCAGTGTATGGATAGCTATTGGGGTAGGGGAGGCACTAGAGGCCCCCATAGTTGCAATCGAGACCAAGACCAAGCAAGGGAAGGTTTTTTCCTTCCACAATTCCACCTCAGCAAAGGTCCGCAATGAGTTTAGAAATATTGAGAATCTAGCTGCGAGAGATAGACACTCTATGTTTGATTTAGAGTTGGTGGATGAATTTGAACAATTGGTCTTAGATCTTGGCCACACTAGAGGACATACAAAATAGTACTTCCAGGATTTTTCCTTTACTGGAAAATGAAATCTTTGATGGGGAGAGTCTTAATGGAGTGGCAAGCGTACCAATATGGTATATTCACCAACTTTGAAGATGTCAAAGGAGAGTAGGGGAATGAGTTTCCACATGGTGCAGATGGAAAAATTGTTTGCACACATAGAGTGACATGTACCTTACCTTGTTACTTCTTCAACTCCTCTTGGCTTAAGTTCAAAGGACCCAACACCAATCACCTCTTATGGATCTTAGTTTTTGTTTTTCTTCAGTTTAGTATGTTTACTGCTTATTTTTTTAGTGTTTTGGTATGACATTGACATGTCATTAGTGACACTGAAAAATCTGATTTTGTTGAAAATTTGGACTAGATATTTTGGATACAAATGGGTAAGCCATGGTTTCCCACAAGGCAGGAATTTCCTTTGTAATGATAGAAAATATGGAATGAATGGTGTAACTCTCTTTTGATGAATGAAATTAACCACCCATTAGTTTACCAAAAAAAAATGTTTTGCCTCTGAGAATCGAATTGCATCATTACTAAGACAATTTTAAAAATTATCAACCTTGCTCTGCCACATAGGAAATCAAAGTTGTTGGCCAATATTCTGCATACAAAAATTCTACATAGTGAGCGAGGGGAAACTACACCAAAAAAAACTAAATGAAATAACAAATCTTATAGGAACATAGCAAAAAACATATCATCCAAATCAGATGTTTGATAATGACATTGGAGTAGGATTCTTCATACTTTACCCAAGTAGCATTGAAGGTTGAAATTAACATTGGATGTGGTTTTCAAGGTTAGCTATACAAGCTTCTAATCTATCGAGACAATCATGTTGTTTCTAGTGATTGCACTAAATATCATTGAGATAGGAGATAATGGCATTCTCATCTTCATGATTTTCCTTTAAGACATGAAACAATAGATTCTTTAATTGCTAATCCAAAGCAACCAAATGTTTATATTAGCTGCTCCTTCCCCTATTATGACTAGGGTTAGGGAGCTAGTGGGACACCTCCTCTAAGAGTTATGAATTAGAATAAGCTTGTCGATCTTGTGGAACGCAGGTTTCAAGTCTCTTAATATCTGTGTGAGTGTTGTAAGAAGTTATTGATTGATAAGTAACATTTGCCTCATGTTCTTGAGACTGGGCATGTGATCGGGTAGGTTGGCTATGTCCACCAACACCACAGCGCCTACACAGATTATGGTGAGGCACAAACACCGCCACGAGTACAAGCCCAATATTTCTCAAATAAATAAACCCCAATAGTCCCAGAATTCCCACTCTATAGACCACACCTCAAGGCTAAGAAAATATCAAAAGGTTAGGAAGACCTACCCTCCTCACTACAAAAACCTACCAAAAATGGCTTGACCTACTATAAGTACCCCCAGAATGACCAAACATCAAACAATAATTAAAAACTCGAGTCCAATCCCACCTTCCATACTTTTCACTAGTAGAAAATTTCCACAATCCCCTCAATGGACGGATAGAAGAACCAAAGATAAAATCCCTCTCCCACTACAATAGAGCCTCCTAGTATAAGTAAAATCAAACAAGCAACAGACCCTTGCACAAACACTTCCAAGAATGCTACTCTGTACCAAGATAAACAAAATAAATGAAAATAGTAATAGTGGGGAAGATAAGGAAAATTAGCCACTAGAATTCACGAATGCATGCCAAGATAAAGCAGCTCATTATTGTCGAACCCAAGTTGCACCCAAAATGACTCCACCAACCTTCCACAATGGCAGCTCTAGAGAGGAATGAAAAACCCTAACAGCACTAGAGTAATTACATAGATAGGGTACATGCTCCCTCCCTTCGCCACAAACCAAATATAATGAAGCTCAAGAGCACAAAAATCCATGAAACGATACAATTTACTTCACACGCCTCACTCTAGTATTAATGACATACAATGTAATGGGCACCCCAAACCTACTTTCCCCTTAACCCGCCACCCATTTGAAGATTAAAAATTATATTTTAATTAAATTATCATTATTTCAAAATTAAATGTTACTCATACCTCAGGTTCTAGGTTGCATTTTAGGTTAGTTGGTCGACAAGAAAGGTACTAAAGGAGCTCACAGAGCTCTGACTAACCGAGGAGAGAAGGCACCTAAGGAACCCACCTAAGTGTTATACATCCCAAAGAGGTCCTGCATCTAGGCTAAGGTGAGGGATAATCCAAAAGGTGGTCCATCACATTAGAGTAGTTCTTGAGAGGTATTGTATCATCATCTGATGGGTCATGTATGAATTCAGTGTAGGAGTGAATTGCTCTCACCAGAAAAACAAGATTAAGAAAGAGAAATGAGGGAATACCTAGGCCCAAATATTAGGTTTTCTTGGAACAAGATTCTATATAAAATCCATTCTCTCATTTCCAAGGAAAAAAAAGCATATTTGGGGGGTGTGTGTAAAAAAAAACCATTAAATCTTAAAGGGTGTAAGTTTGGATGCATCAGAGGTCTCAAGACTCATAGTCAAAGAGATTGACTAATTCAGATTCTAACCGAGCTACATGAGTTTAGGCATGTACTCACAATAAAAATATTAATAATAATGAGAAAAAAAAACAAATTCCAGTTCTTAACTCCGAAACTTATTTACAAAAAGGAAAATGAGGTGGCCTGTGATTTGATAGCCTCGTCTATACCCCATCTTCTTAAAATTTTAGTAATTGGAAAAACTGTACATAAATCGATTTTTCTTTATGACAATGATATTACATTAAAAGCCACACATTTTTTCATTTGTTAAAAAAATTTATGTAAAAAAATTTACCAAATCAAGACACCCTTTCTTGGATTTGATTTTCATTTTGACAAACATATTTAACCTTTTCCAAATATATTTATTGGAAATCTTCAACCAATCTCAAAAAAGTTGAAAGACTCACTATTTTTCTCCCTGAGCACAACAATAGATAGCCGAGAAAAACGCTTATCCTTTACTGAATAGCATATGCTCTTCGTATCTGCTGCGGGAGAAGCTCTAAATTGTAGATACAGCATAAAATTGTGTGCTGTTTGACGATGGCTATGTAGAATGGATTTGTCTATCGAGGCAGTGAAATAGCTCGGACGGTAGAAAACTACTGGAATTTGGTAAACTAAAATTTAAAAAATCAGGTAATTGGAGTGTTTAGAATCCATTTTTATAAGTAGAAATAGATTCAGTACTATCAAAAACCCTTGGTGTATTCAAAATACTAAATTTTAATAAATTTGTAAACAAGATTCTGGGCAAATATTTGTCAATTTTTTTTAAAATCATTGCTGGATTCTAGACAATTTCGCTGCCTCTTTATACTACGCGAGCGATGTAGAATTGGGAATTTAAGCGAGACATTGGCAAATAGTGGAATCCAAACGTATCCACCCGTGTATGTGAGACTGGTGGAGAAAACCCATCACGATCCTAACAGCTACCAGGTTCCCATTATCGATTTACATCTAGGGTTCACCCGCCGGCAAAATGATCCTTTCTGCAAGAATAATATGACAGCATCGCTGCACAAATTTCAAGGGCTGCAGAGAATTGGGGTTTCTTCCGGATAATAAATCATGGCATCCCTGACTCTATTATTTCTCGAGTGCAAGCAGCGAGTAAGGCGTTCTTTCAACTTGCCACTCAAGAGAAGGAAGCATACGCCAACGAAGCACAGAATCCCATCAGCTATGGCAGCAAAATTGGATATTCTCCAAATTCATAGGCTAAGTTGGATTGGGGAGACTATTACTATGATGCTATTTGGCCTCCTGATTTGAGGCATATGAACAAATGGCCCACACACCTCTCTGATTTTACATATGTCCTCATTTTCTTTCAAATTTCACAGATTGCATACCCCGCTCATCAATGATGTACCCCAAGTATTGAACCTATGTCATACCAAAAGTTCGTTTCTCCAAATTGGTACACAACTTGTGTTGTCACAGAGTTTCGAGGACATCGAATATGGAAGAGTTTCTCTTCCAGACTGTGGCTGAAGATCAAGATGTCATCCAAATACACCACCATGAATGAGTTGGTGAAGGGTCCCAAAATGCTGCCCATCAACCTCATGAAGGTTGTGTGGGAATTCATCAACCCGAAAGGCATGACCAACCATTCGAAAAGACCCTCCTTGGATTTTAAGGTAGTCTTCCACATATCAGATGGTTCGATTGGTACCTAGTTATACTTGGACTCCAAGTTGATATTGCTGAAATATTTGGTCCCCTTGAGCTAGTTGAGAAGGTCATCAATTTGTGGGACTGGATACCTATTATGGACAGTGATATTTATCAATGCACGATAGTCAATATAGAGTCTCCAGGTCCCACCCTTCTTTTGTACCAACACGATTGGGCTTCCATAGGGTGATGACCTTGGCCTGATGTTCCCTTTCTGCAACAACTCCTGAATATGCCTCTTGATTTTATCATTCTCCAAAACATAGCATTCTTAGGTCAATCCATTGGGCACTGACGCACTTGGGGCCAGATCATGGGATTTTTTGACCTGACAGTGTAGAGTTACCCCTATTGATGAGGTGAAGATGTCCCTATACTCCTCCATGATTTCCTTGTCCATCTATTGTTGTCATGCAGGGGAGCATTTTCTAGAGGCCATGGCCACAATCTTCTTCTTTCCTTGAGGGTGAATCAGAAAGAAAAAAAAGTCCCTATCTGGAAATGAGCTTACTACATTGATTCCTAGTGAAAAATGAGATGGTGTTAGGTCATGATACCTCTGATATCCTATACAACTTATTTCCCAAAGTAATAATAACAATGCGAGGCCTAGAATCATACACAACATGTCGCTTCCACAAGTATGATTGGCCTAATAATACATCAAAAACTTTAAGAGGAGCAACATCACAAAATACCTCATCTATGAAGGGCTTGATGTTGTAGGGAAGGTAACACAACTAGCTGACATCGATATCTTATCCTTGGTGAATCCAACTGATGGTGTATGACTGCAGGTGTGTTGTGGTCGGTAGGCCCAGCCACTTCATGACCTCTATTGAAATGATGTTCTTTTGGCTTTCGCTGTCAACAATGAACTGCAATAGAGAACCCTTAACCCACATCTGGGAGTGGAAGAGGCGCTCCCCCTCATTTGGATCTTTAGGCTCATCCTTCTGGATCTTGGTGGTGGAAACAGTAGCAATGGACTCCATGTCAATAATATGCTTCCCCTTTTCATTCCCCTTATCGGGTTCTAATTTAGAGTTGGATCATGCATCTGATTCAGAATCCTTTGTCTTGACCAGCAATGACTTCTTGGCCCGACAATCACTTGTGTTGTGAGTGGGGCTCTTATGGAACCCACACCACTTTCCCATGTCCTTCTTTGTCTCCGTGGGGTTGTTCTTTTCTTGGGGCTTTGATGGGTTGTCTTTGGTCACCTCGCCTTGGCTTCATCCTTTGTTCTGCAATTTGGGGGAACCTTTCCCTAGCTTCAGATTCACATATCCAAAGTCTCGCTTCTTCTATTTAAATTTATGTTGGATCCTGGAAGCATATCAGTATGTTGCACCAAGTGAGGATACGTTGAAGAACTCCATTTCCTCTTGAATGTATCTATGTAAACAACTGCGGTACTTAAGCACCAAATGTTTCTCTAAATGTTTGATACATAACTTTGTGTGCAGGGGATGGATTAGATTCGTCACCTCATGTATATATTGATCCCTTTGTTGTCACAGTTTATTCCATTGTATGTACTTGTACTCATAGCTCCCCAAGGGGTAATATTATTCCTTGACGGGACCTTGAAAATAATTCCAAGTAGTTTGGAATGAAAACCGTGAGGGTTCTCGCTTGACCCTTTGTTCGCAGTAGGTTTCCCACCAGTTCTTGACATGGGGGTGGCTTTGAGGAGTGCAAAAGTAATCTCTTCCCTATTGGAAAAATGATGAACTAAAAAATATCCTTCCAATAGATTTAACCATCTATCTACGTGACATCTGCATCTATCTATCCTTCAAGCATGGGAATGTCAAAGTTTACTTGAACATTGAAGGGAGTGGCACCTGTAGAGTGACTTTCGGACGAAGATGCGTTGCTTGTGGGCATCCACTGAAATATCTGGGAAACGTTGTCCATCATCATGTTCCTCTGTCGCTCGAGGGATTCTTCGAGAAATATTTTGAAAGGATCTCCTACTCCCTCGTCTTTATTTTCTTCCACCATGGGAGGTCGTTGGGGTTTGTGAGGTTGGTCTTGCAAAGGTTCAACCAGTTGGAGCCCTAACTCCTTATACCCTGACCTCGTAGGGGGCATGCAAAGAAAAATAGAGAAAGAGAAAACCGCTCTAATACCACTGATCTAAAATTAGACAGGAACAAAAAAGAATACATATATAACCATAAATACAGAGATCCGGCATAAATAACACTTCATTTCATTAATATCAAAGAACTGAAATATGCTTACAAATAGAATGGAAATAAACTATCTCGGGAAATGGTAGCTTATCTCTACGAAGAGATGTGGCAGCTACATGCCTCTGAAATGTGTTACAATGAGGCTGAAAGGCCTATTTATAATTTAGAAACAATGGACAACCCTAAACATCCAAAAACCTAACCCTAGGAGATGAATCACCAAAATTGTGGGCCCCATTGGGCTAAATTGGTACATCAACTTCCCAGGGTCATAACTTTGGCAAAGGATCTTCATTTGACATGCACAATACCTCGTTATAAATATCTATGCGATGAATATAAATTTCGAATACAAACATTATTCAAAGACTTATGTTTTCCTATTTTCCAAAAAAACGTCTTTTAGGGCCTCATGACGACTCCAGAAGTTCGGGACCTGAAAATTTTCCAAAAATAGTAAATTGTGCTATAATTAAGGAAACCGCAAAAATGAAAGAAAAAATGATGGGGGTCTAAGTGTAATAGGCGAGTGGTCACCCATATCCACCTAGATCAAGGATGCACCGATATTTTTTGTGAAGAAGAAGGATGGTACTCTTAGGTTGTGCATTGATTATAGGAAGTTGAACAAGGTGACCATCAAGAACAACTATTCATTGCCAAATATTGATGACTTATTTAATCAATTGAAGGGAGAAGCAATGTTCTCAAATATTCATTTAAGATATGGATATCATCAGGTACGCATCAAGGAAGAGGACATTTACAACACAACTTTTCGGACCAAGTATGGGCATTATGAGTTTTTTGTAGTTCCATTTGGCTTGACTAATGCTCCAACTACCTTTATGTTCTTGATGAATAGTGTGTTGCGTTCGTATCTGGACATGTTCTTATTGTATTCATTGATTACATATTGATATATTCTAAGAATGAGGAATATCATGTTGAACATTTAGTCAGTGATTGAGATTGTTGAGAGAGCATCAGCTGTATGCTAAGCTCAATAAATGCGCTTTCACTGTACAAAGGCACATTATTTGGGGCATGTGGTCTCCAAGGAAGGCATAAAAATGGATCCAAAAAATATAAGGTTTTTCATGGAGTGGGAAGCTCCTAGAAATGTCGATAAGGTAAGATCATTCATGGGGCTATCAGGCTACTGTAGGAGGTTCATCGGGAACTTCTCTCACATTGCATATCATATTACATCACTGCAGAATAAAGGTAATAAATTTGAATGGACACAAGAATGTGCAATACGTTTTGAAAATTTGAAACAATTGTTGACAATTTATCCAATGTTAAAGATTGCAGATCCAAACAAAGAGTTTGTAGTGTGTAAATATTCTTACAAGAGAGGTCTTGGTGGATTCCTTATGCAAGAAGGCCAGGTAGTATGTTATGAGTCACATAAATTAAATGAGCACAAGAAAAAATATTTGACACATGATCTTGAGTTAGCAAAGTGATCATTCATACATTGAAGATGTAGAGGAACTATTTTTTTGGCAAGAGGTTTTTGTTGATGAGTGATCACAAGTGGGTTGAGATACTTGTTTGACTAGCCAAATCTAAATTCCGAAAAAGCTAGATGGTTGGCAGACAATCGAGTGAGTTCAAGTTTGAGATCAGGTACATCAAGGGAAAAGAGAAAAGGGTTGTAGATGCTCTTAGTAGGTGAATATAGGACCCTAGGGTAAATCACATTTCAACTATGAGTTCCTATGGGACATACATGATCATATTTTATAGGCAGGTGTCAACATGATGACAGGGTATAGAGTGGCTCATGCATCGTTACAACAAGGTATGAGGTACAGTACAGGTAGTGGTATAGGTGCTTAGGATGTGGACTATCATCTCTCGTGCAGATGACTTGATCGTATTTAAAGATAGGATATATGTGCGTATAGTAGTTAAGAATATTATCTTGAGGGAGTTTCATGTGAAACCGTATTTAGGTCACCCATGCTACTAGAAGACACTAACGACAGTAAATAAGTTTTATTATTTTCCGAATATGAAGAAGGATGTGGTAGAGTTTGTGGCTAGATGTTTAGGTTGTCGGTAGGTAAAGGCATAATGTAGGCATCCATGTGGACTACTACAGCTGATTATGATTCTAGAGTGGAAATGGTAGGTATTTTCCATGTATTGCATTACAGATTGTCGAGACATCTTGACATCACGATTCCATCATGATCTCCAAGTGACAGTTGACTAAGGTAGCACACTTCATTTCAGAGGAGGATGCATATTCAACTAGTGATGTGCCATAGGTGTTCATCAGAGATGTGGTCAAATTGCATGTGTGTTCCAAATAATATTGTGTGAAATGGGGATGCAAAGTTCACTTCCATGTTTTTGGAAGGATTTGTTTGGCCAGGTTTAGGTATAGATTTTTCCTTGAATATATTTCATCGTCCACACAAAGATGGAGAGACTGAGAGGACTAGCAAGATCTTGGAGTACATGTTGAGGTTGTATGCGATACATCAACATAGCATATGGGAGGAATACATTTCCTTGGTTGAGTTCACTTACAACAATGGTTATTGGGAATCATTGAGGATGAGTCTATTTGAGAGCACTCGTATGGGTGAATTTGTAATACTCCGATCGGTTGGAGTGATCCGATTAACATGGTATTTATTGGAACATACATGTTAGCATAAATGGAACATGAAATGCGTGTAACCAAGAAGAATCTAAAGGAAACATAGGATAAATAGAAAATTTATGCAGATCATAACAAGTTGTTTAAGGAGTTTCGAGTTGGGGAACAAGTGTAATTTACGCTGTCAAGCCAAAGAATATCTCCTTTCGCATTGGATCATGTGCCAAGATAACACCTCGGTTTTGTGGAAATTTTAAGATTCTTGAAAGGATTGGGCCGAGAGCATATCAACTTGCATTGTCTTCGATAGTGAAATTCCATGATTTTTTTCCATGTTGTTAGATGATCCAAATATCATAGTTTCAAAGCTAGGATAAAATGTTTATTAAATTAGAATATTTAAATTAATATTGGAGACACTTAGAAATAGAATATTGTTAAAAAAGATATGACACTAGAAAAAGTGTCATATCTTAGGCTCTAATATAGGAAAAAAGTTAGTAGTTTTTGTTAGAGTCGGTCCTCACGACTTCTCCGCGAGATCATTTCGCTTTTTGCATATCATTTTAGGTGTCTCGCTCACTTCACTTCGTTGCATTTCGCTAGGGGCATGCCATTGATCGACGAGAGGGTCCGGGTCCTCTTGTATTCCCTCATGCTTGTACACTGTCTGAGCTAATTAAAACTCCTCAAAAATCATCGAAGTTCAGTGTCACGTCATTCATGGTCATAAATGATTATTTTTCGTCAACAAGAGTCTTTTAGTCCTAGAGTCTAGGGTTCAGTCTTTTGATATAATTAATAAATTCCCGCGAGGCCATGAGGGTGGTTTCGAAAAGGTTCTTAATTCAAATTTTCATCATCAAACACATTTGAGGACATTTCTAGTTCAAAACTCGTATTGAACTAGAAACTGTCAAATTCATTTTTTGTAATAACTGTGTATTTTTCCCACCATAAAAATTTTAAATGCAACCTCCGATCTTTGTCAAGTCCAAACGCCAAAATCCCTCGCAAAAAATCAAATCATTTCATCAATTCAAAACCTCGTAAAAATCGATGGCAAAAAGTCAAAAGACAGCAGTTCAAAGAAATGACAAAGTGCCAAATGAAAAAAAATTACAAAGTGGGTTTTTAAAGAACTAAAAATTAAACCCATCTCAACCAAGATATTTCAAAGGCTATATAAACCCGTTGAATCAAATTACATTCAAAAATTTTTCGAGCGAGGTCGAATTGAAAGATTGAAGGACGAATTTTTTTTTGTTTTGAAGCCGGGAATCAGTCGACAACGATACATGACGCATACAAAGAGCGTGTGGCGTATAGAGTGCGCACGCGCGCATTGGGCATCATTTGGCAGTGGAACTTTACACGCGCGCGCGCACCCAAGGCACGTGGCGTCGTTGGGCATGCGCGCGGCGCATAGAGCCCTAAGGCCTGATAAACGCCCTCCTTCACCCAAACTCGTGTCAAATCGCCTCATTCGTCTTCAAGTAAGTTATCCACGCCCACTCAATGATTTTTGGATATGCTATGGTGGTTAAAGCGGAGAAAACAAGTGTGTGAATGGTGCAAAACTTAGCCCCTATGTCCACATCCAAAATTGCTCCATAGTGGTTTTTGAAAGAAGTGTTGGTGATATTGTTGGGGGTTTCAAATCTTGTGTTATTGACATATATGCTCTTTGCCATCTACCTGTCATTGGTGTCACCGTGCTTATTATACATCACAGCTCTCATGGTCTCCCTCCCTATTTCATCATTGTTGTCACTATTATTATCATATCATTGTCTCACTACTTATTATTTTTGTTATAAACTACGCATCTCCATATTCACTATCCCATATCCCTAATACCATTTGATTCCATGTTTTGAGTTCCCAAACCCTAGTACTTATTCCCACATCCCTCCATTGACAAAGCCTAGTTGTCAGACTATTTCTTTGTCCTTGATTTTTTTTGACTCATATATAGGTTGCCATTTCATTTTCACTTTTTTTCCTAATAATTATTCCCCCCATCACTACACTCATTCCTATTCACTTGTCAAATTCCCATGCAGTCAAGCAGTGGCTGTTTTTCCATTCAAAATCACTTGACAAAGATTTCTTATCATTGTGGTTTTCCTATAGCACCTTGATACATATGTGACACATTTGGGATTAGAGCATACACCTAATTCTTGTTTTCATCATTACCATATCAAGCATATATTTTTTCAAACATCTTGATTTTTGTGCCATGTCAAAGACGGATTCAGATTTATGAGCGTGGGGTATGACGTTGATTCCATAAACGCAGGTTAATGTGCCAAAGAGGTCTCACAAAAGTGGGAAAAAGTGGTAGGCATGTCAGGGAGGAACCTACTTCTTTGGTTCAATTGCAGGCTTTCCTTCTTGCAATGGATTGTTTTCAGCATCAGTCATGTTTCCAATACTGTGAGATGATTTCCCAAACTCAACATCATCATGAGTTAGCTCGTCTATTTGTTCTACATTTGCATGATGGCTGTGTGAATCTTGTTGGAGTAAACTTCATTTTGTCACCAGAGATATATGAGGCAACTAAGCAGGGTATTTCCATTCCGATTTCTGAAGGATGATTATGCACCATTGATGAGATTGATCATTCGATATTTCAGTTGTGAGGGCAGATTCTCGCGCCTCTATGTGTACCATATCCGTTTGTTGATGCATTTCATGAGGGTACGTATGATGATAATTCCATACTTCATGTACCGTAACATAGAGCGGATGGCATTTCTTGTACAGAATAAGACCCCAAAGACAACAACAGATAACAAGATATATCATTACGTGCCGATCAAAATCATGGTGGTACATCATCTCACACACGAGGCATCGCATGGGATGAGTTCATCTCCCGTGACTTCTTTGCATCGCCACAAACTCGCCTCCCGTGGTAGTTCATGATGAGGGGAGAGCCTTCACACCCGCCTTTGATATTCCCGAGACTAAGCATATCGCGCTCCGTATGTGTGTGACATATTAGCGAGGCCACAAAGCCTTATTTGCAGCCTACACGACGAGTACTATCTCCACCCGAGGTGGAAGGGGGTCTCGTTGACTTTCATCTGCAGCGCAAGTACTATCTCCACCCAGGGTGGAAGGGGTCTCGCCTTCGACACTCGACATGGTACAGCTTTCGGAGACGGAGGCAAGAGGCTCATGCACGATGAGGGCCCTTCGTGAGGCCGAGACACCGATTTTACACTCATCGATGTTGATGCGAGCTCTCCTAGCTCGAAACCGAGGGGAGATCATCCGTGACAGAAAGCTGAAATTGGTACTTTGATAGATAATTTCGGCAGAGAGCACAGTAGGTGATAAAGTGCTTTGGAGCAATGTGAAAAAGCAGATGGAGAATCAACACACACTTGTAGAGAGTCGGCGAATCCGTGAAGATCGACAATTGGCCCGGAAGAGACCTGGTAACATGACACCAATTGAGCGAGAGACCCAACTCATGCATGTTAACATTCATCTGGAGAAGTTTTTGGCAAAGGCCAATAGAGACAAAGACATGCTCCATCATATGAAAGGTCATTATTGGGCCCGCATGCACGTTTGCAAAGAAAAAATGAAGATCCTGAAGAGAAGGTTGAGCAGAGCACTGAAACGGCGAAAGAGGCCCCGATCCACTGGGGATTTTTGGCCGAGGTCTTCATTGGCGGAGCATGAGGCATGATGAGGGATCCTCGCTCTCAATTTCAGCAAATTTGGAGAATTTTTTTGTCATTTTTGAAAAATTTTGGTCTCAAAACAGGTTTTTCCGCCCAACGTGTAGCGCGTCACGACGCGCGCTTATGATTGGGACACTTTCTGGAGGAAAAATTTGTATTTTTGGTTTTTTCATGGTAAGTTATGCATGCTCAAAAATGGTTGAAGCATTTCATCAAGTTTCCGGATGATCAAAAAGGGCCAAAAAACACCATGAAAATCACCTTTCGCCACCTTTTGCACCAGCGAGGGAAGTACTTTTGGGAGAATGAAGTTTTGGAGGGGAAAATGAGCTCCAAATTAAAAAAATTCCACTTGGGTTGATAGCAGACATCCAGGGCTTTCCCAAAAAGATATCATGAGCTTTATTTTGACTCCATTAAGTGCTCCAAAAGCAGGTCCAAAGGCGCGCGGTGCATAGAGGAAATTAACCTATTTTTTTCACCTTCCAGCCTCCGTAAATTCGGCCGACTTTGGACTAGTTTCACCTCTTGATGTAATTTTTGACCCGGATTGATGTAATTTGATAAACATGATGTAATTTTGGCATGTGTTTACTTGTTCTAGATGATTCACTCACAAAAAGTAGAAAATCAAGTGAATGAATCGACTTTTCCTTCCTTTTTAGAGGCAAGTTGTTTAGTTGCCTAGATTTTAGCTCCTTGTTTAGAATTGGTTCAATCGCCTCCTAGAAGCATGAGCTCGACCCCTAGAGACATGGGAAGGGGTTAGAATTGTCTATTTATTGTATTTTCTCGAGACACTTTCAGAGGGTTGGACTCTTGAGAAAATTTTTGGCACACTATTGTACATATTTTCGCATTTTGGCTAAGGAAAGATCGAGAGGTCTTTGAAAAGACCTCATTGGGATTCTTGTGCTTTTCAGTTTTGATGGTGTGTTTCTCTCGCTTATTTGTAATTTCTTTAATGTTTAATGTATGCCATTCCCTTATTTTGCTTATGAAACTAAATGAATGAGTAAATGAGGTAGAATCCATTGATTCAAGTGCTCTGCCTTTGAATTTGTTTAGTTTTGTATGTTTTCGATAGTTTGGAGAGGATACTTGTTCTCCCTTGCCCTCTTCAGCTCCTTGTCATTTTGATCCATCCATACACATAATCAAAAAGCATCAAGACTACTACCTACCTTGCCCCAACTCGGATTTCCGCAAAGATCCCGCCTCATCCCCCGAACCCAAAAATTGTTTTTCCCATTTTTCCAACAAAAACCCAAAAAAAATTTAAAACCAAACCTTCCTATCTATTTACTAGCCTAAGATCAGTATCCATTATAATTCATCTCAGCCCCTTTTGAAAACCTTTTGTCGAGATAGACCCGAAGAGAGCACTCTCCTGTCCTCGTAGGGCTAGCTACGAGGTTGAGCTTGGTTTGATGTTGCCTTGAGATTTACCTTATTTAAGCCTAAGGTAGTTTCGAGCGCTAACATAGTGGCGACCATACTGGGGAGTAATCTCAATGGTTTGCTTGTTGGTGTGTTCGTTTCATGAGTTATAGACTGGAGTCCGAAGTCACGCCGAGTAGCTTTTTGAAATGCTTTTGCCATGCATAAGCTTTAAGTAGATAAACGTCGCTTCAAAGTGGATCTCCCGATTTAGCTTGTGAATGCGGCACTTGATTTGAAAATTACCCTCAAGTACACTTGTTCGTTTCTAGACTTTTGGATGATTGAGTCTAGAATTTGATAGGTCGAAAATAATCGGTTGTGTCCTTTGTTTTTTTTCGAATAGACTCAATACACAGCTTCAAAAAGGCATACTAGATCAAATCCTGATCCAAATCCGCCTCCAGTATATGAAAACCCCAACCTAATCCCAAGAATTTTCCGTCGAGAAGCTCCCATCATTATTTCATTTCAATTAATCTTTAATTGCACATTTAGAAATTCCTATGTGACTTCCTTTCAAGAAAAAATCGCATGTGTGCACATACACTTTAATGAACTAAAATATCGTATATGCAGAGTTACTTGATTTTTTCAGAAATTTTACATAGTTATCTAAATCATTATATCATTAGCCATTCATTATGAAAATAACTATAAGCAACATTCAACATAAGATGAGTTAAACCATAACATATAATCAACACATAGGAACACCGTGATTTTTAGGTGGAAACCCAATTTGGGAGAAAAACTACTGACTATTTTTGTCTACGACTTCTTCCTTATTATAAAGAAAAACATTTTTACATATTGCACCAATTGAAGACTCTTATCGGGAGTGCATGCTCCTACTCGCAGGAGGCTACAACCTCCACAAATTCTATAGCTCATTATGGGAGGGAAAACTATTACTCCCCCGATGAAGTTTATTAACTCCTACTGTAAGAATATCTTACTCCCCTCATCAAATTTAACTGATACCATTCCAAGGAAACTCCTACTCCCTTACCGAAGGCTCCAACCCTCGACACCTTTGTGGACCGCATTTCAAAATCTTTCACACTAGATACACTGTCTTAATCACAAACCTACGAGTCACGTTCATCCAATTTTCAAGTTGGACCCACGCCAACCATTATTACCAATCACCGAATACCGATAACCTCTATGAAACTAAATACTAATCGAAAAAATATGGTAAAATTGTATAGTTGAATAAAAATATACCAATCACCCCTCTAAAACCAAATCACTAATATACCAAGCTAAATCTCAACAACATTGACCAATTCCAAGTCAATACTCAAATTTCAACATCATATTCATCAAGAAATTCAACTCTTAATAAAGACACTATGCAACAAATCAATAAGTAATCCTTGACAATCAACAAAAAAACAACACTCAACCATGCCAAAACTCTCTCTACAAAAAATCAACTCTAAACACATTGATCTCAATCAATATCAAAGGCTACTTCTACAACAATTCTAGTTATAAAATGCAATATATAACTCTATGATCTACATTCTCAATCACTGTAATGACACCAGAATATATATGTGTCTTTCATTAATGAAACCATCGTATATACATGTTTTTTTGCATAACAAAAGCGTACATATCTCGGGTATCATTATGCTAAATAACTAAAAATTAAAACCTTTCTTCAATAAGTTCATCAAGGTGCCAAATGCTAAGACAAAAAATATCATTACCATTAACATACTCATTAATTAACAATAAAAAAAACTATCAACTAAACACTCTCATTCATCACAATGAAAACAATCAACCAGAACAACTAAATACTCTCATGCATCACAATGAGAAAAATCAGCTAGAACCAACAAAGCAACAACAATATTATTCAAACCACATTTACTTGGATAGTATCACACAACTCTTCCGAGGAGGATTCACATGATATACGCATTATTTAGGAACACAAGTAGAGTAAAAATCTCATATGATTTGATCTTGCACGCGTATTGAGGATGATTTGATATTCACTATTATAATTAATCCTGATGATGATTTCCTTTCACCATATGATCAAATCTTGGAACAACATTTTCAAGAAACTTGTTCACCCACTGAGTTACTAAAAAAATTAGATTCCATGGGCCTCATCATATATTAATGACCAAACCCATGCCATTGGAATATATTCTAGAAAAACTCTTAATATCAATGCCCATTTAGAACCTTCCCAAGAAAATCAATTGTTTGAAATACTTCAGAAAAGAAACAAAGCATTTTCCTAGGACTATACTAATATGATGAGTATCTCTTCTCATTTGTGGACTCATCATACTTATTTAAGAGAGGATGTCTGACCTATTAGAAAACCTCAGAGGAGGATGAATCCTACTCTGAAGGACATTATGAAAGAAGAGTTGAAAAAAATGTTAAATGTAAACTTCATCTATCCTATTTATAATAGTAAATGGGTTTCCCCTTTGGTAATTGTTCCTAAGAAAAGTGAAAAATGGCGAATATGTCATTAGAGAAATTTTGAGGTCTAAAATTGGCCTAGAAACAAAAATGTATAATCAAAATAAGCTTTATAGGAACCAATACAATTAAAGATGATGATGTCAACCATGGGGGATGGTTCACCATTTTTGGAGTAAAAAGGTAAAATAAATTAATAAGAAAACTATCTTTTCAACTCTGATTTTCAACTCATCTCCCTATCTTTTTACTCAAATTTCAATATGTAGTACTATTTGGATGCAAAATTTAACCCCCATTCAAGGAGTACCCATGTTGCATACTTTCGATGGACCCTACTATATGAAAAATGAGAAATACATGAAAATTGTGATTTCAATCACAATTTTCTTGTATTTATCATTTTTCGTGTAGTAAGGTCCATCAAAATTATGCAACATGGGTACTCCTTGGATGAGGAATTAAATTATGCATCCAACGAGTATTCTCGCTCGAAATTTGAGTAAAACCACACGAAGATAAGTTGAAATGTGACTTGAAAAAATAGTTTTTTCTTTTTTCCTTGTAAAATTTGTTATAATCTAATATTATTTTATTATTTCTACTATTATTTTATAATATTATTTAGGAGGCTCATTTTAAACCTCAAAATTTCTCTAAATCTTGACTATCATGCATTAAACAAGGCCACTTTAAAATATTACTTTCCATTACCCTTTATCAACCAAGTCTTGGATACCCTCGCTGATTTTTTTCTTTTCTCTTTTCTGGATGGGTTCAATGGATACAATCATATTCAAGTGGCTCCTAAAGACCAAGAAAATACTATCTTCAGTTACCCATGGGTTACATATCCATACAAAGTACTTATTTTTGGGTTGTGTAATGTTCTGGCTACCTTCTAGCGGAATGTTCTTGGTATATTCTTAGACAATCCATGATTGTGTCGAAATTTACATTTATGAATTTATTGTCTATGGAGATACATTTGAATAAGCCTTAAATAATTTAGAAAAGGTGTTGATTCATTGTCAAGAAACTACCCTTTCCCTTAGTAATTGAAAGTGTGAGATGCTTCTCAATCATGAATCATATTTGGACATCATGTTTCTTATGAGGGAATCAAAGTCGAACCTACCAAGATAGAAGTTTTCCTAAATCTTCCTATCCCTACTACACAAAAGGATGTTCATAGTATTTTGGGTTATGTGGGATACTATCGTAGATTTATAGAAAATATCACTGAGATAACATCACCCCTTTTCCAAACTCTTGACTAAGGCTGCAAAATTCTCCTGGAATCAACAATGCCAACAAGCCTTTGATACACTTAAACAAAAATTTCCCACTACTCATATCCTCTGAGGTCCTAATTAGTCTCTACCTTTTCATATCCACATTGATGCTTCAGACACGACCATTGGGGTTGTACTAGGAAAAAATGAAAATAAAAAACCTTATGTTATTTACTACATCAATAAGAATATAACCCCAGCAGAATTAAACTATACTATCACCAAAAAATAATTCCTTGTTGTAGTTCATGCCATCAATAAATTTTGTCATTATATCAATCGATACCCTATGTTTGTGCAAACTGATCATTCAACCATCTGATATCTTGTGAAAAAGCCCATTACTCATGGTCGAGTAACCAGTTGGTTACTTATTTTGCAAGAATTTGACATTATAATTATTGATAAACCTCAAAAATAAAATGTTTTTGTTGACTCTTTATCAAGGCTCTATAATGGAGATAAGTCCGATTCTGTAAAATATGTTTTTCCTAATGAGAAATTGTTTTATTTTTCTACTAAAGTACCTTGATTCACATATATTTCTAACTATTTAGTTGCAATAAGGCTTCCACAACATTTGTCACCTAAAGAGTGACATAATTCATATGATATAGTACTAAATATTCCTAAATTTAGGGATATTTATTTCAAATCGAACTTGATCATATGGTCAGACAATGTGTCCAGAAAGATAATATTTATGACATTTTAAAGGATTTTCATGATGAGCCATGTGGATGACACTTGTAGAAAAATGGACCACAAAAAAATTTCTATGACATGGGCATTATTGGTCAGCCATTTTCGAGGATGCCAAGAAATATGATAGGAGCTGTGACAAGTGCCAGAGAATGGTCCAACCAAGATAGTATGATGAGATGCTAGTTCAACCTCAGATAATTTTGTAACCCTTCAAGAAGTGGGCCCTTGATTTTGTAGGACCAATCAATCCACCATCAAGAAAAAATATGTACATCTTGGTATGCTTAGATTATGTAACAAAATGAGTGGAGGAAAATGCCTTACCAAAGGAAACTGAATAGGTAGTGGTTGATTTTCTTTATGATGAAATATTTGTTCGATTTTTCATGCCTCGATAAATTTTCACAAACCAAGGAACTCAATTCACCTCTAAGCTTATTCCAAATCTCATCAAAAAGTTTAGGATTAAGCACCAAATGTCTACCCCTTGCCACCCGTAGGAAAATGGATAGGTTGAGGCTATGAATAATGTATTGGAAAACATCCTAACCAAAATTGTACAACAACATCATAAGGATTGGTTCGAAAATATTCTAGAAGCCTTGTGGGGTTATAGAATCACTTGGAGGAGCACTACGAGTTTCACTCCATATGACCTTGTGTATGGAAAGCAAGTTGTCCTCCCTATTGAATTCGAGATCAAAATATTGAGGATTTGTTTCCAAGTGGGAATGGAGCTTTTTGGAACACAACAACATACATTACATCAGCTTAATGAGCTCGATGAGATCTGACATGATGTCATTCACCAGATTAAATTCATGCAACAACAACGTGCAAAATGGCATGGTAAGTTTATAAAGAAAGTGAAGTTCAAGGAAGAATACTGGGCTCTTTTGTTTGACTCAAGATACAAGGTCTTTAAATGCAAATTGTATACAAGATGGATGGGGCCTTACGAGATTAAGACTTTGTTCAATAATGGTTTTGTATGAAATCTTACCAATTATGAAGCATGAATCCCATTAATGGAAAATGGACATCAACTAAGGTTGTATCAAAAACCCCAATAAAAAGAAGAATTTATTCACGAGTTGGTAACACTATCCGATATGAAAGTCATATATATAGTGGATATTCCACTCTCCTTTATGACTTCTTAATTTTTTAGTTCACCGACATGGAAATATTTTACGATATCTTTATTAGGTACATTGTTGTCCCTTTATTCCAAATGGGAGTCCTTGGAGTGTTTCAACAATATATAAAGGAGTAAGTGGAGTTGAAAAAACCAATGGCTTAGTTTATTACAATTAACTCCTAAATTTGGTTGTTACAGAGAGTTTTACAGGAATCGATGTGGATATATGCATATGTTATCAATGTGTATGTTTTCTGTTATTTATGGCTTTATCATGTATATCTATACTTTGTTTTTCATTTCCCTTAATGTTGTTTATGTTGTGCATATCATAGAGCAATAAATCAGTGAATTTAGAACATTTTTGAAGTGTGATTGCTAAAGCATCAATGGAGAAGAATTTGTTTCCTATAAAAAGACATCATACACATGCAATTCTAAGCTAGCATAAGCTTTTTCGATTAAACAATTTTTCAAATGCTATAGGAGATTTCCTATTTAATGCTATGAAACTCTAATACATTTTAGATACACGTCAGTAGAGTTACATGAAGGAACGATAGAAAATTTTAGAATTTGTTTGGATGAACGGAATGCTAAAGCACTATTATCTTCTTAATATGAATTGAACATAAATGCATTGATACCGATGCATGGTATAAAAAAACTGAAATGTTAAATTGGAAAGGATGAAAAAATTACCTTCAACTGTTATGATTGTAGAGGAACGAGGACTATGGGGGGACATATTTTATTTACATTAGTTATCAAATTGGCTAAAACTTCTGATAATCCTTTGGTAAAAGACAAGAATGAAAATATATTTGCATTTTAATTCAAATTTATGTAATGAAAGTTACGACATATTGTTCATGACAAAAATATGATTGCTAGGAATTTTGAACCACTTCTATGCAATAAAAAATGTTTAATAAGAATTGATCATGAATATATGATGAATATAACAAGGTATGAAGAAACATAATATAAATGCATGCAAATGGATGAAATCATGAGAAGAAAAATGTTGGAGAATTTGTCTAGGTTCAAGAGTATTTATTGTGAAAGTTGTTTTGAAACAATACGTCAATTGACATACATTGAATATGATCTCTCCTCTTTACGACACATAATTGCATAGATTTTTTCAATGCATTCATGCATAATGATTCGTTTGCATTAAACTGCATAGAAAAATACATGAAAAAAAATGAAATTATGAAATTCCCTCGAATAGTAGATTGACAAGGATACATTATTCAATTAGCAATGTGATATGAAAAAGCGAAGATAGAGGGTGGAATTTTTGTTTATTATTGGATATGGTATATCAGAAATATAACTATATATACATATGATCTATTGATAGGTTTATTGTTGTAGTTGAATTTCGTTCATTCAAGAAAGACACAATGATGTTCCATGTTATGCATTTTCCAACGAATGTAAGATATTTTCATTATGAATTTTTGAAAGAAATAGTACAAGAGAGAAACATTTTATGTAGTATATATATATGAGATTCCTGACCACTTCTTATAACTCTTGGAAAGTAATCTCTTTGAGGAGGATCACGTTATTATTTGTCGAGACTTTCTTTTGAAAATGTTGAGTAATTTGGTGAATGTCCTCTCCCCTGTTTGGGGCCATCTCTGATAGAAAATAGTTAAATGTTGGGAGAGGACTTGCGTTATATTTTTGTGATCTTCCACATATTGATTATTCTAGTTGTAGAGACAATGGATGCGATTTTATTGCTGGTAATCAAGCATGAAATTATAAAAATAAATTCTATTGCGCTCTTCTTTGAGCCATTTAACCCTGTATTTTCGCTTATATGAAATTTCTTCTTGAGCCAATATTTCATCCAAGTGGCATCATAGAGTGTCTTATACTTATTTTAATTATTCTAATCTCCTGTCTACAATTATAGCTTGTTGAACCATCTTCATTTGTTCTTCAAGCTTAAGTTTTTCTTTAAATATGTTACTGAAGTCTTCTGCATTCCATATTTTTATTTTTTACTTGATGAATTTTAATTGTTTCTGGAAGTGATACATTATATTCCTAGGAATAAAATGTGATTCCTTCCACCAAGCTTCCATATTGGAAAGGAATATGGGGTATCGCAGTGAGAAAGCTTTGAGTCTAAAGGGATTATTATGGGGCGATTAGGACCATCCAAGCTTAAGCGTTATGGGCCAATGACCAGAGCCATAAATTGGTAGAATTATAAATCTTCTAGTCATGTTCCTGCTAGGAGGAGAGATTTATAGATGAGGAGGTGATCTAGCCTAGCGCCCTCCTGATGAGATCCTCCTCTTTTGTTGTTCCAAGTATGGATGTTGTTGGAAGTTTGAATATCTATAAATTTTTTGTTGTTTATGAAAGATTTGAAGATTGAGGCCTCCTCTGACAATCTTCTAACTCATCCCTTTTTTTATTGCAAGGATTGAATCAAGTCGAAATATACCCCAAAATCCAGTGATAAAAGTTGAAAAAACGAGCAACTGTGGAGACATCTGTGAGAAATTCTCTCATATATTGATTGTGAGGAACCTATAGATTGAAAAACGGAAGGTAGGATTATAAAAATGGAAAATAAATCGTTAAGTGTGACCATGGATGGGTTCCACAATATTTCCTGACCTCCTGAGACACTGCTTGCACATTGGGCGATGAGGTTGGAGTTCTTCCATAAGGTACTGGTCATTTGGGTGAGGTGCTCATGAGAGCACTTTGTTTTTTGGAGCTATAGGATATTTAGTTTTTCCTCAAAGATTTTATTTTTCAATATCTCGTGTTTTTATTTTCCATTCAAACCCATAACATTCTAAGAGATGATATGCGTCAATGGGATTTAGAAATGAGAGGAAAGAGGGTTTTCATGGGCGCAACTCTGCTCGAATTAACTAGAAACTCGTCTCAATCTTGGAGGATTTGGCTATTTGTTTTTTTGTCTTTATTCTTTGGCTCTTTCACATAGAGGGAGTACTCTTGGGGGAATTTTGTTGGATCCCTTGCAAGGAAAAGGAAGAGGAAGGAGAGGAGGATGTATGTTATGAATTTTCTCAGTGAAGAAGAATGTCTTGCTGGCAAAGGTATCCTTGCATTATGGTTTGGATTCAATATTCAAGGATGATCACACGCTCTTTGTTTCCCCATTCTTCTCCATTTTTTTGTAGATCTATACCTTGCAACTCAATGACTGGAAAATCTTCTTCTTCCATCGAGGACGAGAGCTCATCATTGAAGGTATTGTTTGCAAGAAGTGGTTCTTGAAGTTGTGAGGCCAGATATGGTTATGTAGTTGTCAGATATCCCTCAGAAGGTTGGTTCATAGGAAGTTCAGTTTTTTTTTCCTCCTAGTCTGGGGGATTTCCCCCCTGTGCATGTTATAGAATTGTGAACCTATCGGTGCCTTGATTTCATTGAGAATCCATGCCTGTGTGTCACCCATATTTTTCTTGCCACTATTGTAAAGCCTACTTCTGTGGAGGGCTCGTTGGCTGAGAGGTTCCCTAAGTTTGCAGGAGGTGGCTTTTATTGTAAATCTCTAAGAGGTGGTCATCAACATAGCAATGATGACACTGAAAATGTATTTGTTCATATTTGATCGGTTTCTCCCATACTTCATGCTCATAGCTCAAGTGTATCCTCGTTGGAACGGTTTGTTGAGATCCATATAAATAAATAATCTTGCCTAAGATGTGTAAATGTTGGCCTTTGTGATTTTTGATAGCATGAAAAATTTCCCTTGCTCTGTTAGGACGATTTTTTATGGAGCATGCTCTAATAGCAATTGTGGTTGTGGTGCTCTTATTATTTCCCAACCAAGCACATATTACCATTTCTCATTGGAGGGACGAGCACTAACAACACGACATAAATTGTTTCTTTATGGGGCATCATGTCAACGATTTTTTAGGTATTCGATGACTCTAAGTGCATCATTGATTGGGTTAAGGGACTCTCTTGTTTCCACACGCCACTGGTAACAAATTGGATGAAGCACATTTGTTTAATGAGACATTCTTTTCAGCAAATGACTTACAACCACATCTACACTCAGCAGAATCACATAGCATACTTGCTTTCAAAAAGAGGTATAAGAAAAATACCAGGTGTCATTTATTATGCTGCATACAAAAATGATTCCACAAAAGCAGCATTTCCATTTCCATTACTTTTACTATCATCCACAAATCGAGTACTCAAAACTGATACATTTTAACATTGTTTTTGAAATTGTTAGACATAAGTAATAAGTTATTTGAAAGTTTTTCTTACTGTTTTTAAAGACTAATATACATGTATATGTATATTTTGATACAGAATCACTATCTATTTCTCTCGGAAGTGTGAGAAAGATCTCAATTCTGAACCAAAAAAAAAGATATATCTAACCTGTACTCTCTTTTTTCTCCAAAAAAAAGGCGAGGATTTCTCGATCTAAAAGGCAAGGATTTCTGGATGTCAATACTCTTGCGGCAAGGAGTATAATCTTATCTAGAGAAGGAAGAAGGAGAAATCTTCCTTTTTCGAGGTTGAATACTGGAACCCAGGGTTTCATAAAGAGGCCGGTTGAGTTCATAAAATAGGGACCTCTTTGCACAATACTATCCCGATATTAAAGAACATAATAAAGAAACCTCCGGAACATAATTTTAGCTCTGCTTCTCCTTTGATAACTCAAGTTTTGCGAAGGCAATTAATGAGGAGCTTGTCCATGGCTAGGGACCTATAAATTTATAAATGATTTCCTGTTATTTCATTCGTTCAATAGTGGAACCCATTTGCAATTATAAATTTAATAACACATTAATATTTAAATATATAGATAAATGTTACAGCCATCACAATACGTAACCCCTCAGTCCATGCTTGCACCATACGAACCTTCCTTAAAATAAAAGATATATCACGAAGAAAAGATGGTGGGAACATTGACCTGAATTACAATTACAGAGGGCGCCGTGCAAAACACAAACCCAAAAAAACCCTAAATGCAAACACGCACCTTCGTTAATTAAATGCTTCCTTTCTTGCTGTGACAATCGGCCTGCACCTTCAGTCCATGAACAAGGTCCTTTCCATCTAATCCCTTTTTGAAAAATTTCATGCTAACTCTCCAAACGAAACTCCCTGGTACAGTGGAGGATGCTCCTGGGTGACACCACTATATCAGGCGCTGGGCCGCAAAACGTGGCCCATGACATTCTCGAGCGGTCTTTCTGCACCACGCTCCTGTGCTCGAATCAGAATGGGGTGTCACTCCCAGAACCAGAATGGGGTGTCACTCCCAGAACCAGATCCGGTTGAGGACACGGTGGGTAGTAATTTATTACTATATGAAACTCCTTCCTCTCCTCTCCCACGCTCTCGTTCAGAGAATTTTCAGTCTCTAAACGAAGATCAGACGACAATACCGCCATCAGCCAGTCGAATAGCTTCGACAACTCTCTTCTGTAATCACCCATAGCTTCCCTGCAACCACAAAATTCGTTTCCAGGCGTCTTAGACTTGACCCTTCTCCACACAATTAATACAATATATACACACACAGAAAGTAGATAACCATTATGTGAAATCAGAGACTTGTATGGGCCATTTAGTTATTTCTCTCGTGGCAGGAGGCCAGAGACCATTATAGTAATAGTCTCGCCAGTCCGATTTATCCTCTCTATCTGAGTATCCCAGTGTGCTGCCATAGCCGAGAGGATTTTTTGGTTCGTTAGCGTATGCTTCCTTTTGTTCAATCGGAAGTTGGAAGAAAGCCCTGCCCGCTGCTTGTACTCGAGCGATGAGAGAGTCCGGGACGCCATGATTTATAATGATGAAGAAACCCCACTTCTCTGCAGCCTCTGAAATTTGTGTAGCGATTGTGTGATTCTGATCATGATGTTGGGGGAGAAGGGTCAAACCCTGCAAATCGATAATGGGAACATGCAGGTCCTCCTGTACGAGTGCCTTCTCCACTTGCCTCACGAACTTCGGCGGAACCGTGTGGATTCCACTCTCTGCCAATGTCTGCACTCTGCTGCTTTCCCGCTTCTCCACCATCGCCATTGCCTTGCAAATTGCAAGCATCTATCGCATGTTTCGGTAGCAGCATGAATGTACTTATGGCCAACGTGTGGGGCCCAGCCACCTGTATCGGGCCTACGAAGAGTTTTGGACGCAATAGGCCACAGTTTCGCTTGCGATGACATTTGGATGTAATAGGCCACAACTTTGATTGGAAAACAATACAAATTACGGTAAGATTTTGATAAATTACGGTATTATTTTGATCGAGTAAGATTATCACTTTTTTTTTTTTTTTTGGGATGTGATAGGCCACAACTTTGATTGGGAAACAATACAAATTACGGTAAGATTTTGATAAATTACGGTATTATTTTGATCGAGTAAGATTATCACTCTTTATTTTTTTTTGTCAATACACAAAATTGAAATCACTAGTTCAGTTTCATATTTTTTTATTTTTTCATTGAGTTTGGTTTAGTTTAGTTAAAGAGTTTTTATTAGGTCAAAAGAGATTTATGTTGTTACAAAAAAAATTCAACTTTATTCTCATCGAATTTGTTGGCTAAAAAAAAGCAACTAAACATATCAGTAAAATTTTATTAACCATAAAGGATATAATCCATGAAATCAAAAAATACTTAAGAGCATAATATAACTCACAACTATCACGGATCAACGGGTTTGACCAAAGTTGGGTTTTCCAATCCGGTGCCAAGCGATGAAGAAAGACAATAATAACAATGTGTATGCTTTTCCATGTGTGTAAACCTCCTTTCCAAGCATTCTAGCGTCTCATAAATTCTCCTTTGACCCCTCTGCAAGGTTGCTAGATGGTCATACATTTGCCATTGATTATGTTGAGGGTCATTTAGAGGTATGACGACTGCAATCATGTCATCATGACAATCTGTGCTAAGCTTCTCTAGGAGGAGTATCATATGTCTGAGCTAACTATAAAAAATGTCCAAGGGAGGGGGTAGAGAGGGTGATTTCATAGTTCTCTGTGACTGTGTGGGGTTGGGGTCCACTGCTTCACCCAAGCCTCGGTTCCCCATAATATGATCACCGTCTTTTCCCCTTAGACCTATACCCATCATCACATTTCCACACTAGCAATGCATGGTTTTCCTAGCTGGGACACAAAGAGGCATGTACACCAAGTTAAGTCCATGGCCCTTCGACACAACGTAACTAGAAAATCGCTTGAGCCATAACGCAACTAGTCAACTACAAACGCATGTTGACTCACCTCACAACCCTCGTTTAAACCTCTCATACCAGTCAGTAAACGCGTTTGCCACCAATCGAACACCACCCAAAGGAAAAATATAAATTTGTTACAGCGGTGCCACGCTCTTGGCCTTAAACAAAAATTGGTCACCGTATGACCTCCTAAGTGACTAACCAACATACTAAAATGCAAAAAAACCCGTTGTGTAACCACCCTAACTACTGCAACCATGCAATGGAAATCCATAAACTCTACCCCTAGATGCTAGGAGTCACCCCACAACGAAACCAAACACTAGAGATGGTTGGAAAAGGTGGGGGTTGACCTCAAACCTTTCCAGCCCAACCCTTCATAACACCACCAAAAACTCTTGACATGGACCAAGCCTCTATTATGACACCTATGATACCAATTCATAGCAAAATACATAGCACAATACTAGGATACCCCAAAGAGGAAATACCAACTTATACCTTTAATAATTACATAAACATACAACTGAACGAAACAATAAATCCTTACATAGTACCTAGACATAGGCCTGCAACCCAATTTTAATTAACAATCCACCATGCGAAGACTACACTGCATTGTCTTCTCAAGTCTTCAAGAAATGTTCTAATTGCAACCTCTTATACGAGGGTACCAAATTTACTTTCGGTGAGTCTCCTTACTGTGTTCTCCAACTCGTTAAACTTCCACTAAGAATCGCTAGGCTTCCACATCAAATTTCCATTCCCAATTCAGCTCATGCACATTGCCAACTTGCCGAGACAGCACCAGTAATCCCCTACCACTCTATCTCCCATGCCACAATACAAATAACCGACATCGCTATAGAAATACGAGATTAAGTAACTCACTGGTTCTCCTCCCGGAATGTACTCTCCACATAGGCGTGCATAGTGCCTTAACGCCACACCTCTTATTTTAATCGTTGATTGGACTAGTGCGATGGCTATCCCCACGAATCCCAACACTACACCCGGTTCACCACCCCAATGAGAAATAAATTAATTTTTTTTTTAACTCAAATATTTTTTTAAATTATAAATTATTTATATTTATAATTTAAAAAAATATTTGAGTTAATATATATATATAGTTCTCACTGGAGTGTTGAACCGGGCAGTGTTGGGATTCGCGGGGATAGCCATCACACTAGTCCAATCTAAATTATAATTTTATAAAATTTATTAATACTAATAATTTTATAAATGTTATTTTTTTAAATAACATAGAGAATATGAAATTAAATAATAAAATACACTAATTAATTTTATTTATTTATTTTCACATTCCAATAATTTAATTTAATTATTTTAAAATTAAATTATTTTATATTTTATAGATAAATAAGGGATGTATATAGAATTGATGAATAATAATTCCCACTGAATTTACCCTCTAGCAATACAGAGATATGCTGATTTTTAATTGACTGTTATTTTTATTTTTTATTTTCTGAATATGCTTAATTTATTAGTATACAAAAAATACATTACATGGAGGCCAGGGCCTCAGAAGTTCTAGCTTGAGAGATGGGCATTCTAGTACATCCATGACGCTCTAACAAAATATCAACCCACAGTGCCAAAATACAGTTACAGCAATGAAGCACATACAAGCATCTCAGCAAAAAAATGCCGCCCTCATAGGGGAAACCGGCCGCAAAACTCCAACAGCTTATCAACCCCCAGAGTCATACAAAAAAATCCATCGCCCACAAAGGGGAAACCGACATTCAAACGAGCTGTAGAATTGATGAAAACTAAACTGAGACAACGTGCAACAACCAGAGCTGAGCCTAGCTCGACGATCAGCCAAAAACAAGCTAGTATGAAGATTGGCCATTAGTTACCTTGATAGGAGGGGGGAGACTCGACCACACGACAGACATAGGCATAGGGATCTTCCTCTACCTGCAAATCAACTTTAGCACTTGACACGTCATGTTTGGTATCTTCCGCACCCGCCTTGTCAACAGGAGCAACAAAATAGCCTCGCTTGATGTCGCCCGCACCAGAAGCTTTTAATTGACTGCTATTATATGATTATGAAAACTATATTATTTTTTCTAATAATGCACATAAAACTATATTATTTTATTTTATTGAAAATGCACATAAGGGGATTATTTTTATTTTTATTTTAATATACATGATAAAAAATTAAAATTTCTGAAAACCCCACCCAAATATCATATAAATTTGGTATTCGTGTTTTAAATATTATATATTAATGGAACTTAGAACTAGCAATTGCACCATATGTTACAAAGGAAACGATGTAAAGCAATAACATAGGAAAGAGTAGTATAGAGGAAAAAATATGTGATATGTTATGTGATTTAATTAAATATTTAACTTATAAATATGAATTATTTTATTAAAAAAAAATTATAGGTTTGGAGAATTGTTTAGATAAATAATTCTACATTTATCCATGCCTCTCCTTTGATCCGTAGGCATGCATTGTTTTCTTCTCTATCTGCACTTTTATTTTTCATCCTTAGTATATGATATCATCTTTCTTCTTCACCAACAACATTTCTTCTTCTCCAACAACATTTTTGATGATCCCCCAAGCCCTTCTTGTCCTTGTCAGTTTTTAGATGTAGGTTTTGGAGGGTAGGGGAAACTATTTATATCTAGATTTTACATTGAAAACTTAAAGTGGGAAGTATAATATGAAGAAACCACACACTTATGGAGTCGAATGAAACTTCAAAACATCTCTAAAAGGAGTTTTACCTATATTCTTCAATTATAACTCCCAAAGTATGAACTATCATAATACCTTCAAGGTGGATTTGAATCTCTAATAGTCAAATCTTGGTTGAAGGAGATGCAGATAAGAATGATGGTTTTTCACTATTGTATAGATACCATAGCTATATGGAGGATTACTGCCAATCAGGATTCATTCATTGAATATTCATTGAACAAACTATGGATAAATTGGTCACCTGGAGGATGTATCATGCAACAAAGTGATTGTTCACAGATATTTGAATTAATGTGTTGGATGTAAAGTGAGGAAAATAGTTTACATTCCAAGCATACATTGCAATCAAATTTATAGAAGCCTATAATTGAAGAGAAGCCATTGTGCACTAACTAAATATATGATCACTGGGTAATGGTACTTTGCCGTTAATGCCTATCTGAAAGGTGTTTTGGGAAAATAAATTTAGATGGAGATCTCTAGCATACTGGAATGATCATAAAAAATGTCACCAAACTAAAAACACCTTATCATTACGATTATAACCAATTTGGAAATTTGTTATTTACTACATTTAGGGAGTGATTCAGTCACACAGTTTGAAGGTAGTTGAAGTTCTTCTCGTATGTTATAATCACCCCAAATTTATGGAAGCCTATATGAAAAATTGAAGAGAAGTTATTGTGCACTAACTAAATATATGATCATTGGGTAATGGTACTTTGTCATTAATGCTTATCTGAAAGGTGATTTGGGAAAAAATATTTAGATGGAGATCTCTAGCATACTGGAATGACAGCGAAACATGTCACCAAACTAAAAACACATTATCATTAAGATTGTAACCAATTTTGAAATTTGTTATCTACTACGTTTAGGGAGTGATTCAGTCACCCAGTTTAAGGTAGTTGAAGTTTTTCTCGTATGTTATAATCCCCCAAAATCCTCCTTAAGTTAGTCTCTTATCTAATCCTTTTCTAAAACGTAGACATTGTGATTTTCTATAATGTTGTAGCTCCTAGAGACATCCTTGAGTTTGAAAAGACCAGTGCCTAGGGCATCTTAAAATCAGAAGTTAAATGTAGACAATTGTATAAATTCCTCTGACAAAATATGAGTCAAGAGAATAATGGTTTTAGTGGTTCTAGGATGGAGAAGACCTTGGAGTCAATTCATGTGAATTCCCCAAATAGTGAGAGGGCTCAGGAGATTGTGAGACTAATGGCTTTTAGATGTGCCAAGTATAAAACAATGAGAAAAAGCTTTAAAATATTCAGGGGGCGTTGAGAGAGAACTAAGAAGGAACCCACCAGAGACAGGCTTGAGAAGATTAAGAATTTGTCCACCGTGAACTCAAAGAAAACATATATGAATGAGATATAGACAAAAACAAAGATTCATGGAGCGTGAATTCAGGGAGTGTAGCAAGCTTAATACATGAGCGTTAACACCTGAGCATTATGAAAACACGAATTCATGAATAAAATTGCTGACTACTAGTAGCTACATTACACGGACCTTCAAAGCAACATAGCATGACTGATGATTATACATAAAATGGAGATTACTGATAACAGAGGAAAACATATACATACTACTCATTGCTCCATCTAGAATCCAAATAACAATGTTGTATCATATTAAGTTCAAACAGCTCTCCCAAATATGTATCTTAGAGCACAGGGAGCACAATCATACAAAACTACAGCGAAATTCTTCTCAAATTCCAGAACCATTATTTCATCTTAGAACTTACTATATATAGAGTTATCCTTGAGGGTCTACGGTACTTAATCATTTATGATCGACCCATATCTATGAAATCAAAACATCCTACCTAACTTGCAGAGCGTACATTGAGAAATTACTTTTGTATTGAGAGAATTAAAATAGGAATGGGGTGAAATTGAAATTTCACCAGCAAAATCAGAAAAATTAAACCGAAAATCGAAAGGACACGACCGCCCCTTAAGGCCAATAATGGGAGACTTCAAGACTGTATGGCGAGGAACGGTTGTAGGTGGACAGGCTGACTATCATTTAACGATTCCATCTATTGCCTGCAAACCTCCACTCCCTCAGTTTCATCATTTCCAATTAATCCCTTATGAAGAGGTCTATCATACTGAGTGCACCTGGTTCTTTAGCGGAGATCTCCTAAGCAGATCACATAAACCAAAACTGCATGTTAAACCTCAAAATCCCACACTGTGTTTTTTTTGAATTGCAAAAACGAGAATCGGATTTCAGAGGGGGTCTTAAGTGGTAAGCGGTATCGGAGAGAGGGGGTGTGAAATAATAAGAGGACGACACGTGGAGGACTGGGTGGTAATGGATACCACCCATTTCAAACCCACCCCCTCATGGTTAAAATTTGAAAGTTGCGGGGGGTACGAAATAATACAAGGACCGTCAGATGTATTGGGGTGAAGCAGAGGTGACAGAGGGATGGAGAGGGCTCTAGCAGTGATGAGATGAGTGATAACGAATGGGAATGGCGGGAGTGATGGTGGGGACAAACGGCATCGCAATCACAAATCTTTACCATGAATCCGTAGAGATAAACTATAAAATGTGTGATGTGCGAAGTGTGGGGAGGAAGGAGGTGATGTGGAGGAAGGTGGGACCTGACCGCTACCCACATATCGCAACTCTTAACACTAAACAAAGGACAAACTCTTAAATCCATGAAGTGTGATTCACGTTGATTGGAGGATGATGTTTCAAGAAGAAATGGAGTCCACTGCAATTGGCGGGGTTATGATATGTGATATGTATTGGAAACAGATGTGAAGTGGGGTGCAGATCTGATGTGGTGGGGACCAATCATCACTTCGCAATTTAAAGAAAATATATTTATGGCACTTCAAAGGTAAGTTAAAACAAATGCGATGCGATATATCGCAAATTGGAAATCACAGGTTTTAAGTTTTAGTGGTGATGTGAAAGGCTATAATATGCGATCTGCGATGGAGGGTGGGGAGAAAAGGGTGATGTGGAGGGGTGGCACCACTTTAAATGCAATCGGGGGAATTGAGAAAGTGGAAAGGTAAAACAATGACATAGCGGTGAAAAGGTAAAGTATAAAGCTAAAGCGGAAAGAGGTGGAAAAGGTAAGGTATGACGGTTTCGATAATGCGATAAGGTCTGTAGGGTCCCACTTGATCGCATCGGCCGAAAAAAAGGTTTGACATAAGCCTTTAAGAGGTAAGGTAAAAAATCTGAAAGCTACGAAGTGTGGGCAATAGGTAAGGCTTATACGCACGCCACGTGTGAATGGGTCCCACCTTATCGCAAATCACATTTCGTTGACTTTAACATTTACCCTTGTGCCCATCTTGCAAAACTTTCGATCTGTGATTGCGATTTAGATCTCCGTCGTTGTTTGCTACTTAGATCCAACGATCCTCACTTCTCCCTTACTGTGGTTTTCCCACCTTGTCTCTTTGGTTGTGCCTAGTCATTTCTTATTTATTCGTGGAATACTTGCCCCACGTTCATGACTTGATCTGATTTAGCATTCACAACTCAATCTGAACGCATACACGAATTGACCCAACCTCATTCAGGACTCTGCCCTTATTGTTTTTCTCTCTTAATTTTTTATTTCTTTCCTTCGTATTCGCTAATGGTAACTTCTTCTCTACCTCTGCCCTTTGATTTCCTTATGGGGACCACTCTACATGTTATGTATGGTTATAGGCCAACATTGGCTCCATCTGGGGACAAAATGTTTTTCTAAGTTCATTGAGAACCTATAGACCTGAATTCTTGTGCCTTATTGGGCTCATGGGGTCGCAAATGCATGCTATAAGCCTGAATTGAAACTATCACTAAGTTGTGCACTGCCAAATATATACAACATAAGTCACTATCGTACGTTGAAAATCTTAAATGCTGAAATCTGAACTATGCTGAAATTGGAAACTGAAACACACTTGAACTAAAAATCGCAAAGCAATTTGAAACTAGACTGGAAATATGCTCATAGTACTAAGATTATTGGCACTCCTACCTACACCTATTCTGATAAAAAATTATCCCATCAAATAATAATCAGGCTTCCAATGTAACCAGTTAAGAAAATGAGTGCTTAACTGAAATTGGCATCCCATTCCTGTAGGTAGAGAAATGGGTTTAAAATGTGGCAACTTATCTCTTCCACCGAATTCCATAGCTTCATTGATGAACCTAGAAAATTCTTCCTGCACTGATGGCTGCAATATACTAACCAAAGGATCATGTTAAACATGAAATATGAGTTTTTCTAGAGGATTTGTAACCAGAAAACAAACCTCATTCCAAACTGCTGCTTTACTTCCGTGTTCCCACTGATTGTCTTCAAACAACAAGGATGACTATTGTTTCTTCTCCTTTTCCATTATAATCAACTGCTTTATGTTCTTTTGATCATTTCCTTTGTCATACAGAGGCTTGCAGGGGAGCTGAAAAATCTCCATTAATAACAACATATTGTGTTTCCTCAACATCCCATGAAGAACTTAATGATGAAGAAATTTTATGAAGGTCCACATACACAAAAAAACTATTTGAGTGATCTTCAATCAACAAACCTGACTAGTCTTCTTTTGGAAAGCTTTCTTGGCTTTCACTGGGCACACTTGATTGGTGTTCAATCTCTGAATACAACACTACTGGCTGAAGGTGCTCTTGCAGATCTAGACCATTAAGCTTTGCTTCCTCTATTTCTAGATCACTAGACTATTGTTGATTTTTAGTGTTGTTCTCTGGGAAATACTTTGGTTCTTCCCCTTCTTTAGGGAGGGTAAGCTCACCTCCCTTTTCTTCAGCACATGCTACAAACTGGTTTTCAACATTCGTTCAAAAAACTGCCATGGGTTGTTCTTCTTGGAGATTGAAGGGCGTGGGCCCTTTTTCTATAATGGCTTCTTCGAAATGCTCTTTAGGAGGGTCGAGAGGTTTTAAGGGTATAAATGAGGGCTTCTTATTTTTGGGAGGATCAACTTCTTGGTTCGTGGAAGAGGATGTAGTGGCCTTATGAGGGGCTGATTCTTCTAATGGTTTCTTCCCTTTTCTAGCAGGAATAGGAGGGGAAATCTTGGCCTCCAATTCAAGCTTAAATAACTTATTTGAGAGGTTCTTGATCAACTTGTTCATTTCTTCAAGTCTATACTCCTGTGATTCCCTCTCCTGAATTGAGGTAGAAGCCTCCTCCCCTTCTTTCTTCTAGCTTCATGCTCTGTCTTCCCCTTGAACTTACCGGTAGAAGAAAAGTTTTCTTCTACCTCCAATGCATCAGTCTAGATCTCATTGAGAGATGTGGATCTTCTTTCTCTCAAGGTGAACCCAAAACCTGGCTCAAAAGCTCCAGCGAAAACCACCTTAGCAGCTACTTGGGGACGCTTTATTACAACAGGAAGATCATTATAGAGCTTATTGAACCTCTTTATAGATTATGTTACATCCTCATTGTGTCTCTTTTTAAGAGCATTGAACTCTGTGAGGACATATCCATGGTCCCTCTTTTCTCCCCATTTTTAAGTGAAGAAATTTTCCATTTCTTCCCAGGTGTGGACTGTTTGGTCAGCTATAGACTTGAACCACTTTCCAGCCTCTTCATCCAAGGATTGGACGAAAAGCCTCAACACCACATCTAGGTGCTCTACAATTACATTCTCAGAAAATTTGCATAAGTTTTCAATATGTTTATGTGCAGAATTAATATCTTCCTCGGTGAACCAAGGCAATAACTCTAGATAGTCTTATGGCATATCATTTAGAGGTTGAGGGATGGCCAAGTTTGCATACTTGTTGAAAAGGAAACTCGGAACAACCATATGATTTAGAGGTGGGTGTAGATGATGGATTTGAATCTGGTGTGAGGCCTAATGAAAGCCGGAATTACTTCTGATTAGGATTATTTTATAGTGGAGTCGCCAAGGTGAGGAATATGCAATTCTCAACCCTTCATGCTCACCTAATTGAAGGGTTAAGATAATGTCATATCCCAGGGAAAATATTTCTTCATTTGTTTCCCCGAAAACGGTGCCAAAATTATGTTGTATCTCCTAGAGACAACCTTGAGTTGTAAAAGACCAGTGCCTACGAAATCTTAAAATCAGAGGTTAAATGTAGACAATTTTATAATGCCTCTGATAGAATATGAGTGAAGAGAATAATGGTTTTAGTGGTTCTAGGATGGAGAAGACCTTGGAGTCGATTCATGTGGATTCCCCAAATAGTGAGAGGGCTCAAGAGACTCTGATAACAATGGATTTTAGATGGGCCAAGTATAAAACAATGAGTATAAGCTTTAAAATATGTAGGGGGCATTTAGAGAGAACCGAGAAGGAACCCACAGAGACTGGCTTGAGAAGATTAAGAGTATGTTCCCCGTGAACTCAAAGGAAACATATATGAATGAGATATGGACAACAACAGAGGTTCGTGGAGCACAAACTAGGGGAGTGTAGCAAGCTTAATTCATGATCGTTAACACCTGAGCATTATGCAAACACGAATTCATGAATAAAATTGCAGACTACCAGTAGCTACATTACATGGACCTTCAAAGTAGCATAGCATGACAAATGTTTATACATAAAAAGGAGATTACTAATAATAGAGGAAAATAGATACATACTACTCATTGCTCCATCTGGAATCCAAATAATGGTGTTGTATCATATTAAGTTCAAACAACTCTCCCAAATATGTATCTCAGAGCACAGGGAGCACAATCATACAAAACTACAACAAAATTCTTCTAAAATTCCAGAACCCTACTTTAATCTTAGAAATTACTAAATATAGAGTTCTCCTTGAGGGTCTACGGTACTTAATCATTTATGATCGACCCATATCTGTGAAATCAAAACATCCTACCTAACTTGCAGAGCGTACATTAAGAAATTACACCTGTAGTGGGAGAATTATAACAAGAATGGGGTGAAATTGATATTTCACCAGCAAAATCAGTAAAATTAAACTGAAACCAGAAAGGACATGGTCGCCCATTGATGCCAATAATGGGAGCCTTCAAGACAGAATGGCGAGGAGCAGTTGTAGGTGGACAAGCTGACTGTCATTTTATGATTCCATTTATTGCCTGCAAACCTCCACTCCCTTAGTTTGGTGATTTCCAATTAATCCGTTATGAAGAGGCATGTCATACTGAGTGCACCTAGTTCTTTAGCGGATATCTCCTGAGAAGACTGCATAAACCACAACTACATGTTCAACCTCAAAATCCCACACGGTGTTTTTTTAAATTGTAGAAACGGGAACCAGATTTCAGAGGGGGTATCAAGTGGTAAGTGGTATCAGAGACAGGGGGTGTGAAATGACAAGAGGACGACACCTGGAGGAGTGGGCGGTAATGGATACCCCCATTTCGGACCCCCCCTCATGGTTAAAGCTCGAAAGTTGCAGGGAGTGCGAAATGAAACAAGGACCATCTAATGTATTGGGGTGACGCGAAGGTGATGGAGGGATGAGGAGGGCTCTAGCGGTGATGAGATGAGTGATAATGAATGGGAATGGTGGGAGTGATGGTGGGGCCAAACCGCATCACAATCGCAAATCTTTACCATGAATCCTAGAGGTAAACTCTAAAATGTGTGATTTGTGAAGTGCGGGGAGGAAGGAGGTGAGGTGGAGGAAGGTGGGACTTGACCGCTGCCCGCAAATCACAACTCTTAACACTAAACAGTGGAGGTAAACTCTTAAATCTGTGAAGTGCGATTCACACTGATTGGAGGACAATGTGTCAGGGAGAAATGGAGCCCACTACAATCGGCAGGGTTATGATATGTGATATGTATTAGAAACAGATGTGAAGTGGGGAGTGGAGGTGATGTGTTGGGGACCAACCATCGCATTGTAAGTTAAAGAAAATATATTGCGGGCACTTCAAAGTTAATTTAAAACAAATGCGATGCAATAAATCGATGCAATGTATCGAAAATTAGAAATCACACGTTTTAATTTTTAGTTGCGATGTGAAAGGTTATAATATGTGATCTGTGATGGAGGGTGGGGAGAAAAGGTTGACATGGAGGGGTGGCCCCACTTTAAACACAATCGGGGAAATCGGGAAAGTGGAAAGGTAAAACAATGACATAGGGGTGAAAAGGTAAAGTATAAAGCTAAAGTGGAAAGAGGCGGAAAAGGTAAGGTATGACTATTTCAATAATGCGATAAGGTATGGAGGGTCCCACTTCATCACATCTGTGTAAAAATAAGGTTTGGTGTAAGTCTTTAAGAGGTAAGGTAAAAAATCTGCGGGCTGCTGCGGGCAACAGGTAAAGCTTATACGCTCGCCATAGGTGAACGGGTCGCACCTTATCACAAATCACATTTCGCTGACTTTAGCATTTACCCTTGTGCCCATCTTGCAAAACTTGGAATTTGCAATTGTGATTTGGATCTTCGCCATTGATTACTACTTAGATCCAACGGTCCTCACTTCTCCCTTACTGTGGTTTTCCCACCTTGTCTCTTTGGTTGTGCCTATTCATTTCTTATTTATTTGTGGAATACTTGCCCTGTGTTCATGACTTGACCTGATTTAGCATTCACAACTCGACTTGAACGCGTGCACGAATTGACCCAACCTCATTCAGGACTCTGCCCTTGTTGTTTTCCTCTCTTAAATGTTTCTTTGTTGCCTGTGTATTTGCTAATGGTAACTTCTTCTCTACCTCTGCCCTGTGATTTCCTTATGTGGACCATTCTCCATGTTATGTGTCATTATAGGCCAACATATAATAAGAAACGAAAGAAATTATATAACTCTTGTTTATATATATGTTTGATGTCATACATGTTATCCTTTTTATGATTTTTACATTTGGGCACTAATCACTCTGCCTATTAATGGTATTCCCTTTTATGAAACTCCCAACCGAGTCTTGACTCTTCCAATTGAGGTTGTGAAGTACAAATCCATACCTTAGAATTCCGCCATTGGAGCTAGATTTCAAACAAATAGAGAGGATAAGTGGTTGATTGAGGGGTTCTGTCATTCTTCCCACTTGTTTTTGAATTTGTGACATATGCTTAATTGGACAGAGAAATCAATACCAATACTAGTGAATCTTCCTCCTTAAGCTCAAGCTGATGGTGAAACAACAAAACATTAAAATATAAAATGAAACCCTCAAGTCATGCTGAATAATTTTGACAGAATGAATCGAAGGTCATGCAATATGTCTAGATATTTGAGAGAGATAGATGGATTTAAATTTCTAAATTGAATTCTATGAAAACGAGAGCAAAAAAAACTAATAATGTGTATTTGATAATGGGGAGAAAAATAAATAATAATAATTAAAATGTACCTAAAATGACAAGAAACCCTCAGTGAAAGAGAAGTGATTGTGCAGTTGCTCAATCACCATTTCTTTAGAGTTGTGAATGGTCAAAATTCAATTTCCACCTCCTCTATCACATACACGACATGACTGAATTTAAATCACAAGCATAGACTCAAACACCAGAATTTACAAAGACTCAAACACCCAACCACACATAGGACCAAAGCAAAATGGATCGTTTCAAAGGATTTCTACAAGTGCAACAATATTTAGGCTCTGGTTCATTATAATCATAATTATTATTGAGGAGTTGTTTGGAGGGTCTAAACCGTTTTTTCTTATTCTATTATTTCTAAAAATCATTAATAACAGTATTTGATCCCAAGGTAGATATTATTTCAATCGTCTAACATCAAAATCAACGATACACAATGGTATAAGTGGTAGTTAAGGGGAGTTGTTCTCAAAGAGGGATGCTTTACAGCGTAATTAATTACACAACATAGATCCATCTTAATTCTGGATCTACCAAGCCTATAAACAAATGAAATTTCTCAAAATATAAACCTATTTTTCAATGAAAAACTTTACAAGTCATTCCTCTATATTGGAAATTAATATGGGTCTATATTAATTTGGAGTAACACACTAATAAAATTATACATACATATCATTTATGATTCACATTCTACACATTAAAATGTTAGTATATGCCTCAAACATTTTTGGAAGTAGAAAACATATATCCATAGGACTCTCTCTATATAAAAAAGCACTTTTGTTATAAATATAAAACTACACATTAAAATGTTAATACATGCTCATTTAATATTTGGAAGTATAAAACATACATCAATAAAATTTTCTATCTTTATATATACCAGCATAGATCCATCTTAAATCCTTATGTAACATGAACCGAGAGGGATCCAATTTCTTACATGCAATTTTTTTCAAAGACGACATTATTTAAAAGTTTTGTATAGTTATTTAATTTTTTTTAGTTTTAGCTTTTTTAGATTTTTTATTTTGGCCTACATAAGCAAAATTTCAAGTTTGATGATGGAGGACAACCTTACACATCATACTGGGTTGTAGAATGAGCCTCTTGACTCAATGAGTCTCTACCGTGAATGAACCTCTAGAATCAATAATTATTTTTGTTATAAATATGTTTATATATAAATAAAATGTTATGTCTTCTTCATATTAAAAAAAAATGAATAAATTTAAAATTTAAAAAAAGAATTAGAATTTTCTCTTATCTATAAAATCCATATTAAACTTTTTAGTGAATAAAATGTTATATATATATGAAATTGAAATATATGATTCATGATTCACATTATACATATTAAAATGTTAATAATATTAATACATGTTCTAATTATATTTAGAAAATTCCATATTAAAATAATCTTATTAAAAACATATTAATTAAATAAAAAACATTTCTTTCTCTCAAATCCATATTAAACTTATATAATTTATATATATAAAGAATTTATTGGTTAAATTTTTTTAATATGGATTTTGAGTATATAAAATTCACATTGAAATATTTTTAAAAATAAGTTAAAAATAAGTTTTTTTTTAATAGTATAATTTTATTTTAACAATTACATGATATAGAATGAATTGTATCTCTTATAATATCAATTATATTATTTTTATATGGCATGTGTGAACAGTGAATATATTTCTTTAATATTAAGAAGTGAATTATTTTTTTATTTTTTTTCAATTATATTATCTCTATATAAAATGAATATAAAATGAATATAAAATTAAGATAGAAATTGAAATATTTTATAATAATAAATATTTTTTTTTAATATTATTTTAACTATTATATGTCAAGAATTACTCATCATATAATAAGTAGCTCTTAATTTTTTAATAAGATTATAGTAGAGAAGCAATTTTGAGAAACTATGAATAAGAAGATCATAATTGAGGATGTGTTCATTCCTTCTTCCCAAGTCTATACATATATGCAACTAACTCTAACAAGATGAAAGCACAATTTTCAATTACAAAAAATTGTAATTATATATTTTTTAATCTTATTATTTTTGGTTTTTAATTTTCATCTTTTATAAGGAATGTTTTTTTTTTCTAATCATAATAAAATTATATAATTTTATATCTTCATTTAAAGAAAAGAAAAGAAATGACTCATAAAATAAAATAAAAACTATTTAAATATTTTTATTAAAAGTTTTATTTTATTATTCAAACAAGATTTGTTGAAATGAGAAATTACTGCATTATACTCAATTGGTTAAAAGAATTATTTTGAACTTTGTAGTGATTGAGATGAGAGGCTCATTCTACAACCCCGTATGAGGGGATGTGTAAGTCTCTTTTCGGTTAGTCCCACTTAAAAGAAAAAATGTTCTAAATAGAAAAATAATGTGGGCCATAATAATAAAAAAATGAATATGAAGTAAAATAATTAGAAGTAAGAAAATATGTGAGTAAGACATTTAAATAATAGACTTTTCAAAAATATTTCAACTAGAGATTGAAATAAACTATTGGAAGATCTATGTTAAATAATCTATGTTGACATGAGACTTGATATATATATTTATATATAAAAAAATGTTAGAATACAATATTGTAATGTTGTATATAAAAAAATATTCAATGTGAGTTAACAATAAAATATTTTAATACGAATTAATATTGACATATATATAAAAATATATTAATAATAAAAAAACTTATTTTAATTTGCTTGATAAAATGTGTCGATGTACATATTATGTAAAATATTTTAATGTCAATTATTTCTATATTATATACCACTTAAAAAAATTATGTATATATCATGAAGAATTTAAGTTTTATGGTTAAAACGTTAATTTTATTTGGCCTTATATATTAGTTTATTTAGCATTCAAAAAGACAATTTACATAATGAAAAATGACACATTGTGTTTTGCATTTAAAATAAGTTTACAAGTAAAAAAATTTGATCCCTCTCTAGTCATATTAATCTATATTTCAGATAAATCTATATTAATTTAAAAGTCAAACAAAAATCTAATTATTAATTAAAAAAAGTTCCTAAATATAATTTGAAACATATATTATTTATTTATTTTTTTAAATTTTAAAATCACTTTATTATTTTGTTCCAACATTATTTAATATAATAAATACTATTATAATTTTAAAAAATTACATTGCAACATTTAATATTATAAAAAAATATTAGAAATAATAAAATATAATAACAAATTAGCTTCTGTGTATAATATATTATTTTTAGACTATAAAGTTGTCTTTTAATAAAAAAGTAACTAATTCTCCCTTATTAACCAAAAAATTTCACACGGCTTACCAAAGCCACTTTAATAAGCATCCTAAAACAATGACAACATTTAATTGATTAATATTCCTTTTTGTTAAATTTCTAACATTACAATCTTTATTTACCCAATGAATGTTTACAAACCTGTTACGGTGAAGGCGAATCATGTTGGTCGTACTGTAAATTTCGTCATATTGTTATTTTAGTGTCTTAAAAGGATAGGAAAGGTTTAGTATAAATTAGATTGGTGGTAAATATAATCAAATTTTTAAGTAATAATCACATGTAATAGAATATGATTGGTAAGTTTAGAATCAATTAGAACTAATCAGTGTGATTTATCATCAAAATTATGATAAACTATATTGGTTGATTGGAAAAGTGTCAACCATATTTTATTGCATATGATATCTTTTTTGAATTTGTATAATAGATCAAAAAACTTAGATTCTTAAAATATAATGAACTCTTTTAAAATAATTTGTGTCACTGCAAATGATAATTTGTGTCATTTATCCCTCATATTGATGTAGTTTTAATTGGGCAATGGAAGACAAATTGATATTTTGTGTGTTGTTTATCCCCAAATTGATGTAATTTTAATTGGGCAAAGAATCTAGGATATAATTAGCATTTTAGTCTTGGGAAAATTATTAATTTACGTAATAATTTGGAAAGTTGTTTTGTTTAGTTAAATACCGAGCTTAATCGTATTTATATAAATTTTAATTATATTAATTTAATAAACAATTAGAAACATCCAAGTGTAACATCAATCTTTAGAGTTACTCTTGCCTAAACATTATTCCTAAACTAAGTAATTTGCATCTACTGTTTCAGTATTAATTTTTGGCATCACTGCTTTCGGCCTTTCACCATCACAAGTTGCTTTCCTCGTATTGTTTCTCGCATCATCTCCTCCAAAAAAGAAAGAAACATGGTGATTCATAGTGGTGAATAAAAAAATGGCTGAAATCTCTGGCATTTAATGTATATTTTAAATGAAAATAACGATATTAAACAAAATAGTACTACCATTGGAACAAAGTGCTGTTTTGTCAGAAAGTCGGGCAGCCTTTTCCCGGAATGACAAACACTCGAACATAAAAATTTAGAGCCGGACTTAGGAAACGTAGGGATAATTTATGGTGAGTAAAAACCAAAAAAAGGCTAGATTAGGTTTCGAATATAATTAATACAATTTAAATTGGAGACGAGCCGGAGGAATTGCTTGGACGGTCAAAATTGGCCAAAAAAATTTAAAAAATCTTGCAGAAACAGTGTTTGAATCTTGATTTTGACATTAAAAATAGATTCAGCACCATCAAAAACTTGTAGGACACTCAAAATATTAAACTTTAATAGTTATAACATGGATTTAGAAAAATTCCTGCCAGATTTTCTGAAAATCTTATCGAAATTTTCATGATTTTCAGGGAGATTCCTCTGGCTAATTAAACTACAGCATGTAGTAATGTAATGTAATGTCATGTAAACATTTTTACTTCGTCAAAATAAAATAAAATAAAAATAAAATAACCTTATGTTAAAATGAAAATAATTTTAAACTAAAATAATAAGGTAAATTTGACTTGGTCATGTTACTAGTGGTTATAGAGTTGACCCATAGTATTCTATCTTAACTCTCTATGTAGAGTTGACCCATAGTATTCATGTAGAATACATTCTATCTAAAGGAGAAAATTAAACCATTCTAAATATATCTTAATTTTTGGATTTACCAAGGGTATAAAGGGATCAAATCTTTTGAGATGCAAACCTCATTTAGATTGAAAAGACATTTAATCTCTTTCATTAATAAAACCAAAATTATTCCTAAACTAAGTAATTTGCATCTACTGTTTCAGTATTAATTTTTGGCATCACTGCTTTCGGCCTTTCACCATCACAAGTTGCTTTCCTCATATTGTTTATCGCATCATCTCCTCCAAAAAAGAAAGAAGCAAAAAAATTTACAGCCTTTTCCCGGAATGACAAACACTCGAACATAAAAATTTAGAGCCGGACTTAGGAAACGTACGGATAATTTATGGTGAGTAAAAACCAAAAAAAGGCTAGATTAGGTTTCGAATATAATTAATACAATTTAAATTAAATAAAGGTGGTTATATCTACTTAGGAAAATTTGACAAATACCTTGTAAGTTAAGAACGAGTTAAAGATCTTTTCATATGGAAACACTTGGGAAACACTTAATAATGTAGCTATAATGTTAAATTTATTATTGTCTACCCAACGAATGTTTAAAGATATATTAGGGCGAAGGTGAATGTTGTACATGTATTGTTGCTAGCAGTGACAAAGGGCCTCGATCCTTAGTGGCGTCAGTCTCAAATTTTCAAAAAAACTAAAATTTAATTTTGAAAAAGTTTGAAAATTTAGAAAAAGAAATTAATGTGCGAACTAAAATAATAGCTCATCATGATCACTAAAAATCATGCAGTGACAAAATTATTTTTATATAGTATATCTCAACTCTATTTTAAATATTAAAGGAATTAAATATATCTTTAATACTAAAAACTAGAAATGAATTAATTTTTTTTTTTTTTCAATTATTTTATTTCTATATAAAATGGATGTAAATTTAAAGTGGAATTTGAAGTATTTTATTTATAACTAATTTTATTTTTTCTGTTATTACTATTTTTAAAATTTGTTATTATAAATATTATTTTATTATTTTTAAACTTAACATTAGGTGACAACATCTCCTTCATACTTGGTTGTAAATAACTCTTAATTTCAAAAATATTAATGCATGTCTTAATCATATTTAGAAATAGAAAATATATATCTTTAATACTAAAAAGTGAATTAATTTTTTTATTATCCTTTATTTTCAATTACTTTATCTCTATATAAAATGGATGTAAATTTAAAGTGTAATTTGAAGTATTTTATTTATGACTAGTCTTATCTTTTCTGTTATTACTATTTTTAAAATTTGTTATTATAAGTATTATTTTATTATTTTTAAACTTAACATTAGGTGACATCATCTCCTTCATACTTGGTTGTAAATAACCCCTACAAATAAAAAATATTAATGCATGTCTTATATATATATATATATATATACTTGTCTCTCTCTATATATATAATATTATTTTTATTATTAATATATAAGATGTTACATGTGAACTCCATATTAAAAAATGAAAAAATTACAAATCTCCCCTAAAAATTTATCAATGAAATAATTACTGGTTAAAAATGTTTAATATAGATTTTGTATATGTATTGTTGACATTCAAATATTTAATTTATAGCTAATACTAAATAAAATTTTTTTGTTATTAGTGTATTTTTATTTTAACTATTACATTTCAACTAACCATAGAGTGAATTACATATCATTTAATATCAATTATAATATTTTTACATGGCATATGTCAACTTCATATTAAGAAGTGAAGGAATTACATATCTCTTTAATATTTAAAAATATTCTTTCTTTTCTTTATTTTCAATTAATTTATCTAAAATTAGGTGGAAATTGAAGTATTTTATTTAACTCTAAATTTATCAAGAGCCTACACATTTAAGATAAATCTTTGTTAACTTTTAGTAACACACTAATAAAATGATATAAGAGAAATTGAAATATTTTATTTATAATTCACATTTAACACATTAGACTGTTAATTCATGCCCCAAACACATTTCCAATTAGAAAACATATATTAATAAGACTCTATCTATATAAAATATTTTTTGTTATAAATAAATGTTATATATATACAATTTTTATTATTAATATTTAAAATGGTAAATGCCAACTCTAAATTTAAAAAATGAATGAATTAGAGATCTCCCTAGAAAACCAATTACTGGAACAAGAATTCTCTCTTTCTAAATATATAAAATATAGAATGAAATTGAAATAAATTATTATGATTTGCATTCTACACATTAAAATGTTAAAATGTGTCCCATTTCTATTTAGAAATAGAAAACATATATCTATATAAATCTCTATTGTTGTCTATCTATAATTAATTTTTTTATAAATAATTTAATATATATATATATATATATATATATATAATTCAATTTCAATTACAAATCTCCTTAAAAAAAAAAAAAACTTATTATTGAAATAAGAAGGGTTTCTCTTTATATATAAAATCCATGTCAAACTTTTTTAACCAATAAATTGTTATATATGTAGGGTTTCTTTATAATAGATTTTGAAAACAATGTATTTTAGATTCCGGCCCTTGGTTTTGGGAAAATTCTGGCCTATTCATGAAGCTATGGGACCCATCATTCGATCCCTCAACAACGGTCATACCCTCACTAGTTTGGATCATAGCCTCCCCACCTTAAGATGCTATTTTTTGGTTTGATCCTTACATAAACATGATATCCCACCTAAAATTATTCGCAAGTTTGTCTTTTTCCAACATAATTTTTTTGTGAATCCTGAGTAGCCTTCAAATTCATTAGTACTTTCCTCATAGCGTGTTTCATTTCTTTTATAATTTCAGGTCCCAATATAATTTTATATTCAGGATTACTCTAATTAATAGGTATCCCGCACCTTCACCTATGTTATCACCAAATTGATCTTGATTGGTAGCTCATCAATCAACTCAATGTAACTCTTTCAAACCACTTCTAACTGAAGATTAGCCTCTTTAGTTTGAGAGGGCCCTCTCAAAGGGTGGTTTATGATTTTGAATAGAGATAATACTAGATGGCTAACTCTATGAATTGTGACTTGGATTTGTATGATTGCAGGTTGAAAAATGAAGGCTTGCTACCATTGGGCTATGGATTCAATCATCAGTGCTCTTAGTGACAGTGGTTCTTCACATGGAAGTTGAGGTAGATAGAGTTTTTTAACAAAGATAATTCATACACATAACATAAGGAAAACACATTAATTTCACCTCTAAAGGATTTAAGAGCATAATATTATAAATTCTGAGTAATTAGAGATAAAATCCACTGCAAGTGATTAGACATAAAGATAGATAGCAATAACACATGAAAAAACTCATGAGAATCTCAGGTCTGGAAGTAGAATGTCACTGTATATTACTAATAACAGATAAAACATACAAGTATCAATTTCGTGCAATATTCTCCAACCCTTTTCTCTTCGATGTTTAGTATATAAATAAACATTCTTTACAATGTAGAGGATCTGCCCAACTGGCTACATCTTCGAATTCTACTCTGACACCTATCATAACTGAAACCACTAATTGAAACAGAAAAAGGAAGGCTATCCTTAAACAAAAAAAACTCCTAATAGGACTCTATCTCCTTTTTATTGTCGTAACAGTGAAATAGTTACATAATTGATGTCACATGTTCGAGGGATAATTCACCATAATTCACCACCAATTTACATCTTCAAAACACCCCTAGATCTGTGGAACATAATCCTACTTTTTAGGGATGTATGACCTTCACTTTAAACATTGTTTTAACTGATGAGATGGCTATGTGGCACTACTTTTTAGCCATGAATCTCTGCTATCATGGTCCACTGACATGCTAGAGGTCTCCAGCTGGCGAATGTTTTGTTGGGATGCTCAAAACACTTCAAAAAGATCCTCGCTATGAAACATGGCATTTTACGCAGTTTCGTAGCAAGTTTTAGTAGCATACGAAAAAATTCTTTTCCATCTATCTTTTTGACACCTTTGTTGTTCCAATATCTTTACTATGCCATGACACCTTGCAAACAATAAATCTCCCTCCATAATATTTGAAAAACCCAAATTTAAAGGAAAAAATGCAGCTACAGGAATTTTCGTACCATTTTTTTGGCCTCAAGCCCTAGGTACACTACGAAACTGTCCAAAAAAATAGAATTTGCTAAATTCAAGATTATCTTCAAAAACTGATCTCCAGGGGTAAAATTTAGGTTCTTTGTAAGTCATGAACCTCATCAAAGACATTAAAACTCAGTTTTTTACTCATGTGGTGTTTCATCTTCATTTACAATCAATTGGTTGATTGGTTCTTCTACCACTTTCATCTTCAGCCTTTTCTTTTCTAACTCCACTTGAATCAAATCCAGATGCTCCTGAAGATATTCCACTTGATCTTTTAATGATCTATTTTTGGATTGTAATTGCAAGTTTATCCTTTTGATGTGTTTGACCTCTCCTCTTAGTGGCTGAGTCCATTTTATCAATTTTTCTATATTGTCCAAGGTTTTTGAAACACTTGCGACTTGTTCTTCCCATATTTTCCTCATTTGTTCAAATTGAAACTTCTCAGCTCTGCGTTTCTTTGCCTCTAGCTTTAAAAATAATATATCTTTACCTTCTTCCTTCAACTACTCTTTGAGGGTTTCTATTTCTGATTTTTTAATCATTTTCTCTTTTCCCTTTCTTTGCTTGATAACCAGTACCTCCTTTGTTGGTGAAGAAAAATATATGATGCTTGTTGGTTGGGCAGCTTCATTGATTTTCTCAGTCTCTTTGCTTTCCATGACCTTCCTTGCATGTCTAGTCAATGGCTTCCTAGGTTGAAAAATGAAAATAGCATCATCACCTACAAAATCTAGTTTTTTAGCAGTCTTACCTTTCTTCAGCTTTCTTCCTCCATCTTCAATGTCTTCAGCTTGCACAATGGGTGACTCTTCAATGTTAATTGCATGCAGGATATCCTCCAAATTTTCTTTAGCCAATGTTTGGCTTCTAGTGACTCTCTTGCTGCCTTTTTTTTTGACTGTATGCTTCTATTTTGTAGGTGTTATTTGAGGTGTGTCAGTCTCCTACAAAGTTTATGCTTCTATGTTCACTGGTTCCAGAGGAGATGATCTATTTTATTCTTCAACTTCCTCTGCCACAGCTGGTGATGAAGTAGTTCTAGGTTTGGAGGCTTTCTTTGGAGTAACCACATCAATTTCATAACCACTCATGAACAAGAAGGATGTCCAATCTCTATCTGAACTTCTCGAATCTTCTAAATCTAACATATTTATTAGACCATGATGAAAAAGAGATGTCTCAGTCCCTTCTGTCTTGATTTGAATCTTATTTGACATTTTCCCTAGACTTAGATGTATAAATAAAAAGGCAAGTCAAGTGACCTCTTACCCACAAACTGTAGAAGAAGTCTGAGATGATAGGAGTAGACCATGTGAAATATTCCTTCATAGGTAAAATACTTTTGAATAACCATCAACAACTTTGCATATTTCTCCTTCATGAAACTCCTAGGGATAGCATTTGTCGAATCAATTTCACTATGTTCTTTCTTGATGAACTCTTTGCAATCCAACATTGTGAATTTGATACCTTTAAACCAATGTTTACCTCCTCTAGGGATTCCTGTAGCTGATGAGATACTCTCTGGTGTCACTGTAAGGTTCAAAATTACAACCTTTGAAGTTTTTCCTGTGAAGCTGGTGGAAAAATCATTTGAAACCTATAAATGAAAGCCCCACAACCTTTGACAGAATTGCAAGAAGCTAGTTCTTCTGAAAACCTCCATGGCAGTAGGGTCTTCATTGAGTAAATTCATATCCATGGGCCTGTGACAATGGCCACCCTTATTTCTTTTCCTTCATGCATCCATGGATGCTTTATAGTCTTCACTGCCTCACTTGCTCATGACACCTGCAAAGTTCAAATTTTCCAGCAACCTCCTTGGCTCGATGAAGAAGCTCTTGAGGGATCGACTCATATGCAAGGATAAAGCACAATATGAAAAAAGTCTAATTGAGGTAAGTTTTAATGGTTTAAATGACAACTCAAGCTTCAATCATGACACATACGAGACAAAAAAGGTAACGATGACATCAAAGCATGGGTATGTACATTTCAATTTATCATAACAACCTTGAATGACCTCTACGCTTACTGCTCTAATTAGGAAATGACATCTCATACAATTCTGACAAGTCAGGTTAAAAAAATGGATTTTCGTTGCAAAATTAGTTAAGCCTTCGACAAATTCTCTACGAAACTATTAGGTAGTTTCATAGCGAAAATTGTTGTTTTCCTGTGTAAAATGCTACGAAAATATGAAAAAGTGACATATGTGCCCTTTTTATTTTGAATGCATGGTAAATGACAACTGACACCCTGTGCGATTGATTTGACATGAAATTTCATAAATGAAGGTGATCCTAAAACTTAGGATAGGCTTAAAAATGCAAAAAATTTCCTATACCACATTAAAATGGCTTAGGAGACCTTATCCATTTGGTCAGTGTCCTATATGACCCTATCAAGAAATGTCTCACAACTTAATGAGAAATAACAGTGGCTCCACTTGAGATGGTGTGCCCTTGTGGTACACCAAAGAACCTGTAGTTCTAGTGCCATCCATATTTTTTTGAAATAAAACTCTGAAATTTTCCAAACCTTCTTCAAACTCTTATGGCCTTCACCTTGGACTCAAGTTTGATGGTCAGCCTGTCTTTATTAGTAGAAAATCATAATAAAAGGGAATATATATAATGGAGTGGAAATTCATTAAAATTTTAAGAGGAATAGTGCTTTCAAAACCTGCCATTGACAGGCCCTCTAGAACAAGGTTTTCCATCCATATCCTAAAGTAGATAATTTTTGTTTCCATGGAATGTAGCTACTATGAATGGTCCTTTCCAGATGTTATAAAACTTTCCATGTTTCCCCTTTTCTTCAATTCTGGCCTCCCACTTCAACACCACATCTTGAACCTATAAATTTTATTCTTTGACCTTTCTATCAAATGTCTTCTTTATTTTGTTTTGTGACTGTTGATGACTGTTGTATACGTCCAAAATTTCTTCCTATAGAGCTATAAGTTGGTTTATCCTCCTATGAATAGCATTAGGCTCCTCTTTTATTCCTTGCAACAATTTCATTATAGGCACTCCCAAGGAAGTGTGAAAAATAGCTTCAACTCCATAAACTAACTCATAAGGTGAAGTACCGATCGATATTTTTGTACATTATCAACCCACAGAGCATACTTCAGCTTCAGATGCCATGATATTTTTTTTTCTTGCAGTACCTTCTTGATAATTCTCACAATGATTTTATTAGAAGAATCATCAAGACCATTACCCTGTGGGTAATAAGGAGTAGAGTGTCAAAGTGTTATGTGATACTGATGACAAAAGCTAATCAACCTTTTGGATTTAAAATATTGTGCATTGTTAGTAATAATATTCACAGGACAACCAAATTTGGACAATATATTATTCTCTAAGAACTGGATGATGACTGAATCATTTTCCTGCCTTGTTGGGATTGCTTCAATCCACTTGGTGAAATAATATTTTGCTGTCAAGATCCAACAATGTTGCCCTGAAGATGATGGGTGTATTCCACCAATAAAATCTAGCCCCCACTGTTGGAAATGCGTCTCAACATAAATTGGCATCAAAGGTAGAGGAATCAGCGTTTTCTTACCATCAAAAATCTGACATTCATGGCAGGTAGCTATCTTCTTGTAGAAATCCTTGAACATGGTGGACCAGTAATACCCTGCCTTGAGAATTTTGTTTGTTGTGGCCTTCCAATAGTGGTGTCCTCCATAATATCCCTTATTAAATTCTTCAATCACCTTTTCAACTTCCTCTTCTAGCAAACAATTCAAAAAAATGCCACTAGTATCTTTAATGCGGAATATCTTAGAGATTTCAGCTACACAAACCTTTCTTTTGATTTAGTTAATTCTGCAGGAGCTCTGAAATGATGCAAGACAATGACAATGTCTCTATACAAGTCAGATAAAATGTACTTGTATTCAATAGGAATCAACTCTTCAGATTCATCTGATAACTCTAAAATTTCTGCATAAAATTCATGTCAAGACTGTTAAAATTTGACTGCGCCATCAACTTTGCTAGCCCCTGTCCTTTCACCAATTTTGTAGGTCTGATTTCTATATCATAATCCAGCAAATTAGTTATCCACTTCCCTCTCTTGCCATCAGGATCATCTTGTGTCAAGATGTCCTTAACCACAGTGTTAGGCACAATTCTATGACATGAGAATGAAAAATATAGATTCTGAAATCCATAATGACTTTAATCAAAGCATATGCCTATTTTTCTAAAATATTGTATTTCAACTCTGAATTAGCAAGGGTTCTGCTAAAGAATGAAATGGGTTTCTTTGTACCTTGCTGTCCTTTCTGTAGTAAAACTCCAGCTATAGTATTTTCAGATGCAAATGTAAAAACCATAAGTTCTTTTGAAAATTTTGGACTAATCAATACTGGGGCCTGAGAGAGTGCTTTCTTTATTTATTCAAATGATTACTTGGCTTCAACTATCCATTTAATATCAGCTCCTTTTTTCAACATCTTGGTAATGTTTTTGACAATCTGAGCAAAGTTCTGGATGAACCTTCTAATAAAGTTTACTCTCCTAAGAAAGGACTGAATTTCCTTCTTGTTCCTTGGTAGATCTATCTTCTTAATGGCATTGAATCTATTTGGATCAATATTAGTCCCATCTCTTGATATAATATGTCCAAGCAACTTTCCACAAGTTAGAGTAAAAATAATTTTAGTGGGATTAAGAGAAATACCAAATCTTCTACACTTCAGCAGAACTTTCTCCAGATGATTCAAATGGTCTTCCTCTCTTCTTCAAAATACAGTTATGTCATCTAGATAGACCACCACTAACTTATATTTCTCCTCAGTAAAGGCAATGTCCATTTCTATTTGAAAGGTCGCTCCTACATTCATCAGACCAAAGGGCATCTTGGCATACATGAATGTCCCCCATGGTGTGGAAAAATTATTTTTATCCTGGTCTTCTAGCTGTACTAATATCTGATTGTATCCTGTAAAACCATCTAGCATAGACATCCTTTGAGAGCCAACAATATTCTGCAGAATTTGATCCATCTTAGGGAGAGGGTAGTTGTCTTTCAAAGAAGCCTTGTTTAAGTTTCTGAAATCAATGTAGATTCTGATCTCTCCACTCTTTTTTCTGACTGATACCAAGTTAGCAAGCCATTTTGAGAATCTGATAGGAACAATAATTTTTGCATCAAAAATATTATTAATTTCCTTCTCAATCAGAGGCATGAGCAATGGATTAATCCTTCTCAATTTTTGTTTGAAAGGTTTCTCATTTTCTTTAATAGGAATAGTATGTTGAATAATAGTAGGATCATATTTCTTCAAATCAGCATAACTCCATGAAAAAACATCAATGAACGTTTTCATCATCTCAATATATTTATGTTTCATTTCCACTCAAAGAAACTTAGAAATATTTATCATTTTAGGCACTGCTACTGTACCAACATTACAAGTCTCTACCTCTTCATCATCAACCTGCATTTTAGGAGATTTGAACACATCATTTTGGTAAAAAATATTTTCAAGTGGAATAAGACCCTTGGGTATACAATTATTCTTCAGTTGCAAAACTTCATAATTGCCCTTAGTTTTAGCAAGCATGTTTTTCTGATCTACTTGTGTGCTTTCAAATTCCTCCTTCGACTTTATGAAATTTTTGACTTGCTGGTCATCTTCAAACACTTGCCAATGGATGATATTATTAGGGATGGAAGGCCTATGACGCACTTCAATCTCATACTTATGAGTGAAATGTGCAGGAATGACAAACAAACTTGTAGAAACAGCTAGGGAATCAACTACTGAGTTTTGAGCCCTATTTTTCACAATAAATGAATATTCTTGAAATTTTTCCAACATTTCCATGATCAGATTTATGTAAGATCTCATCCTCACATCCTTAGTTTTATATGTTCCTTCAAATTGTTTAATTACCAATTCAGAATCTCCACAAAAGGAAATTTTTTGGGCACCCGATCTTTTCAAAATTTCCAAACCCAAAAACATAGATTCATATTCAGCCATATTGTTTGTACAATCAAAGATCAATTTGAAAGAATAGAACTTACTTTCATCATCAGGAGTAGTGATCCATATTCCTGCTCCAACCCCCTCTCTTCCAGTAGATCCATCAAAGTGAAAAAGCCACTAGCCCTCTGCTTTTTCTTCTAAGATTTCCTGATTTTCAACTTGCTGATTTTCAACTTCTTGAATTTATGCTTTCCCTTCACTTTGTGCTTCATCAGTTGGCTCATTGAAAATAATTTTTGATCCTAATTCAGTTTCAACAACATAAATGGGAAAATTCTAAGGTTTATCCTTATTGCTGACCATATAAGCAATCCTAGTCTCCCTGTACAGTCTTCTTTGCTCACAAAAAACAGGAATGGTGGCATATGTCAAGTCCATCTTCATGGTGCCTTTTATTTTTGCTACCCAAGATCTGGATAAGAGCATGCCAAACTTGGGTGGAATATCTGCCATCACAATGTCCATTACCACTGTCTTGGAAAGAAATTGTGTTAGGCCAACAACAACATCTTTTATCAATCCTATGCATTGCACTCTTTTAGAATAAAAAGAAAACAAATCCTTGTATGGCCTAGTGATCTCCAAACCCATCCTCTCCATAATCACCTTAGGCATGAGGTTATGAGAAGCCCCTGAATCCAACATGGCATTGTGTAAGGTCATGTCATGGATACTAAGGCTGACATAGAAAGGAGGTACTTCTTCATTCTTCTCATATTCTAATCTTGGTCCCAGGTAGATGGTGGGATGGTATTCTTGTACATTAAGGATATTTGAAGCTCCTAGTTGAGAATTCAAAATTTTTACAATTTTGCTTCTGCACTTATTCACCTTCAGAATTTCTCAAAAAGGGACTAGGATCTTGATTTTGGAGATCTCATTCTCCAAACTGGAAACATAAGTAATCTTTTCATTCTCTTTGATAGGGGGAGGAAGTGTCGGATCCTTTTTAGCGTCAACTTGATCTTTAGGAGCATTCTTCTTTGGTTGTGTTTTATTTGCAGTGATGGGAACATTTCTGTTTCTGAGATTGTATTGCTTCTGCATCTCAAAAATTGCATGTTGATAACCCTTAAGATAATCAGATTGCCCCTCACCCTTATTTACATCATGATCAAACTTATCATGCTCTTCTTTGGTCAAAAAAATTCCAGACATGTTTTCACCTAGGCAACGGATAGAGTCTTCTTGAATCTTAGGCTGAGTTTCTTCTTCATCAATCAAATTCTGCTGAAAAGGAGGCCTTACTTGAGGGTCGGGCTGATTTCTGTTTTCTCTTTGTCTTTGTTGATTCTGAGGCCTTCTAAAATATGGATTTATAAATTGGGGCTCATGTTGTGAGGAGGTGGAGAAGCATTTCCATGGGAAAGTATATGCATGAGTTTTTCCATAGTCTTCATCATGGAATCAAACCTATCATCTGAGGTGGAAGGATTTTCTTCTTCTTTTAGTTTTGTTTTACCCATCTTAGACTTCTTGGTTGTTATCATATTTACTTCTACTTTCACAACATTGTTCTGCATTCCTGCTAATGGAGGAGATTCTATTTCTCTAAACAAGATAGAGAAGTCATAATCAAATGCCTCTGCATAAAGAAATTGAGCAGCTCCTGGTGGAGGTTTAAGATGAGCAGGTATAGAATCATAAACTTTGTTAAATCTCTTAGAGAAATTTTGAACAGTTTCATCTCCAGCTCTTTTTAAACTATTGTATTCAATAAGGGCATGCACAGGGTTTGTTCTATTCCCCAATTTTCTCAGAAAGCTATCCTCAAATTGATTCCAATTACGCAAGCTTCCTGGAGCTAGGGCTTTAAACCATTTTCTGACCTCACCAGTGAAAATTTGAGCAAATAGTCTCATTTTGACATCTTCATGATCTAAATCCTCTTTGTCTATGAAATCATTGAATTGGTCTACATGTTCCTCAGCTGTAATTTCTTCATCACTCCCCCAAGTTTTAATTATAGAACAGTATTTAATTGGGAGGGAATTAAGGACAGCTGGGAGAACAAGTGAAGCATATCTAGTAGGTGCAGCAGGAGGTGGAGGTGGAACATTTCAAGCCATGATAATAGGGACTGTGGTATTTTTAGGAACAACAGTAGTAGAAGATGAGCTGTTAGGAGGTGGTGTAGTTGGTCTTTGTAGTCTAGATACAAATGAGCTCCAGTCAGGTAAAGGAATACCAGATTTTATTCATAGCAAGAATTCAAATGGGTTTATTTCCTTTAACTTATCAAAATACTCCCTCTCTAACAGTAACTTTGATGTAACTGTCTCCCAGAATTCTTCTCTTTCTTTTTTGGTCACTAGAGTTGAGGTATCAATACCTTGTATTTGTAGCTCTATAAAAATCTCAGTCAATTCATTTTCACCTTCAAACCTAAACAAAACTTCCTGAATCTTATCATCAAATTTCTTATCTTCAGGACTTCTTACAATTTTAGAGGAGAAAGCTCTTGACTGTGATGGAATACCTTATTCTGAAGAGCTTCCTTGAATTCCTCTGTAAATTGTGTTTGGATTATCCATAATGGTAGGTGGGTTAGGATCTGGATTGCTCCTTGTATATCTCCTTCTTGAAGCCACCTTTAAACATAAAAATTTGTAATGGAGTGACCAAGGTAGTTGCAGCCTCGAACAAATTCTGAGCTCTTGCTAACTCCAAGGGTTCAACTTCACTGTTTACACAAAAAATTCAGGAAATATTTCTTCGGACTCTTGGGAGACGCACCAAAATGTTATCACCAAATTGATCTTGATTGGCTGCTCATCTATCAACTCAATGTAACTCTTTCAAACAACTTCTAACTGAATATTATCCTTTTCAGTTTGAGAGGGCTCTCTCAAAGGGGGGCTTATGATTTTGAATAAAGATAATACTAGATGGCTAACTCTATGAATTTTGACTTGGTTTTGTATGATTTTAGGTTGAAAAATGAAGGTTTTCTACCATTGGGCTATGTATTCAACCATCATGTAATGTCCAAAATTTTAGCCTCCAAGCTAAATGGAACATTAGAGTTAGCAACAGCTATAGCTGGTGAATAAATGGGAAGAAAAGCCCATAAGTCTCCTAAGGAGGAATAAAATGCTCCAAATGTGAAAGGGGACACTCTTTCAAGCCTAATAAAACACCTCCATGTGTGAACATGGTTAAGATCAAGCTGCTTTGACTAAGTCAACAGTGCAGTGTTAGTGGAGGAGGAATCCAAGGAGGAATAACGCAATTTTGGAGGGAGATGTATCTTGGGATAGAGATGACCTAATTGAGTGGGGCCAAGGGAAAGAAAACTCATGTCTTATATAAGGAAGAGGATGGAAGCATTATTCTACATTTTCTAGCTTATTATTCTTATCTTCCAAGACTTGTTGTTGCTTTGCTGCTTAGCAAAGTTGCAGTGTTGTTTAGCACTGGGTGTTCCCGAGCGGGAATCCCACCTCTCTCCTTGAGGAGCTTCATTGAGAGAGTTTGTATTCATCATTCCACATCATATTTTTAGGCCAAGCTTCAGCCTACATCATTATCACAACTTTGCTAGAGATTGTGTAGTGTTGCTGGGTGCAGCAGTGGAAGAGATTAGAATCCCAGTAGCTGAGCTAGTTTCTCATTGGAGGAAACTTTCCTTCACTTTAGAGATCTGTTTGGAGAGCTCCAAAGCTTATTTAAGATCTGTGGTATCATACCACACATTTCCCATAAATTCCCAGTGCTTTTTCTTCTAGGGAATGCGTTATTTTGGAGGCAGTGTTCATTGCATGGTTTGGTGGCTCCGTTGTAGAGTTTCCTTGTGATTGAGAGGTTCATCCTTTCATGGGAGGAAGCCCTTGAGGGATATACAGGAAATATGATATCTTCCAGCCTTATATACTCATGTAATTCATTATTTCAGTGGTTATTCAGTAAATTACTATATTTCCCATTTTATATGCAGAGTGTTTAACAAGAAACCCTTGTCGGTTTCTTTTGTATTTTGTATAGGAAATTAGATCTTTGTTCTTCAGCATTATTTATCAATATATGAGTAGATCTATTCTTATCCTATGATTTTATGTGTAAACCCTCTCTTAGACTGCAAATTCCCTTGAGCAGCTGCTCCGGAATTTTGCAGTCTTGGGGTTTTAGCACTTTTTGGCAATCCTAGGTGTGGGAGATCTATTTAACCCACCTAGTTTGCTTTTTTTTCAGCTCTATTCTTGGATTTAAGTTGCATATTGTCTAATATATGGGATCCAAGAGTCCATTTCACTGTTTTATTGCATTTTTTGCTGGAAATTCATTTTTCATTGCATGATTCATGAGTTGTTCCTAATCGAGAATACTACAGTGGTATCAAAGCATGATCTCTGGCTCATCCTGTGAGATACAACTATCAGAAGAAGGAGATATGGACAGAAGCCAGAAAGCTTTAGTATGTGACAAAATAAAGGAAGACAAGCTTACCAAGCTTCCAAAATCTATGCAGAGATTTCAAGGAGAGCTGAAGAAAATGAGATTAGAGATGGGGTCTCCAAAAGAGGTTGAATATAGAGCTAAATCTACATTTTCATATGGTGAGAGTGAGCATGCAGCTACACACCATAATGCACAGCACAGTCAAGTGCCCAGAGCTACCTTGAGATGGATGGGAGGAGGAAAAATGCCTAAGAGGAGAACTCTTAGTGATTTGTTGCAGGAGTATGAATCTCAAAATGAGAAGTTTAGAGATCATATTCATTTCCAGGAGTTTTGCAAGATCCAGGTGGATAAGAGCAAGCAGCAGGATGCAGATAGATTTCTTCTATCTACTTTTGCCGGATCACCTACATGTTTAGCTGGAGCTTCGGTGAATGAACTAGATTCCTATTTGTAGTTGCACCACATTTCCGAAGAGGAAGCCATCAGAGTTGCAGCGCTACATTTTAGAGGTAAGGCTCATCGATGGTGGATTTTTGAATCTTGTTCCTTAAATAATGCCAACACTTTCTCTTATGCAAGATTCATAGAAACATTGGTGGGAAGGTTTGGTGAATAACTTCCTAAGACACATGAGCAAGGAAAACTTGAGAAAACAAAACCCTTGCATGTTATAGAGGGAACCCCACTTCAGGAAACCATGGTAGAAGCTGACATCTTGCATTACACATTGCCTGAAGAAAGACCTTCAGTTCATATTCTTGAACAAGAGTGCATGGGGATCTCCTTTTCACAGGAGGATCCAACTATTGAGATGTTGCCCATACACATTGATGAGGATGAGGGCAACAATGCTGTCACATCTAGAGCACATCTAGTGCCTCATGCAAAGGGAAGAGGAGCACATGCTCCAACAGGAGGGATTCTTGTATTCTTGCAAGAAGTTCCCGAGGATCTCATACATGGAGGTCCAAGCACAATCAGTGAGCTGCATGATTGTGCAACATTGCAGCTGGAAGGAGGAGGTGGAGAGGAAGAGAAACATCACTTGATGAGAGGCACACACCCTTCTCAATTTCAGAGAACCAATGCAAGGAAGAGGAAAAATGATTTGCGCTATAAGGGTAGGGGCAAGGTTGCCCAACCACTTGAGCAGTCTACTCTTGACATTGATGTCTCACTACATGGAGGCATTCCACCTGGGAGGCCACCTGATCTAGAGTTGTTGGTAGACTATTGTATTTGGATTCACCACTCTTGGATTTTGGAGAGGTGAAGAGTTTGTAGGATAACTTTGGCATGAGGGATGTCAAAGTAGTAGGCAGCAGCATGAGGAGAGCTTCACATGCCATATCACCAGTGCTATCTTCGAGGAGGATTGATCCTTATTGGAGGTCTCAACTTTTGGTAGAGTAATCCAAGGATCTTGGTGCATGAATGATTCTTGATGACTCGGATGGATATGACAGATACATGGTGGATGATGTGGTCATCTATTTACATAGCAGAGTCTTCTTGACTAGAGCTTCTAGTCTCAAGGAGAAATTGCTACATGCAGCACATGAGGATTTCTCTTCCATGCATTTTGATGCATATCTTTCCTTGGCAGAGGAGTTCATTTGGGAGGGAATTCAGCATGAGATATTTCAGCATATGGAGAGATGCATATCCTGAATGGTGATAGAGAGGATGTCATAACTACCTTCCTACTCATTAGGAGTGAGGGAGCATGTTCAGTTGAGCCATTTCAGCTCAAGACCTCAAGTACATGATGGAGGAGGTATAATTTCACATTTCTTATTGTACTTCTTTTCCTTATTTTAGCAGCATGATATATCAAGAATAATTGCTTATTCTTTCATATTGTATAACAATGTACTTGCAGCTACTTGTAGCATTGATCTTGGCTATCCTTTTGATGAGCTGTGGGGGAACCCACATGTTTCTTGGTGTGCACCATTGACACCATATTGTAACTTCATGTTTTCATCTTATGAGATGATTGTGGAATAAAACAAGTGGTTGGAAAAGCACTTGTTATTTCTTATTGTGATGCAGGCAAAGGATGCACTGTGCTGGTTCCATGAGAGGGACCATGATTCACTCTCCGGTTTTCAATTGGCAACTTGTTTTTATTGTATCTTTCTCCCATGTATTGCTGATGTGTTTTTTCTCGAGGGAAGCTTTGTATGGGGAGAGAAACCAATTGGATGGCATGGCACCCATATGATAGATCAGCAGAAGACTAGTTGGTATGGGGCATCATACAAGTTGACCATTATGATCTTACTTCATGGCTTGTATGAGGGAGAGATGAGGCAGCAACAAAAGTTGTTGTTGCTATGGTTGCACTAAGGAGAGTATGGGAAAAATTATTCCCATACTTTTCATGAGATTTCTAAATAGAAGAGAGGCACATTCATGTTGCAAGGAGGCTACCTTTTAGAATTGGAGGATCATGAGAGGCTTCCCTATAGGAAGAAGATCATCTCACTTAGCAGCATGATGGTGGATGACTTTGGCATATGGAATGTCAAAGAGAGGAGTCATGGAGCCTTATTACAAAGGCCTACAACGCTGTCACATAGGAGCATGTTCTCATGGATGGAATATTCCAAGGAGAGGAGGTATCCTTTCTTCTTGCAGATTTTTATGAGGAGATTCTCATGGGAGGACTTATTGGAGGGTCTCATTTTCATCCAACTCACTATGTATGGTAGAGAATGCATTTCTGTACTTGTTGATTACTCCATTGAGTATTTATACTTTCTCACCATGTTTGAACAGTGCATTTCTCCTCGAAAGAGCAAGAGTATTTTTGGGTTTCATGGTCACTTTGGGGCCAATGTTTATGATGATAGTAGCCCATCTATACATAACTTTGGGCAAGTGTATTGTTATTCTATCTATGTACAACTGATAGTCATTGATGCTTACTTCCCCATGTTGGGAGAACAAACATCTACAACTTGTAACTTGTTGCAGGAACACTTACCTCATGGCATTCTCAAGCAGCAGTTGGGAAGACTGCATAATATCCACTTGGAGAACCTTTGGTACCATCCAAAATTGCACATAAATTTCATAAATTTTCTGATTTTGAGGCCAAATGGAGATGATGTGCCATTCATCTTGAATGGAATTGTTTGGGTTGGCATGTCTCATGATTTTGGGGGAAGAGTCCTTGGAGACTCAATCTTCTTCTTGCCATTAGAGGGCAATCATGTTGCAGCCCAAGATCAGCATGCCCTCTACACTTATCATAAGTGGAGAGGAGGACAGCGTGGGATAGGCCATCTTGCCTATAATAGTCATTTGTTCAGCCCACCTACCTTTCAGGAGCACAAGGTGGAGGAGATTCTTCATGAGTTGCCATGTTGGAGGGTGATTCACTTCATTTGGATGATAGCATGGGTGAGGGAGGCACTCATTCACCATGTAGATCATCAATACTACTTTATGGAGGCCATGAGACAGCAAGCAAGTCTCCATTCACACTTTCCACCTTTGGTTGATGTAGACCATTTGGTTTTGCACACTTGGGAGGAAACATTGGATGATAGTTTTATTGCAGATTATCTTGATGCAGTGATGGAGGCTAGTGATGGGAGGCCACATGAGGAAGAGGGGAGAAATTTTTTTCTCCTTATGCATTTTCTTGAGGACAAGCAAAGATTTTGGAGGGGAGGACTGTAAGGTTCCAAATTTTTAGCCTCTAAGCTAAATGGAACATTAGAGTTAGAAGCAGCTATAGCCAGTTAATAAATGGGAAGAAAATCCCATAAGTCTCCTAAGGAGGAATAAAATACTCCAAATGTGAAAAGGGACACACTTTCAAGCCTAATAAAACACCTCCATGTGTGAACAGGGTTAAGATCAAGCTGCTTTGATTAAGTCAACAGCGTAGTTTTAGTGGAGGAGGAATCCAAGGAGGAATAACGCAATTCAAGCCAAATAAAACACCTTCTTTCAAGCCTAATAAAACACCTCCATGTGTGAACAGGGTTAAGATGAAGCTGCTTTGACTAAGTCAACAACGCAGTTTTAGTGGAGGAATCCAAGGATGAATAACCTAATTTTGGAGGGAGATGTATCTTGGGATAGAGATGACCTAATTGAGTGGGGCCAAGGGCAAGAAAACTCATTTCTTATATAAGGAAGATGATGGCATCATTATTCTACATGTTCTAGCTTATTATTCTTGTCTGCCAAGACTTGTTGCTACATTGATGCTTAGCAAAGTTGCAGTGTTGTTTAGCACTGGGTGTTCCCGAGCGGGAATCCCACCTCTATCATTGAGGAGATTCATTGAGAGAGTTTTTATTCATCATTCCACATCATGTTTTCAGGCCAAGCTTCAGCCTACATCATTAGCACAACTTTTCTAGAGATTGTGCAGTGTTGTTGGGTGCAGCAGTGGAAGGGATTGGAATCCCAGTCTTTGAGCTAGTTTCTCATTGGAGGAAGCTTTCCTTTACTTGAGAGATCTGTTTGGAGAGCTCCAGAGCTTATTTCAGATCTGTGGTATCAGACCACACATTTCCCTTACATTCCTAGCACTGTTTCTGCTAGGGAATGCGTTATTTTGGAGGCAGTGTTCATTGCATGGTTTGGTGGCTCCGTTGTAGAGTTTCCTTGTGATTGAGAGGTTCATCCTTTCATGGGAGGAAGCCCTTGAGGGATCTACAGCAAATCATATATCTTCCAGCCTTCTACACTCATGTAATTCAATATTTTAGTGGTTATTCAGAAATTACTAGATTTCCCATTTTATATGTAGAGTGTTTGACAAGAAACCCTTGCCGGTTTCTTTTGTATTTTGTATAGGACATTAGATATTTGTTCTTTAGAATTATTTATCAATATATGAGTATATCTATTTTTATCCTATGATTTTATATGTAAACCCTCTCTTAGACTACGCAATCCCTTGAGCAGTTGCTCCGGCATTTTGCAATCTTGGGTTTTTAGCACTTTTTGGCAATCCTAGGTGTGGGAGATCTATTTAACCCACATAGTTTTCTTTGTTCCATATCTATTCTTGGATTTAAGTTGAATATTTTCTAATATATGGGATCCAAGAGTCCATTTCATTGTTTTATTGCATTTGTTGCTGGAAATGTGTTTTTCATTACATGATTCATGAGTTGTTCCTAATCGGGAATACTATACATCAATGCTATTAGTGACAGTGGTTCTTCACATGGAAGTTGAGGCAGATACAAGTTTTTAACAAAGATAATCCATACACCTAACATAAGGAAAACATAGTAATTTCACCTGTAAATGAAGTCAGAGCATAATATTATTAAATATGATTAATTAGAGATAAAATCCACTGCAAGTGTTTAGACATAAATATAGAGAGCAATAACACATCAAAAACCTCATGAGAATCTCAGGTCTGGAAGTATAATGTCAATGTATATTACTGATAATGGATAAAACATACAGGCAAGAATTTGGTGCAATATTCTCTAACCCTTTTCTCTTTGATGTTTAGTCTATAAATAGACATTATTTACAATGTGGATGACCCAGCTGGCTAGATCTTCAAATTCTACTCTGACACCTATCATAAATGAAACCACAAACTTTAAATAGAAAAAGGACGACTATCCTTAAATAAAACAAACTCCTAATAGGACTCTATCTCCTATTTATTACATTCGGTTCTCCTAACAGTGAAACAAATACATAATTGATGTCACATGTTCGAGGGATAATTCACCATAATTCACCACCACATTACATCTTCAAAAAACCCCTAGATATTTGGAACATAATCCTACTTTTCAGGGATGGATGACCTTCACATTAAACATTGTTTTGACTGATGAGCTGGTTGTGTGGCACTCCTTTTGAGCCATGAATCTCTGCTGGTATGGTCCACTTACATGCTGGAGGTCTCCAGCTGGCTAATGTTCTTTTGGGATGCTCAAAACCCTTCAAAAAGCTCCTCACTACGAAACATGGCATTTTAGGTAGTTTCGTAGCGATTTTTAGTAGCGTATGAAAACTTGCTTTTCCATCTATATTTTTAACACCTTTGATGTTACAATACCTTTACTATGCCATGAAACCTTGAAAAAAATCAATCTCCCTCCATAATATTTGACAAAATTGAATTTAAAGGCAAAAATGCACCTATAGGAATTTTCGTAGCGTTTTTCTGGCCTAAAGCCTGAGGTACGTTACTAAACTGTCTAAAAAACCAGAATTTGTTAAATTCAAGATTATCTTCAAAAATTGATTTTAAACAGTAAAATTTAGGTTCTTTGTAAGTCAAGAACCTCATTAAACACATTCCAACTCAATTTTTTACTCCTATGGTGTTTCATCTTCATTTAAAATGAATTGGATGATGGGTTCTTCTATCACTTTCATCTTCAGCCCTTTCTTTTCTAACTCCATTTGAATCAAATCCAGCTGCTCCTGAAGATCTTCCACTTGATATTTTAATGATTTTTTTTGGATTGTAAGTGCAAGTTTATTCTTTTGATGTGTTTGACCTCCCCTCTTAGTGGTTGAGTCCATTTTATCAATTTTTCTGTATTGTCCAAGGTTTTTGAAACACTTGTGACTTGTTCTTCCCATATTTTCCCCATTTTCTCAAATTTAACCTTTTCATCTCTGTGTTCCTTTGCCTCCAGCTTTAAAACTGATATCTCTTTACCTGCTTCCTTCAACTGCTCTTTGAGGGTTTCTATTTCTGATTTTTTAATCATTTTATCTTTTCCCTTTCTTTTCTTGATAACCAGTTCCTCCTTTGCTGGTGAAGAAAAATATATGATGCTTGTTGGCTCGACAACTTCATTGATTTTCTTATTCTCTTTGCTTTCAATGACATTCCTTGCATGTCTGCTCGTTGGCTTCCTAGGTTGAAAAATGAAACCAGCATCATCACCTGCAAAATCTAGTTTTTTAGGAGTCTTACCTTTCTTCAGCTTTCTTCCTCCATCTTCCATGTCTTCAGCTTGTAGAATGGGTGACTCTTCAATGTCAATTTCATGCAGGATATCCTCCAAATTTCCTTTAGCCATTGTATGGCTTCTAGTGACTCTCTTGTTTCCTTGTTTGTTGATTGTCTGCTTATGTTTTGCAGGTGCTATTTGGGGTGTGTTAGTCTCCTGCAAAGGTTCAACTTCCATGTTCACTAGTTTTGGAGGAGATAATCTATTTTCTTCTTCAACTTCCTTTGCCACAGCTGGTGATGAATTTGTTCTAGGTTTGGAGGCTTTTTTTGGAGTAACAACATCAATTTCATAACCACTCATGAACAAGAAGGAAGTCCAATCTCTATCTAACCTTCTCAACTCTTTTAACACTAACAACTTTCTTAGATCATGATAAAAAGAGATGTCTCACTTCCTTCTGTCTTGATTTGAACCTTATCTGAAATTTTCCCTAGACTTCTGTATAAATAAAAAGGCAATTCAAGTGACCTCTTACCCACAAAATGCAGAAGAATTCTGAAATGATATGAGTAGACCATGTGAAATATTCCTTCACAGGTAAAATACTTTTGAATGACCATCAACATATTTGTCAAATCAATTTCACTGTGTTCTCGCTTGATGAAATCTTTTCAATCCTGCATTGTGAATTTGATACCTTTAAACCATTGTTCACCTCTGCTAGGGATTCTTGTAGCTGATGAGATACTCTTTGGTGTCACTGTAAGGTTCAGAACTCCAACCTTTGAAGTTGTTCCTATGAAGCTGGTGGAAAAATCCTTTGAAACCTGTAAATGGAAGCCCCACAACCTCTGGCAGAATTGCAAGCAGCCAGTTCTTCTGAAAACCTCCATGGCAGTCAGGTCTTCATTGAGTAATTTCATATGGATGGGCTCTTACTTGTGACAATGGCCACCCTTATTTTTTTTCCTTCTTGCAGCCATGGATGCTTTATAGTCTTCATTTCCTCGCTTGTTGATGACACGGGAAAATTTAAAATTTATCAGCAACCTGCTTGGATCGATGAAGCAGCTCTCCAGGGATCGACTCACATGCAAGGATAAAGCGCAATATGAAAAAAAGGCTAATTAAGGTAAGTTTTAATGGTTTAATTGATAGATCAAGCCTCAATCATGACACATATAAGCCAAAAAAGGTAATGATGACATCAAAACATGGGTATGTACATTTGAATTTATCATAACAACGTTGAATGACCTCTACCCTTACTTCTCTAATTAGGAAATGACACCTCATACAATTCTGACAAGTCAGGTTAAAAAAATGGATTTTCTTAGTGAAATTAGTTAAGCCTCTGATAGATTTGCTATGAAACTATTAGGCAGTTTCATAGCGAAAACTGTTGTTTTCCTGTGTAAAACGCTACGAAAATTTGAAAAAGTGACAGATGTGCCCTTTTGATTTTGAATGCATGGGAAATGATAACTGAAACCATATGTGATTGATTTGACATGAAATGATGTAAATGAGGTGATCCTAAAACTTAGGATAGGCTTAAAAATGAAATTTTTTTCCTATACCACATTAAAATGGCTTAGGATACCTTATCCGTTTGGTGAGTGTCCTATATGGCCCTATCAAGAAATGTCTCACAACTTAATGAGTGATAAAAACCTATACCATACTTCTAATGGGCTCATCCTTAAGGAAGCATGATAACTATTATGATATGCAAATTCCACCAAGTGAAGATAATCTTCCCATTTGATTGACTGTTGCATGAAGTACATACTTAACATATCTTCTACGACTTGGTTCACTCATTGTGTTTTTCCATCCATCTGCAGATGGTAGGAAATACTAAACTATACTTGAGTGCCTAATATAGTGAAGAGAGACTTCCAAAAAGAAGTATTAAACCTCACATCTTTATCAGAGATTACTGCCTTAGGTATACCATGTAAACGGAAAATTTCCCTCATAAAAATGTCAACAATTTCAAAAAAATTGTAGGTTAAATGTATAGGGAAAAAAGTGTTGATTTACTCAATTTATCTACCACAACCATTATGGAGTCATTTTCTCTTTTATACTTGGGTAGACATGTGATAAAATCTAGTGTGATAATTTCCCATTTCCACTTAGGAATGGGTAATGGGCGAAGTAAATGTGTTATATGTTGATGTTCAACCTTCACATGTTGGAACTCTAGACATTTTGAAAGATATTATTCCACGTAACTCTTCATACCAAGCCAAAAATAACCCTTTATCAAAACATTAATTAATTTTTGGTAACCATGGTGTGAAGCATACAGGCTTTTATGGTATTCATATAAAATTAGTTTCTTAATATCTTATTGGTTAGGAGCATAAATTCAGTTCCTAAAAAATATCAAATCATCCTTATTAATGTCATATCCTAATTTTTGTTTGGATTTTTCTTTTTTCTTCATTTCCTGCTAAAAAAATTGATATTATAGGTCTATTTGGGATGGATCTTCAATCTCATTTGTAAAATCAATTTTTATTTGACTAAAGGAAATTTCATAAATACAGTTCAACCTCTTACTTAGGGCATCTACCACCTGGTTTTATTTACCTTTCAAGTTATTTATATCAAATTCAAATTCACTCAAGAAATAATTCCATCATGCTTTTCGAGCATTAAGGGTGGGTTTCTAAAAGAAACTATTCAAGCTACTATGATCAGTGATTAAAGTAAATTTATTTCCTAATAAGTAGTGTTGCCATACCTTTAGAGCATGGACTACTGTTGTTAATTCTAAGTCATAAGCGGTGTAACTTTTCTCATGCTCCCTTAATTTTTTGGACTCATAGGCTGCCACACATCCCTCTTGCATCAACATACCTCCTACCCCTTCTTGACATGTATCTGTACAAACAAAAATTCCTTTTCAAAATTTGTAATACTTAGACAAGGGTTGCAGTAAATAGATGCTTTAGCTAGTCAAAACTATTTTGACATTGTATTTTCCAGTTAAAATTTATTCCCTTCTTTTTTAAAGGATTTATGGGGTAAGCTACTCATGATAACCCATATATGAAGCGATGGTAGTAACCTACTAATCCCATAAAGGATCTGATATCTACAACATTTTTATGAATGGTCTAGTCCATAATTGCTTTGATCTTTTCTGGGTCTACACTTATTCCCTCTTCAGTAATTATGTGGCCCAAGTATTATATTTGTTCTTTATTAGATCCGCATTTACTATACTTGGCATATAATTGATGTTATTGAAAGGTCTACAAAAATATCTGCAAATGTCTTTTATGCTCCTCTATATTCTTTGAATAAATTAGGATGAATCAATAAATATTAACATAGAATTGTCAAAATACGGGTGAAATATGGTGTTTATAAGCACATAAATGTGGTTTGGGTGTTACTAAGCCCAAAAGGTAGGACTACAAACCCATAGTTCCTGTAACGAGTCCTAAATGTATTTTTTCATATGTCTTCTTCTTTGATTTGTATTTAAAGGTACCGTTAGTGTCAATCAATATTGGAAAACACAGTAGCGTCCTTAGCCTGATAAAATAAATCATCGATTCTAGGTAGTGTGTACTTTTTTTGATAGATAACTTATTCATTTGTCAATAGTTAATGCAAAGTCACAAGGTACCATATTTCTTTCTAACAAAGAGCATAGGGGCTCCCTATGGAGATACGCTTGGAGAATATATTTTTTATGAAGAAATTATTGTAGTTTCATCTAGTTAATTATGGTATACTCATGTAGTAGGGTGCCTTGGATACTGTGGTGGTTCTTGGAATAAATTTAATTGTAAAATCAACATCCCATTCATGGAGAAACCCAGGGATTTCTTCCGGAATTACATCTGTAAAATTTTGGACAATTGGAAGATTTTCCAAGGTTGTTTTTTCCTTAGAATTAATGTACCCCATTTGGATTAAAAAAATATGATAGACCTTCCTAACACATTTTCGCAATAGTGAGGTTGTAATTGATCTTAATTTCAAGTGTCTTACCATGCCTTGGATTTCTTGCCTAGTACCTCCTTTATCAATAAAACTAATAGTTTTACATTTACAATTTAGAAGGGGCCAATGTTTTTCCATCCAATCCATAGTAATTAAAACGTCATAATATCCTAACGGAAAAATATTTAAATTTATTTTTTATTATTTGACCTACAAATTCAAGAGGAAAATACTCAAATTTTGTTTCCGCTTTTAATTGAAGTGGATATTGGTGGCCACCCACCTATTCCACCTAGACACCCAACATTGCATCATTTCAGTTTTATTAATTCTAGCACAACATTCTATTTTTGCAATTTTTTTGAGTCCCTAACTTCCAAATACATTTTTCCTTCATTTGGATACTGAAAATGAGGTATTATGATAGTCAAATGGAGATCATATGCTAAATTTATGACCCTAATAAGTTGGTGATCCAACTTATCCCAACGGGGCCCAAAACCATTGGTGCTTCATCACCTAGGGTTAGGGTTTCAAACCTCTTGTTTATGATAAAAAAGGCAGTTGAGCCTCATTGTAACATGGTTTAGAAGACATGTACTCTTTACATCTCTTCTGAGAGATAAGTTACCATCACCCAAGCTAATTTGTTCAATTCAACACATAAACAATTTTAAATACTTATTATTAATTAATTGATTTTCTACTATTTAAGTATATCTTTGTGGTCTCTTTAAGTCTATATTTGATTTCATTCCTTCATAAATTTTAATTAGCTCTCCTTTTTTCCCCAATGGCTAACTAAACCAGCGACGTGTTCTTAAACTTACTAACTTGCAGATGATATAACTCCATTATGTTAATACTAATATAACTCAAGATTTCTGTAGGATATATTAAATCGACAGAGCATGCTTGCAAATCTTATCTTCAAATTCAATCATTGTAGGTTGATATTCAACCTAATGGTCCTCCAGTGCAGCATTGATCTTTGGTAGACTTATTTCCACTTATTTTATAGTATATTCCTCTTAGATATTTTTTCCTTGTTCCATTCTTCCACAATAGCGAAGTTTTTAATATAATGTGGTTCCCCATAACCCTGACATTGTAATGGTGGTTTCTACGGTTGACCAGATTCAAGTTTACTTGATGGTTTTATTGGTTTGGATTCATTTTGCAATTGAGGTTTTTTCTAACTTTTTCCCGAAATTTTACTTTGTTGATAGTCTGTGTGAATTCTTAGTATTTGCATCTTTTTGCATTCTTAGTATTATGATGATTTTTCTACGCTTTTTTTGCCGACCATAATTTTTTATTATTTCCTTTCTATTTCATTTTTTGATAACATATATGTGCTTTAAAATAATAACTATCCATGGTATTAGGGTTATCAAACTCCAGTCATTCCTTCACATACACATGAAAAATACTTATAAAACATTGTACCTTAGCCTTATCCTGTTGTATGTAAGGGGCGTACCTTAGTAAGGAAGTAAATTTTTCCACACTCTCATCGAGATATAGCTGACCCAATTTGAGGTGAGTAAATTATTTGGCTTTATCATCATAAAACTGCTCAACTAAGTACTTATTCTTGAAATGTTACTGGAAATTATCCCATGTTATTCCAAGTTCATCAATTCCTTGGACCACCTTAACCTCCTCCCACCGCAATGTTTCTTTTCCCTAGAGCTGGTAGATTTCTAGAAGAGCCTTCTAGTTGATGACATATTCATAAATATGGAAGTATTTATTGATATTTACTAGTTGTGCTTCTACAAATTCCTCAAATTCACCATCAAATTTTGGGGTCTTAATTTTTTAATAACCCATAGAAGCATATTATACACAAGTGGCATTGCATTTCTGTAAAAGGGCTTGAAACCTGACCATGTATAAGTGAAGGTCACAAATTTGTGATAGAGTAAAAAATTTGATTGTAATGGAGGCTATGTTATAATATAACAGAGGTCGAAATAGTTGTGGTGTAAGATGGTGAGTTCCATATTAGCATGCACGACTATCTTAAAACATAAATTATATAGTATAATTTCTTGGTCAACAACTAGACTTGTCGACTGTTGCTTTGCTTTTTGGTTAAGTCATGTTCTGGTATAGTATTCAATTTACATTCAAGATAAAATTTTCACATTGATGGCAAAGTGCTACCTCTGTTTGAAAGACTCTGATCACACTATATTATATTGGATGGTTTGCGACATCAAAAATATATGTGTTTCAAGGAGCAAAGGTCATATGAAAGAAAGCTCAAGGCCTACATTACTATTTCTAAATACGACATTGTTCTCTAAAGACTCAAATTTTCAATGAAATTCATAATTATGAGTGGTTTTCTTACATCGCTACATATGCTTGATGGTGGTTCGATAAATATCTCTAGAAATGGCATCTAGAAATGGCCTTGCTGAAAGGACTATAATATCTTTCAATGAGGAAAAAAAACCTATGATGGATTGGGAAAGTCATCATAAGATTATATATATATATATATATATATATATAAATCTGTGTGTGTGTGTAAACAAATGATCAATTGTACATTGAAGCCGATTCATTTAAAGGTCCATCTATTTACCTTAAAATTTAAAAAATAAGTCAAGATCATCGCTAAATCTGAAAGTACTTTCATAAGGCACAAATGGACCAAGGTTTTGAGTATGACATAACTCATCTCTAAACTTAATACATAACAACTAAGGGGACCTAAACAAAGCTAGAAAGTTCAGAGAAGGCTTTAAAGATTAAAACGTTGTATTACCTATGTTAAAGATAAACATTTGCCGATAAAATGTGGGCACTTGGTGAAAGGCGAAACCTTTGAAAAAGAGCTAAGGTAAATCTCAAAGAGGTATGTGTGATTTTTGTGTGCTTATGGTAAATAGTCATTAAAAATTAATTATGGTTTTATAGCTAGGGTTTGTGTATGTTACATTTTCTAAGGTTTTTGGTATCTAGGCTTTGTAAATCTTAGATGGGATCTGGATTGGAAAACCCTAAACCTAATTGGTTGTTCCCTCTAAGGAAACCCTAGTATATAGGGTTTTCATATTTAAATTTTGATATGATAATCTATGTTGTAGTGTATTCGACGCATGGGCGGATGAAATACACATTGCTTAGTAGGGAGGCTTCTTACGTACATGCAAGTCACAGGTCAAAGTGGTTTTTCAAACGTTAATGGAACACATTCAACATGTAATAAGCTAAGTTAAATGGAAAAATAACATTCTACATAAACAATGAAACAAAAACAAAACAACATGCACAAGAAACACGCTCAATAGAGAAAACACATTAATAACGCAATAATGGAGAACTTTCTCCCTTTATTAGGTGCTGGTAGTAGTAGAATATAGAATTCTAAATCTCTTGTAGTGGATCCTTTGAGCTATGGAGCTCCAATATCTAAGAAAAGGGGGCTCTTCCCCTCAAGTTTTCAGCAAGTCTCTCTTCCCTCTCAAAGGATGGAAATTCGACGAACACGTTGTGAACTCTTCTCTCTTGGATTGATGTGTTCGGTGGCTAACAACTGAATCCTTCCAATCCTCTTGATGTTGGACGATACAAGATGGTTTTATGGTGAGAAATTTGGCCAGCATAACATTGTGTCTCCCATTTCTCTTCCCATGGCTAGATTTTATAAACAAATTTCAAATTTTCCCTCCCTCTCTTGGTCCAAGATGGATGGTGACACAAGAGTGGGGGTATGATTCCTTTGTGTGCTGCACTAAAGCCTCAAGGTGGCTTGAAGGCGACTGTACTTGGTTAGGTTGAGTGAGAATATTTTTCTCCAAGTGTGCCAAGTAGTCCTGGATGGTGACATTCTGCATCCCCAAGACCGCATGAATATTGGAGGGATCGATGTGCACTATGCATCTATCAAAGTAAAAGCTGCAATTCACGCTTAGAGCTAGTGCTTCCTGTGCCCAGTCCAAAAAATTTGCCAACTGGCCTTAGGAAAATGTAAATTTTTAGCTCCTTTAATGTATTTCTTCCCTATAAATATTTATTTTTACCTTTTGCTTGACATTTTTTAATGTCTTCTGCCTGTACCATTTTCCAGTGTTAATAGTTGCCCCTAATGAATGAGATCTAGGAAGGACTCTATATCCAAAATACATTATAGTTTCTTTTTCTGTGTAGTCCTTTTGAGAGAGAGAGAGTAACTTTATTGAGAATAGAGGTTGGAGACCCCTTACCGTGAGTAAAAATGACACCGTGATCTGTTGGAAACCTGCAAGAGATAGAATGAATAAAATATTTCTACGAGGCAGGCATGTCCCATTCTCATGATGTTTTGAATAGTTAAGCTTATCTGACAGATAGTGATTCTGTTTATGTCACTTTTCGGTAGTGACCTGCTGTTGGTTGATGACGATGGTTGCTGACACCCTCAGGGGTGTTTTTTCTTTGAAAGAAGGTTGAATATGGTTCCCACACGCATGATATTGGTATGGAATGTTTTTTTAGAACAAGTTCTCATTGTATGCATGGCTCTTTGATTGTTGGTGACCTTCCCGTGTAGTCATTGTTGAAAGAGATGCTTATCAAGTCACAGGTATTTGGCGAATTCTGACAGAGTGCAACAGTTATGAAGTACAATACCATCTTGACATGAAATTTTATCTCGAAGTCAAATTTCAAGAGGATCGATTTTATCAATGGGAAATGATGATTCCCATAGTGCCATCTGGGGATGCCCCTATTGAGGTGGGGACTCATCCAAGGTACTAACTCCTTCTTGGAAAATGTTTGTTGTGGTTGACAAGAAGGAAGAATCAACCGACCGAGATGAGTAATGATGCAAGGGGCCAGGGTTTATGATGTAGTAGGGTGTGGTGTAATAGGTTAACTTAGGCATGATGATGATAAATGGCTATAACTGATTATGGTAGTTAAGTGGCCCGAGGTCAGAGCTGTAAATCATGGAAAATTTTAGGGGCTAATATTCGCAGGTGGGCTAATTTTCCATGTTTTTTCCAAGAAAATATTCTCCAATTTCCATTTTTTATAAAAATGGTTCACCCAAATTTTACAATATAAAATTATTTTATTTTAAAAATCACCAACATTATATAGAGAGTATATATAAAATCATTATAAATTTGAAAGAATTTATAAATTCATCAATAACCATTTTATAGTTTACATATTAGGGACTAGTGAGATGTACCAATTTTTTAAACATCAAGATAATTTTCTATCCTTAAAAATTTTCCTGCTGTAAATGTGAGTGGTGGCAGTCATAAAAATTTATGGTGATGAAATCCTTGGAGTTGGTAAGATATCCAGGGTGGGTGTATGGTTGTTCAGTGTCACGGTGGGGTATGATAAAGAATGCGTAGCTTTGACCAAGGGTGATTAGGGACTACTTCCAGGTTGTAAATTTGAACGGATGGGTGGGATTTCTCTCCTAAAAAAATATTGTACACTTGCAAAAACAATATAGGATGGGTTTGGATGTACAAGCACAGAGACTGGTGCCCCTATAAACATGAAAATAATCCGTCACTATGGTGTGAGGAATGTGTTTTTCTGAGGTTGGGGGCCCCATTGATTGGTCTTGGTGCAGGGATGATGAAGCAGATGAAATCATGTTGCAGATGGGTTATGTTGGTCGGGGTGTGATAGGCCAACTGCGAGAGGTGGTGGTGCGTATTTGATCTGCTTATGAGAATGGTAGCCCAGGAAATGGGTTTTAACATGACATGGAAAAAAGTTGACTTGAGGTATGATGGATGAATGAACATGAAGTACTTCCCACACTTGTATTTTATGGCCATGGCTCCAGACCTTTAGTGTATGGTCTACATGATTGATGGATGCCATGGAGGGTGAGGCTCTACTAACCCACGAGAATGTTTATCATGTGCAAGGTGGGGTGATGATAAACATGGCCGGGTGTATAGAACCTATGGTTTATTTCTATGGAGAAATGATGTCAGGATATGAAAAGCTTCTTTAGGGAGCCTATGATGCTAGGGATAGAATGACACCTTCTCCTGTACCTTTATTTTCTGGGGCATATGGTGATTCAACGTGTTTGTAATACTTGCGACCAATACCCCAACTAAAAGCATCTCTTTATTCAAAATATTTAAAATAAATTTGTACGTAAATCAATAAGAGAGGGCATACCTGTTGTGACTTAAAAAATGAATTTTTCTGGGTCCTAAATGTATGGGCCCTAGGTTGAACAAGATGAAGTGCTGATCACTATGTTTCTTGTGGTTTTGCAAATGGGATTTTTGAGCTCCAGTTATGGTCTGTCGAATAATGAGTAAAGGGCGATATATATGCCAATATGGCTTATTTCAACTCATTTGTGTCATTTGAGAGTCTGAGGTTGGCATTGAGCCCCAACTCCCAAGTCTTTCTTACCATTGCGGTCAGCCTGAGTACCCGATATTCGCACCGTCAATGTCAGGTAGGGCCCTGAACGTCAAGATTTTCAATTTTGTCACTTTTTTCTTGGGGGTCTGTAGAAATGTGATTTTGTACGTATTTTATATCTATTATTTTTCTCGATCGCGTGGGAAATTGAGGCTGACCCGCGAGGTAGTTGTGCAGAAGGAAATATTCGCGCCTGGAAAAATATTTGCGCAATGATTCACACATATATATCTGATACAGATGCGCAGTCATTGCGCCTGATATCTACATAGGCACAAAGATGCTTGAAATTTTTAGAAATTTTTTATTTTTTTGGTTTTAGTCACTGATTTTTTATTTTTCTCTGGTAACAGGATGTTGTGGTGTGAGAGAGATTGGCTCGATATTCGAGCAGAAGTGGACCAAGACTCGGGTGCTCGGGGGACTTTGGCACAGTATGGGTTGCTCAAGTTTCTTGAGAACAACCTACTGAGGTCACTAGATGGTCAAATTCGATTCCTACTCTATTTTTGGAATAGGAGACAACGTGTTATGTTGTTTCACCATAGAGATGTATTCATCTGGCTGGAGATGGACATTTAATTCGTGACTGGTCTACTGCCTTAGGGAGAGGCTCTTCCACACCCATTCCCGCCTAGGGGAGTGAATATTTGGCGTTGGGCTTGGGATCACTGTTGTCCCGAAGTGATTACATAGGGATGTGTCCACATCAGCTTTGTGACAGATTTGGATGAGAGGGGTGCCTTGGCGATGATGACCTTGTCTGGCGATATTTCGCTTAACAGGGCCATCATCGCTTAATAGGGTGTCAAGTCAACATATTGGCATCTTGCGTTGGCTACGGGTCAGTCACTTCTATGATTGGGCTATTCATGTCTACGATGGCATGATGACACAGCTAGGGAAGGCCCATAGGGGGTCTTCCAATATCTTCACCTATGTGAGCATCTTATGTATTATTATGTATGAGAGGGTGGTGATGCTTAGAACTTTTGTGGTAGTGCCCCTGGGTCCTCCGAGGGATCCTCGAATGTGGCGGTGGGCACCCGTGATACCCCGTGGTGGAGGAGGGGAGGTTGGTCGCTATTGGGATGCGACCGTTGAGGGGTGGTTCGAGTTGAACCCATAGGTGTTTCTAGACTATCCATACTCAGGGATGGACTTTCAGGTGGACTCGGATATGGGTCTTCCTATTGGTTATGCATGGGGCCCAGCAAGGACAAACTTTGATTTTTTTTTGCATTTTTCAGTATTGTATCATGTATAGATTTATATATCTCTTATGCTGACACTGATACTATGTTTTATTTCTCTTGCAAATGTGGGTTTGGTGGGGTGTCCTACTACTGGTGGGAGATCAACCTTTGAGGAGGATCCCAAGTGGGGCTATTCAGGCCCAGATTGGGGGTCTTTTATGGGAGGGAGACAGTGCTGCAACTATCGAAGGGGATGTTGCACCCCTTTCTCGTGGTGAGGCAGCTGAGTCACGAGTTGCAACAATCGAGGATTGTGTTGCGGTGGTTGAGGAGTAGTTGGTTGCTACTGACCTTAGGGTGTTAGCGGTAGAGGCTCAGGCCAAGGCTGTGGATGCTCGCGCAACTCGTCTAGTTGATTCATGGATTCGGTTTGAGATATTGACCCAGGGTATGCCAACTCGAGGATTTTTTTATGATCTGAATGATGTATGGATCGAGACAGTGATGGCTCAAGAGAAGGCACATCGCCCAAAATTGCAGCGTGCGACACTTGCAGTTTTGGTTAGTGCACCTGTACTGGCACCGGATGTAACCATGGGTCCAGAGGACCCACCAAGTGGGGCTCAGGCCTAGGGATATTTGTAATCTTAGGGAAAGCGCCCATTATGAGGATGCTTCCCTATTTTGATGACATGCAGATATATTTTTTTACTGACATTATGGTCAAGGACATGACTTGTATACTGGGACACATATATTTTTTTTGTATATATGTGAGGTGTATATTTTTTGCGGCTCTTATGATATGTCTATGGCTATTATTTTTACTTATGATGGATGTTATGTACCTATTATGGATATTTATGTTTTCATGTTTTTATTTTTTATGGATGATGGTTTATAAGAGGTGCATTCCAGTCTAGGATGTGGTTAGCTATGTGACCGGCTGTCTGGTTTTGATTTATTTGGTATATGTGTAAATGTTATGTGATCAAAATGACGACTTAATCTTCTTGCATGCAAGTACTTCCTAAATAGGTGTGAATTTCATACTTCAGAATCTTGGTTTTATTGCGATGCCACTAGCTGGGAATCAAGATAGACATGTAGATGGTGAATTCCCTAGTTGGAGGCATCGCTCTATAACCCAATGACTACATCATATTCTACTTGATTATTGGTAGCTGATCCGATACATACTCTGTTGGTGAGGAATGGTGATGGGTCAGGATAGTATATGGCCCAGGCGACTGCTACTAGATTTTGTGACCATCATGAGGCTCCATCAGCGAATTCAAAATAGTGGATGGGGGGATGATCCATATGTGACATGAGAGAATTTTTTAGAACAAGTCCTCGATGATTGTGATCATGTCAAAAAAATATGTTACATGCATCTTATCTCTAAGGTTGAGACTCCCTGCCCTTATGGGTGAAATTTTTTTAGGTAGGGCCCATTGACGAGGTTAGCTAGTCATGTACCGTCAGGCTCTGACATGATGTATGCTCCCTTGAGGAGGTAATGTTTTATGATGGAAGTACCTTTCCATAATTTTTTGAACTTCCCGGGTCCTAAGGCCTCTTTTGCAACATCATAATGGAGGACTAACTCTCCCTTTTAAAATGAGTGAGGGTTAATTTTGTGGTAGAATGATTCTTTTACCATTTTTTTATGTGCTTCATTATGTTGGAGCGACTCTCATCGATTTTTGTCGACGAGTTCTAAATGTACCAACCGTTTCTCTAAAGACTAGGTATCATCGAGGAGTTCGATGGTTGTGTGTAAGTTGGGGATTTCACATTCAATGGGAATCACAGCTTCCACTCTGTACACTAGTTTTAAGGGCATGAACCTTGTTGAGGTTTTAACTGTCGTGCGATATGCACACAGGGCTGAAAAAACCATATGGTGCCATTTTTTTTTATGGTTATTGATCATATGTTGTAACATTGTTTTGAGTACTTTGTTAACAACTTCTACCTATCCATTGGACTGGGGGTAGTATGGTGATGAAAATTCATGTATGAATCCTAGGTGATGAGACAACTCCTGGAATATTTCATTTTCAAAATTCTTTCTGTGATTGGAGAATAATTCCTTAGGCACACGAAAACGTGTGATTACATGGTTGTTGAGAAACCATGTTGTGGTTTTTTCCGTGTTGTCATATGTGGGCATGGCTTCTCCCCACTTGGTGAAATAGTTGATGGCTACAATAATGTATTTGTGGTTGCCAGATGATGCAAGGTTTCAATTCATAAACTTGATTCCCCATTTTCAAAAGGGACCAGCTACAATTACTGGGTGCAGAGGAGCGGGAGGTGGTCTTGCCTTGTGGGTGAATCATTGGCATCGCTCTCATCGTTTGACTAGTTTAATGCAATCGTGGAATAGGGTGGGCCAGAAATAAATTTCCCATAGGACATTTTGGGTAGTAGCCATCCCTGAGAGGTGGCCACTGAAAGCCCCACTATGATAGTCATTTAGGGCTTGCTCAGTTTTGTCGTGTGTGAGACATCATCGTAAAATAGTGTCAACGCCTCGTCGATAAAGGGCGTCCCCCATGAGGAGGTATCGGGGTGCCTCGTGGCATATGCGTCTTCGGTTGTCACGTGTGAGCTTTGGCTTGAAATTTTGGGTTCGTAAGAATAGGAGGATATCTCTATACCAGGGATCCTCAGTCGTCACTAAAAATAGATGTTCATCTAGTAGTGAGACATTAACTGGGATCCTTCATCTAGACTTGGGAGGTCAGTAATGAACTTAGCTAAGATTGAGCTTTTTTTCTCTTGGGGAGCTAAACTGTAGGTCGAATTACTATAGTATCACTACCCATCGAGCGTATTTTTGGTTCATCAAACAACGAGTTAGAAGATATCTCATGGGGTTAGCTGTTATCACTGTTGTAGTCAGCAGAATGATGTAATGCCGAAGTTTTTGTACTATGTGTACAAGGGCTAGGGCAGTTTTTTCTTCAGGTTCATATTTTAAAGTGGGGCCATATAATTTCTTACTAACATAATAGATTATGTGTTCTTTACCATTTGGTCCATCTTGGACTAACACCCCAAATATGGTAGTGTTTCATGCTGATAGGTATAGGGTGTAGTCTTTGTCATAATTTGGTGGGTTGATCAAAGGGCTTGAAGACAATGTGCCCTTTAGCACCTCAAATTATTATTGAGCCTAATCATCCCATTTGAATGGATATCCTAATAGAGTAGGCATAGGAATCGTTGCATGAAAGTGGCATAGTCAGGGACAAATCATCTTAAGGAGCTGGCTTTCCCCTGTAAGATTTGAAGTTTCTTGAGAGTTTTGGGTGGTGTTACCTCTTTGATTTCCTGGACCTTAAGGGGGTCCACTATGATCCCTTGTTGGGATGTGATGAACCCTAATAGTCTACCTACAGTGACGCTGAAGGCACACTTGAAATGGTTCAAGCATAGGTTTTAGTGTCGGCACCATTGGACTACCAACCGTAAATCCTTGAGATGATCACTTTGCTTCTTGGATCACATGGTGAGGTCATCCAAGTAGGCTAAGATGTGGTGGGCTAGGTCATGGAAGATATAATTCATGGCTCGCTGGAAGGTGGCTCTTGTGTTTTTAAGACTGAAAGGCATAACCTGGTATGTGAATGTGCCCCAAGGGGTAGTGAATGATGTCTTGTACTAATAAGTGTGCAAGATTTGAATTTTATTATACCCTAAGAATCCATCCATGAAGCACAAGGCCTCATGACTGATGCAATCATCAATGACTTGGTCGATAAATGAGGTAGGGTAGTTTTCCTTGGGACAAGCTTTATTCAAATCTCGGAAATCAGTGCAAACTCAAATGATGCAATGTTTTTTCATGACATGAATAGGGTTGGAAACCCAGGACATGTAAGTGATTGGGTAGATGAACCCAACTTTGTGAAGCTTGTCAATTTGTTGCTTTATTTCTTCTACCTTAGATGGGTGTAATTGATGTTGTTTTTAGGATACTGGTGGTATGTCAGGCCAGGTGTCAATGTGGTGTTCTACGATAGTGAGGCTAAGCCCTTCCATTTCCAAATAATCCCATGCAAATATGTCCTTGTACTCTTATAACAATTTTGTGTAAGCGACTACCTCATCTAGGGAGCATGATTTCCTTAATGAGATTTCTTCGATTTTTCTTGGTTTTCTTGAGATATTCACCTTAATGGTTGGCGAAATATTTGACATATTCCCTTCTTCAAATGCATCGGGTGCTGCGATGGGTTTTTTGAACCAGTCTACCTTCCCAAATCGGAGGAAGTCCTTAGATTCAATGGTGTATATCTCTTGGGTTTCTAGGTTGTTAGGCCCGAATGTTGTTTTTGGAAGAAAAAACAAGCAGTGATGCATTGAGTCCCATGGACAATATGGTTCTGTCACGGCCTCTAGAATATCCTCATCTAAATGAAACAAGAAGTATAAGGGGGAATTAGTTTGTGCGAGGCCACAAGGAATTGGTTTGGGCCTAAAAGTTCTGGTCAACATACATGAATATGTCTCCATAGTTGATGTTGTCGAACCAACCGAGGTTGAAAGGGTGCAAACGAGTTGAGTTTGGATCGTCGATGGTAGAACTACTGTTGTATTAGTTGTAGTAGTCTCGACACTAATTAAATATGCGAAGACAACACAAGTCATGGTTCACATGCATGATGAGATGAATCGTATATGGTGTTGTGTGTCATCGACGTTGAATGGTGGAAGAATTTCCGTTGTGGTGGTTTGTTTGAGATCAAACTCGCTCTATTCTGTTAGTGTACTAAGGGTACTCACATTTTCTTAGATTTGGAAGCTACATTGAGTGTAGAGGTTCCAAAATGCTTCCATTAAGGGGCACAACTCTTATCTATGATTTTGACTTGTGCAAATGGTGCATGATGTCAAGGGCCCTATCGAGTAGATGGTGTGAGAACCAATGCTACTCTTTGTGCCCAAAGTGGATGCTAGGAGATGATTGGGCATTGGGGAATTTTTGCGCTATTTCCATCTTCGAGTCTTTGGTTTTGGTTGGTTTGGCTCTATGAGGGAGTTCAAACTCAATGTTGCCCTTGCCACTCATAGCCTTGGGAGGTATTCACAATTCATAGTATGGTGGAATTGCGAGAAAATCCTTCAATAGAAACGTGTAATATTCTCCTGATTAGTGAGATTTATTTGTGGTATGGTGGTGACTACGAAGACTGTCAGTGATATTTTTGAGTTCCTGACATTGACTAACCCTCTGGTAATTTCTAACGCATAGAAAAAATTCCGTTCTTGGCAGGTTTTGTGCTCTACTAGTACGATGGGTCCTCTTAGCCTTTCTAGGGCTTTGATAATGATGGGGCACGGGCTGCCTTATGATATGCTACCCTGCACTAGGCTCCATTGGTTCCAGACTAGTTACATCTGGGTACTAGGTAACCAATTAGCGTATGGTGTCTAACAAAGGTCGAAATTGGGGGATGTAAGTACAATGTCGAGCATGATGGTTGTCGTGACAAATCAGACAAGACTGTTTCTCTTTGGTTCTCCACTCGCTTTGTACTACCAGAATAATTGGGTACCATTTGATGAATGATATTAAATCCGGACATTGGGTGACCAAATGGTTGCGGGTGTTGCATAATGCGCAGGTTGGGTTTATTCGTGAAGGGTTGTTGGTCATTTTTCTGCTGATATGAAGAAAATGGACCTGGTTACCTAATTTTATTGAGTTGTCAGACTTTCCATGGATTCTGAATCTGATCTGTCTGCTGTGGCGAGGCATGTTATGGCCTGACGTAAACAATTTAATGCTAAACGAAATCTGGGGATGTAGGGACAATGACGAACCGGGTGGTTACCTGAACATACTCGACACGAATACTAGACTGCTCATAAGTTGTCATAGTAGACTGGTTTGATTGGGTACCATATTTGGAATATCTCTAGAGTTGCACTATCAGAAATTAAATGATCATGTTCATCACAGAGTACACAGAGCTAGACTAGAGCTTGAGGGCGATTACGGGGGGGCGGTGGTCATTCAGGTGACTGTCACTCCTCGAACACATACAATATTGTAATTGTTTCTTCCATCCATTGATTTGTAGTACTGTTCAAAGATTCTGTGTTCGAGCCAGCTAAGTCAGAGTTTTCAGTGATGAAGCGTTGCATGAATCCAACATAGATCAGAATCGATGGATATGGAGACAACGATGTACGTGGTTGTTGCTCCAAAAATTCTAACACTTATGTCTTCGAGGTTGAACTAAGTTATTTTTGGAAACATGAGGGACTTGATACCAATGGTTAAACGCCCTTAACTCGGGACATTGTGTGACTAAGTTGTCAGGTTCGTCACACAGTGCGCAAACTGGGGCCTGCTGAGTGGCCTCCATTTGTTGTCTCTGGTCCGTTGGGGTGACTATGTATGAGCAAGATGTAGGCTCCTTTCATAGGTACAATATCGTTTTAGGCTTTTCCTTGTCCATTTACATGGGTGGATCTGAGGGGTCATGTTGGTAAGATTGCTCTAAGGCTTACAGGGCATCCCTATATCATGCCAGCTTTGGGAAATGATGGGTATAATGCCCATAATGGTCACATATGGCACATTCATGGTTGGTGCGCAATGATTTCCCTTATTTTTTCGTGGCATGTTCCTTTTTATGGGAACTTGAGGTCGCGACATATCTTTCTGTGTGTAGAAGAGGTTTTAATTCATCTAACTCTAAGAAAATATCAGTAGGATGGCCTACGATATCACATGATATGCAAGGTTTTAATGCCCTAGGTAGTTTTGGGTTTTTTAATTTCTTCCATTTTTTGTTGTTTTTCTTGGTTGCATTAGTTGGCACTGCTACAGATGTTTCATTAACCGCTATGGCCACTTGAGGGGCGATGGGGTTATTCCTGTAGAAGTGATGCCAAGACTTCCTAGCATGGATGGTGGGACCAAATACCACACAAGTATTGTGAAAGCCATGTTTGAAAATGTTGTAGTTGTGAAGACTTGCTTTTACACAAAACCAAGTGGGGGGTATAAAAAGGGGGTTTGCGAGATGGCGTAGGGTAGGAATTCCATGCCAGTGGATTCGGTATCCATAATACTAGTTTCTATTTTTTATCTAGTTTCAGTGTTTGATGAGATCATCATGCACATCGGTGCGCATGTGCTTTATGGGACTCCCTCTAGTATGATAGGGGGATCTCCTAGGAATGATCCTAGGATCGATGATGGTTTGAATTGGTTGAGGCCAAATTCTGTCTACCACGTAAGTGGTTCCATAGTTTTGTCTACGTATGGTAACATGACATCGAGAGTAGTTATGGGTTTTTTATCATAGTATGTGAGCTGGTCGATGGTGATGATCCGATCATCATGGGGGAACGTCATCACCCAAAAGATAGAGGATGCTACTATAGTCATGGTGTACATATAACTCTGCCCGAGGAGTATATTGTAGTGTAGCGATGCATCTAAGACTTCAATATCTATAAGTACTTCCTTTCGGATGAGTTTACTAGGAAATTTTGATATAGACTGACGAGGGTCGAAGGGTGATTTTTGTATGCTCTAAGCATGTTGTCGGATGATTTTAGCTCAGGTGATCCTAATTTTTTCCAAAATTATTTGGACATTATGTGCGTGGATGCTTCTTCGTCAACGATGCATTGGTGTATGGTGATGATATGGAATAACACAGGTATTTGGAAGGTGACTAGAGAAGGAAGCTTGGGGCTTGCTCTATCTAGGTCAAAAACCATTAGGCACGAATCCGAAGGGTTGATTGCGCATAATGTGAAAATTAGGGCTTTCCGTTGTCTTGGGCATGATTGTAAGACTTCCAAGGCTGATAGGGCAGCATGTGATTGTGCTAAATCATCCACTATGTTGTAGCTATGAGTGAATTTTGAGTGATGTCCTATGTTCCTGGTTAGCCCCTTGACCGTTTTCAGAAGGGGATCTATAGGTAGTTTGGATATGGTTAATGGTGCAGTAGGTGCAATCATGCTCTTACCTGATGGGTTGGTGTCTGGGGCAGTGTCATATTTCGTATTCCTTGTTTGGAAGAACATTTCTTTGTTAGTCATGAAAATTTTGTGGTTTCCTACTTTCGTATCATTTTGGGTTGGTTGTTGTTGTTGGGTGTTAACCACTCCTTGGTGGGGCAAAGGCTCTTGCATTACAACAGGCCATTGGGTAGGCCCCCCTTGTCCACTAATACCATGAAGTTTTTTCAGTTTCGAGAGTTTGGGACAATGGTGAGTGTAATGGCCATATAGACCACATATGGCACAAGAGTGATTTGTCCTTAGAATGGATCTCTTATTTTTCCCTTGGAAGTTGTTATTTGGCTCCTAGTTTTGATTTCGGTTGGGGTTTCCCCCAGAATGAGATCATGGGGGGTGTTGTTGATTACTGCCCCCCTGTCCAGAGTCTCCCTTTTATTTATTCGTAGGCTTCTTTTACACAGTGTTAGGAGGTTTATTTTGGTTCTCTTGGTAGAAATATTGACGCTGTTGAGCCTGGGATGGTTGCACTAGGTTCATCGGCACGTTGTTTTGCGGTGGTGGATTTTTTTCGAGGAAAGGGGGATATAGGCTCCCCTTTCCCTGGTTGGTGTAAGATTGCTGGGGGGGGGGGTCTCTTTCATCAGCATTCCTAGCTAGGTATTGGCCCCCCTATGAGGGAGGGTATGAGCCTCCCTGTTGTTCATGGTATGGTTCCACCCTATTCATCATATTCTTCAAAGGTGAAGATTGACTTTGGTGGTAGTGGGGTTGCATCACATTCTTGGTAGAATCATATGAGTATCTTGGGTATTGGATACTGCTCCCTAGGTGACCTTCATTCAAGGACCTGACCAAAATGTCTACAATATTTGACATGCTTCATAACTCTCTATAAGTTTGTAAGTGCAGGGTGTTTGGCAAGACATTGTAAATATATCCTGACTGGGTGTAGATGAGTTCAAGTTATTGGGCTTTGCTAATGGCATCCTCCTTGGAAATAGGTTTCTGCATTGCCACATATTTTGAGATATCTGATGTGAGAGTTTTCAAAAATAAGTCCAGCAACACTCTATCGTCGAGTTTGGATTTACACAAACTACGACATCACTGTCATTTGTGGAGATAGTCTGATATATGGACAACTAGTGTTTGCCTAAAATGAGTCAGCAGTTCCATTCCCGAGTCATGGTGAATGGGTAGCTGAAAATAAGTGAGGAATTCTTTAGTGAGGGCGCTAAAGGTTCCATGCAAAGCATAAGGTTGCTTGACATACCATTTCATCGCAAGCCTAGTTAGGGTGAGTTGAAAATGTCTCAGTCAACTACTATCATCAATGATACTATTGGATGAACACCACAGGTGGAAGGTCATAATATGATTTCCTGGGTCTTCCGCTTGCTTCCCTTAAAATTTTGGTATATCCGAAGGGAGCTTCATGGGAATGGGAGGCCAATTAGGGTTATGTGTAATGGGGTCATTAGTTAACTTTGTTAGATCTGGAAGATTTAGAGATGCTAATAAGGGTACTCAGTATTGAGTGCCATTGTGTATTGTGGAAACACAAGTGTCTGAGTGTGATGGTTTATGGGGGGTGCCTGGGGAATATTACCATGTGGCGTACCCTGATGAATTTTCTGTTGACTCCCCGATGAGGTAGTGCTCCTCTGCTCTCTAGGGGTTGTGGGAGGAGTTGAGTGTGGTGACCCTGCTGGGGTTTTCACTGGTGTCGTGTTGGGTGACCCTTGGGGGTTTCCAATCACATATGCCCTAATAAAGGATAAACTGATAATGGTGGTGGTGTGTCATCTTCGATGCCTAAATGTCGAAATACCTGACACTTCTCCCTCTAATGGGGGGAGGTCAAAAAAACCCCTAGATCGACGAGGACCCGTTGGGTCTGTTATGGTGTCGACTAGCATAGTCTTGGTGATAATTTTGGTTTTCTGGGGGAAGGAATATTTTTATCAAAGTAAATATGATCACATGCATAAAACAAAGCAAAAAAATAAGAAGCAATTTATCCTTTAATTTAATTCTATGTGATCAAGCAAGAAAAAAATATGGTTTGGTTGTTTTGCGTATGATACTCAAAAGCCTAAAATAGAACTAATCATCCTTACACTCTCAATGTAACTGGGCCTTGCGAAGATGTATTATGATGGGTATTGGGGATAACATCCAAAAAGAACTGGCAATGCCTTCCAGTAGCCGAAGAATCGACCAAGGTACTGGTAAGAGGATCTAGTGCTAACTGCACCGTCACCTATAGGGAAGGATGCCCTAGTTTTGGCCATTAAAGTATCGTCGTCCCATGTGAGGGTTCGAGTCTTGAGCTTCTTTTTATTTAGCTACCAGTACCAAGCACTAGATGGGTTAGGTATCCCAAAAGAGTACCACATGCACTGGGCCTAAGCTTAACCCCCTATGAAACAGGTCTTTGGTAATGCTCGGGTATTTGTTCCATGGGCGGATAGACATATTTGAAGCTCCCTAAAAATTCAACATCTATGTTTCAAAATTTAGAATTACCATGGTGGCTTATTGGATGCCTACCCCTGATGGCCCTAACCTGAACTATAATTTCTTTTGTGGCCCATGTGGGGATAATTTAGTGATTTTGATTAGTGATTACTTTTAGAGAGTCTCGATTTTCTTAAGGTGTGCCTTGGTGAATTAATTGTAAGAAGAGGATAAAGGTCCCAACACACTGGGTGCCTTTTGGTCCAATGCTTACCGATGCTTCGTGTGTGCTTTGGAGTGTACAATCACAAGTGTTATGAGATTTGGATATGCATTGATCATTTATAATCCTTTTCTAATTATTCTATGTGTAATTGTTCCTTGCAAAAATAAACGATGTTCGAATTATGGTCCGATTACACCTTGCCTAGTTAGACTACTCTTGCACTATAGTGAAATGAAAAATTATCTTAGGAAAGTGTTCATATGTATATCCAGGCTCACCATGAGGTGCAAGGGTGGCAGCGATTACTTTCTTTCTTTTTGATATTTTTTTCCTGGTCGCGATTCCTAATGCAAAAATTGAACTAATCTAATGCAAAAATTGAAAAAGAAATGAATTAGCTAAAGATATGTGGATATATGGGCCACTTACTTTTATGCTAATTACTCTATGTGTTGTGTAACTTTTATCAACAAATAACTTGTTCAAACAACATATGTGGATTGAAGGCCACTTACTTTTCCCGACTTAAACTATGTGTGATTTGCAAAAATAAAAAAGCTAAAATTAAAACTACTTAGTTGCTAAGATAAATTCTAGAAAATAAGCGTCCTAACCAGTCACGAAATACAAGAACAAAGTGATGGAAAATTTATTATGGGTTGCAAATACTTTACCACTGCAAAAAATGAGAAAAAACAAGTGAAAATGGGCTTGCTTCCTACCGCGTGGCTTATCCACCCATAGGAATGAAGTGCACATTTGTCTAAAAAAATGCGCGTGGTCAGAATGAAGCAAAACAAATTCCTTCTTCTCTGGGAAAAAATTGTCACTGAGGATGACTGAAAGTGATGAGAGGATGCAGGAGTTATTTTGCAGCAAACTAAGTAGGAAGGACTTGCATCAACAACCATTAACTCAAAAGAAATAATCTTGTGGAGTCGCCATTCTTGTCGTAGTGTATTCGACACATGGGTGGACGAAATAAACTTTGTGTAGTAGGAAGGTTGCTTACCTACATACAAGTCACAGGTCAAAGTGGTTTGTCAAATGTTAGTGGAACAAGTTCAACATGTAATAAGATAAGTTAAATGGAAACATAGAATGCTACATAAACAATGAAACAAAAACAAAACAACATGCACAAGAAACACGCTCAATAGAAAAAAAGCACTAATAACTCAACAATGGAGATATTTCTTCCGTTATTAGGTGTTGGCAGTAGTAGAAGATAGAATGTTAAATCTCTTGTAGTTGATCCTTCGAGCTACGAAGCTCCAATATCCAAGACAAGGGGGTATTTCCCCCTCAAGTTTTCAACAAGACTCTCTTCCCTCTCAAAGGATGGTAGATCGACAGACACGTGGTGAACTCTTATCTCTTGGATTGAGGTTTTGGGTGGACAACAACTGAATCCTTCCAATCCTCTTGCTGCTAGACAACACAAGCTAGCTTGTTGATGAGAAATTTGGCCAACATAACAACGTGTCCCCCATTTCTCTTCCCATGGATGGCCTTTATAGACCAATTTAAAATCCCCCCCCCCTCTCTTGGTCCAATATGGATGGTGACATAAGAGTTGGAGTATTATTCCTTTGTGTGCTATACTAAAGCCTCAAGGTGGCTCAAAGGCGACTATACTTGGTTAGGTTGAGTGAGAATATTTTTCTCCAAGTGTGCCAAGTGGTCCCAGATGGTGACATTCCTCATCCCCAGGACCATGCAGGTATTGGAGGGATAGCCACGCACTACACGGCTATCAAAGGAAAAGTCGCAATGCGTGCTCTGAGCCAGTTCTTCCTGTGCCCATTCCAAAACAAATTCCTGTTGACCTTAGGAAAATTTAAATTTTTAGCTCCGTTAATGTATTTCTTCCATCTAAACATTTATTTGTACCTTCTTCTTGAAAATTTTTAATGTCTTATGCCTGTACGATTTTCTAGTGTTAACAATCTAGGGTATGTGGTAAGACCATAGCAAGGGTTAAAATTGAACAAAACCTACGGCTTGAAATTCAAAACCCTAGGGATAATATTTCCGCTTAAAATAAAAACCCTATCAAGGGTTAGGAAAAAAAATATATGGTTTGTAACTATAACCCTAGAAGTATACCCTTATTAGAAACCATGGAAACCCTAGATTTATATAATTTATATTATTCTCTTTTCTTTGTATATTTTTCTTAGTTGTACTTGTCAGTGAAAATTGTAGGTTCATAAGAAAGGAATCAAAATGTGAAGGATGAGCAAAGAAATTATCATTCTTACTGATGACTCCTTGAAAATGATGAGCACGATGGAAAGAGGGAACTATAAGGACCTTGATGGACATAATTTTGAAGCTTCCAGCTTATGAGTTCAATCCAAGAACACGTTGATTTTTAAAATATGAAGTAGAACCCTATTGTAATATGTGGACTGAACATGCAAATATGTTTTAAGGAAATATAGTAAAAAAAATTGACATGATTCCTTAACTAACCCTAATATCAATGATCCACTTGGAATATTACTTGGCTCCCTTGTAGAACATTTTGCAAAAACATTTAAAGAGGCTAGAAGGAGAGTTTTTTTTTTATGATGATTATCAACATGAGATATGATCTCCTGAAGAAAGAAAGAGAATGAAAACTCTAAGAAAGAAGATATTGTAGCTTGTTTATTAGTTCATTCCATGGGAACTTTTATTAAAAGTGAATGCATGGAGAAGGATTCATGTACAATGTGGAGATAAGACCATACAGAAGAATGTCGATCTCAAGAGAAACTCGAAAGAAAAATATGAAGTTTTGACAAGAGGCTATCATGTTGAGTTAATTGTGTCATTTATGTTTTGGTATTTCTTATCTAGTTGGTATATGGTTTTTCTCCGTCGAAGAATGTTGCAGAAATGAAAAATGGAAATTAAACCAAGTGTGTCTACAACTCTTTGTTTTGAAATCAATTCAATGAATATATGGAATGAGTGGAGGATTTGGTCATCCTTGAAAAGTTATGTGGTCAAGATGTCTATATCATCTCGTGGTGGAAAGGTAGCAGTACAAAAATACAACCATGGGTAAAGACAAGTATTCTAAGATGAATGCTGGGAAACAAATCCTAGTTGGTATCACTTTTTGTCTTTTATGGCTAAGGGGAAACTGGAAAAGGAAATGGCTAAGGCTTTGGAAAGGAAAAATAGTATTTTTGGCATTTACTTATGAAAATAAAGGAAATTAGTAGGAAAAGAAGGTGAAAGGTCACATGTTTCATGTGAGGTGGAAAATGAAGGAAAATGAAGAAAATAAAGGCATCATGGATAAAAATGCCTATGAGGATCAATTGGTAGCTTTTGATAGTCAAATATTTTTTATTTTAGTATTAGAATTAGTCTCATAGAGGATAAATAACCAAGAGGAGAAAGAAAGAAAGAAAGGAAAGAAAAATAAAGGAAAGGAAAGGAAAAAATAGAAGGACAAGGAAAGGGAAGGAAGGCAAGGATTAAGCAACTTCAATGGGAATACTTGCAGGTAATAGATTGCATGTTTGATTCCCTAGCTGGTTTTTACATGCATGGTATGTGCATGTTGGTAGATGGTTATTTTTATATCATTGGCATGGATTTTTCCCAGTTTTGACAGTCGATTTTAGCCTAGACTTTCCATTTACGGATATCCATGGTGTGATGGGATTGTTCTAAGTTTTGAGCTTTGGGGATGGTTTTATAATCTGGGGTGAGTTGTTCTCAGAAAAAATCCAAAAGTTCTAGGAATACCTTGGTCGATAATGGCAAGATACACAGTAAATCCTGAGGGTAGATATAGGAGAAATTCATCAAGGATGGTGAAGGAACTCTAAGGCATCCGAGCTCGGTTTGTCTTTTTGATCTCAGCAACAGTTTAGGTGTGATCACAATATGGAGAGGGTGGAGGTGATTTAACCTCTAGATTCACTTGGTTGTGTATGGATTGGTTTATCCCATGAGATCCCACATTCATGCTTGGAATATGGAACATGGGTGATTGGTTGAAGAGATATTTGGCTCACCCAATCTATGGTTGGGTGGAACGTGAAAGTCTCGAACCGGGTTAGTATTTTCCTATGTTTAAAAAATCTAAGTTTCTCTTGATTTGGAAAAGGAAATATACTTATTATTATGTGGCTTTAATGTCTGTTCTCTTATTGCTATTTATCTTGTTATATGTTGGTTATAAGCATGGTTTTATGACATATATTAGTCATGGCTCTTTTTATTTTTTCACTCATTACTGAATAAATAATGAATGCAATATCTAATTTGTGTTATGACAACTAATGAGATAAAATAGTGACCCTTCTTGTTAAACCTCAAATAATATTCTAGCCCCTCATATTCAAACTTTCATTCATGATGTGTAGGTTTCATATATACCAAGTTGTTTACAGAATGTCAGCCCCAGTTGGGGATGATAAAGTCAAGTATTTGTTTTATTTTTTGGTTTATAGGCATTGTTTTCTATGTTATTTACCTTCTCTAGAAGTTTCACTAAGTTCTGGGCATAGTCCTAGTCTTGGCCATGGAAAAGTGGCATGGAATTCAAATGCACTAACATAGAATTGAGTAGAAAATTTCATAGTCACATGGAGGCAGGCTTATGCGTGTGAATGGGAACCCATAGTCGCATGGAGGCCTTGGCAAGGGAGCGAATCAGGCTCTAGGTTAGGGAGAAAATGATTTGTCTCAGGGGTTGGACACTTGGAGGGGTTGGGTTACTCCTGGAGGTCCTATGGCACCTGAGGGAAGTCAGTAAGGTCTTAAGTTATTGAATCCATTTCCTTAAGGTCATATAGGAGGTTGAGTCTTATCATAATGACCCTCAGCTCATGTTTACCTTGGGAAGGTTGGTTAAAGTGGCTAAATGTGGGAGGGGGTGTTACAGGGTGGTATCAAATACAATTTGCACTATCTTTGGGTAAGTATGATGTTGTCAAGGTTATGGTTGTCATGCATGGGATCATGGTATACAATTGGTATGGTCATGCATGATATTATTGTGATGGTATGTTACTACATGGATATGGTTATGATTATACATGTACATGCTAATGTGGATTGATATTGCAGATGAGATAAGACTCCCCTAAACATCACTAATGATATGGATTTGATTTTGGTATCTATATTTTTTATCTGACATGGTATAATTGTAGGAAGAACATAACTCAAGATGACATGCAAAATGTAGACTATAGTTCCTGTGACACTTCCTATAGATTAGTTGGGAAGAAAAGGGAATATTTTTCTCCTGGTATACAAGATACATTGAGGATAATGAGGGCAGAGATCATAAGTTACAAATAAGACAATGACAGGTTGGTTGAGGCTCAAGAAAGACTTACAATCGCTCGGGAGAAGTAGATAGAGGTTAATGTGATGATTCTTTAGAGCTTGTCATAGTTGCAGAAACAAGGACATATGAGAATCATTCAAGAGCAGGAAGAGAAAAATAATGGAGCATATGGTAGTAGATCTCAGTCGACATACAGGTTGGATAGAGGGGGCACAGTGAGATGTTGCAGATCACTACATACACCTGACAGGAGGACTGGTATGTATATACATCATTCTAGTTCCTCATCAAGGATACATCACCACAATCATCACCTTCATCATCCTTATAGGAAGAGGGATTATTTACCAGAGAAATTCAAGAAAGTGAAGCCTCCTTCATTTGATTGAGAGATGAAGAGGCTATAAGATGATAGCCATGATTTCTTGGTATGAAGAAATTCTTCAGATTGCATAACTATTCAGAAAACATGAAATCCAACATAGCCACCTTTAGTCTTAAAGGGAAAACATATATATGGTGGGAATATGTGAAGCGTTTCAAGGGAATGTAGGAAGAAAATTTGATTTTGGATGATTTTGAGAGGATGTTCAAGAATAAGTACCTATCAGAGATGTATCATGATGATAGAGCTAATGAGTTTGATGAGCTACATATGGGTTCTATGATAGATGATGAGTAAACTAGAATATTATTGGAGTTGTTGAGGTATGTTACATATCTCAAGGAGGAGAAGGCTAATATTCAAAGATTCATTAGCGGATCGCCAGAAGAATATAGAAACCAAATTGAGTTTGATGAGCATATATTATTAGAAGAATCCATTCGAAAGTTGAAGCATTGCTATGAGCATTAAAAGCACAAAGTTGATCCTAAGCTTGACTTGATAGAAAATGAGAGGGTAAAATGGAATGGAAACTGAAGCGGGGAAGACTGCAAGATGCATGTGAGAAAGAAATTTTTTCTCCTTACAAGAAGTTAAATGTAGTTGATAAGGGACATGTGTCACAATCTGGAGAGAAACAAACTAGAGGTGACAGTAGAGCACCGTTGCAATGTTGGATACGTGGAAAATATCATTATAAGAATTATTGTCCATTGTATCGGCTAGGTAGTCCTCATATCTATAGTTCTCAGGAGGCACATAAAGTTGGGGATGGTTGTCATATTATTCCTCATATGTATGTGACTGTGGAAAAGAGGCAGGCAGATCACCAAGCATCTATCATTGAGATGGACAGTAAGGTTTATGATCAAATTATTTCTATTTTGATTGATCCTCGATATAATTAGAGTGATGTTAATACTCACCTGGTGGATAAGTGTGGCTTGAGAAAAGAAGTGCACACAGATTCTTGGTTGGTGCAATTGGATACAGGTATAAAGGAGAGAGTTCATCATTAGGTAAGATATTGTGCATTTGAGTTGAATGGTATTCCTACAACAACACATTTTAATGTACTGCCATTGGGATCATATAGTATGATTTTGGTATGGACTGGTTGTATCTTCACAAGGCCAAAGTAGATTGCTATGAAAAGGCTATTGAGTGCTTGGATGATAATGGAGAAAGGAAAATTTTCTGAGTAAATAAGAAGCGTACATCAGTGAGGATGGTCGCAATTATGCAGGCTAGGTGCAGTTGCAGAAAAGGGTGTGTGATGTTTGCAATTCATATTTCCAGTGAGAAGGGTAAGGATGTTGATGATGCAGAAATATTCAAGAGGTACCATGTATTGCAAAGGTTTCAGGATTTGTTTCCAGTGAATATTCCAGAGTTTCCTCCACACATGTAAGTAGAATTTTCTATTTATTTGGTACTAGGGGCAACACCAGAACCAATGAAACTTTACAGGATGAGCACTCTAGAGTTAAGAGAAATGAAGTTGTAGTTTAAGGAAATGCTTGATAAGGGATACATTAGGCCAAGTGTATCGCCTTGGGGTGCACCAGTGTTGTTCATGAAGAAAAATGATGGTACTATAATATTTTGCATTGATTATAGGGATTTGAACATGGTGACAATCATGAACAAGTACCCATTTCCAAGGATTGATGACTTTTTTGATAAGTTGAAGGGAGAAACCATGTTCACAAAGATAGATCCACGATCATGATACCATCAGGTACACATCAAAGAAGGGGACATATACAAGACTACCTTTAAGACCATATATGGGCATTATGAGTTTGTTTTAGTTCCATTTGGTTTGACTAATTCTCCATCTACTTTTATGTGTATGATGAATAGTGTGTTTCATCCTTAGCTAGACAAGTTTTTTATTGTATTCATTTATTACATCTTGGTATATTATAAGAATGAGCATGTTGTGAATTTAGCAACAGTGTTGAGATTGCTAAGAGAGCCTCATTTTTATGCTAAGCTTCGAAAGTGTAGTTTCTTTCAGACATAAGTACACTAATTGGTACATGTTGTTTTAAAGAATGGGATAGAAATAGATATAGAAAGGATAAATTCTATCATGGAGTGGGAAACTCCTAGAAATGTGAAGTGGGTTAAACCATCCATGGGCTTAGCAAGTTACAACAGGAGGTTCATGAGGGACTTCTCACGCATTTCATATCCTATTACATCATTACAGAGGAAAGGTAAGAAGTTTGAATGGACATAGGAGTGTGCAAAAAATTTTGAGCAGTTGAAATAGTTCTTTACCAATGCTCCAATGTTAAAGATTACAAATCCGGATAAAGAGTTTGCAGTATGTACATATGCTTTCAAGAGAGGGACTGGTGGAGTCCTTATGCAGGAGGGACATGTGATATGCTATGAGTCCAAGAAACTGAATGAGCATGAGCATAACTATATGACTCGTGATCTTGAGTTGGAAACTATTATTAATTCCTTGAAGATGTGGAGACATTATATTTTTGGTAGGAGGTGTGTGTTGATGGGTGATCATAGTGGATTAATATATTTTTTTGACCAGCTAAATTTGAACGCCAGGCAAGATAGATGGTTGGCTACTTGAATATCCCAAAATTGGGAGAGTAGTAATACAAGACATAAAACTAGAAATTATGCAGAAATATCAATAGATCAAAGCATGAGACAATCATAGAGCCATTCCATTATTATTATAACAGAAAATTAGGTACAAAGCCTTGAGGAAAAGATCACTCAAGTTGGGAAAACAAGCCTCCCATGAAAGTATACACCTAAATCTGAATTGTTGCTAATACAATAAAAGATGGAATGTAAAAACTACGCTATCTATGAGAGAATAGAAAATGAAAGATAGAAATATATATTGTTTCTGATACAATACTCCAAAAAAATTTGGACTAGAGATGTATGCTCCAAAACATATTTCCAAGACAACCCAGAAAAGGTTTCCAGAAATACACACTATACAAAAATAGCATATATGGCCCTAGGGATGAATAATCTACTGCAACTGAATCAATGATAGGAGGTGAATGATCTAAAATAGGAAATGGTTGCTACTCCTCCAATAAATATTTAAAATGAAAGGCTGATCCCCACAGAGGAAACCCAACTCTTCCAACTAGGGAAATAAACCCACTGTTGCAGCTTCTCTCTAAAATAATGTTGTCCTTAAGGGAAATTGCACTGTAGCTAATGGTAGCTACTTGGTATCCCAAAAAATATGGAAATTATGCACCATGGACTTCCTCACAAGCCTCCAGATGAAAGGCTGACTCCGCCAATGGAAAACTAGCTCAGAAATGGGGCCTTTCAACCCTCCACTGCTACAACCCTGCAACACAACACAAATCTCGAATAGAATGCGTTGTATATGAAGAATAAAGCTTGGAAAAATTCCAGATAGTGATAATGCAGCTTAAGATAACCTCTCCTGAGTAGGCACTCAAATTACCCCGAGGATGAGGGTTGGATTTATGCTCGGAAGCACCCTTGTGCTAAACAACACTGCAGACCCTGCTAAACAGCAAAAGCATGCATAGATATGTCACATGAAAAATCCAAATCTAAAAAATATCAAACTAAATATATAAATACATGTCTTCTAATGCTGCCATCCTCTTCCTTTTATGCTTGGTGAGCTTCCTCACCTTGGGCCTCACTCATTAAAGGAGCTACTCTCATGCATACACTCCTCCTAAATGACTACGTTGTCCTCCAAGGATCCTCCACTATCTCTATAACAACGTTGTTGATCTGGTCAACTTTGACCCTGTCCACATTCTCTAGCCCCTGTTCACACCTAAAGGTGCTTTATTTAGCTGAAATGATGATCCACATTCATATGAGAAGTGGTTTTATTCTTTATAAAGAGACTTATGGGTATATCTGCCCACTTATTCATCTATCTAAGTGACAAAACAAAACTTTAATATTCCAATTAGCTGCAAGCTAATTTTGGAATATTACAGCTACCCTTAATGATGTTGAATTTGATATCAGGTACATTAAGGGAAAGGAGAACAGGGTTTCATATGCTCTCAATAGGAAACTATAGCTGAACCATGTTGCGACAGTTAGCTCATATGCAAAAAATTTATAGGATCATATCTTAAAGGTAAGAAAAAAGGATGACATGTATAAGGAGATTATGCATAGGTTACAAAAGGGTATAGGTGATCAGGATGTGGATGTTCATATTACAGCAGATGGCTTAGTGATATTTAGGGATGGGAACTATGTTCTGCATGATAGTGAACTCAAGAAGCTTATCTTAAGTAAGTTTTATGTAAAACCATATTCGGGCCACCGAGGATATTAAAAGACATTGATAACAATAAATAAGTTCTACTACTGTTTGAACTTGAAGAAATAAGTGGCAGATTTTGTGGCAATATGCTTGGATTGTTAATAGATAAAGGAAGAGTATAAGCATTGAGGTGGGTTGCTTCAATGTATTTTGATTCTAGACTGGAAATGGGAGGTCATTTCCATGGATTTCATTACAGGTCTTCCAAGGACAACAAGGTAGCCTGAATCTATCATGGTTATGGTAGACAGGTTGAGCAAGGTAGCTCACTTCATTCTAGTGAAGACTACTTATTTATCCAATGAGGTAGCATAGGTCTTCATTAGTGATATCATAATATTGCATGGTGTTATGAAGAAGATTTTTTTAGACAAGGATGCCAAGTTCACTTCCAAGTTTTGGATGGAGCCATTTACAGGATTTGGAACATATTTGGCATTCATCACAACTTATCGTCGACAGAAAAATGGATAGATAGAGAGGGTCAACATGAAACTGGAAGATATGTTGAGGATGTATTTCATTAATCAACAGAGGAGATGGGAGGATTACCTTCCATTGGTTGAGTTTTCATACAACAAATGTTATAAGGAGTCACTTAGTATGAGTCCATTTGAGGAACTGTATAGGTGGAGTTGTAACACTCCCATCATATGGAGTGATCCAGTGAATAGGGTACTTATTGGAATGGACATGTTGGCAGACATAGAATAGGAAATGCAAGATATAAAGAAGAATATAAAGGAAACACAGGACAGGAAGAAAATTTATGCAGACTAGCACAAGGAATTTAAGGAGTTTAAGGTTGGGGAGCATGTGTATTTGCGCCTAAATCCCAAGAATATATCCTTGAGGATTGGATCATGTGCCAAGTTGGCACCATGATATTGCAGGCCTTTTGAGATCCCTGAGAGGATTGGAATAGTGGCCTATAGACTTTCACTGCCTCCGACAATGAAATTCAATGATGTTTTTCATGTTTCATTGCTTAAAATATATGTAAAGGATGTTGATCATGTTATTGATTGGTCTGTATTGCAGGTGGAGAAAGAAGGAGAATTGCAGCTGGAACCCCAATCCATATTGCAACATAAACATCTTGTGCTTCAGAACAAAGCACTCAAGCAAGTTAAAGTGCAGTGGAAGCACTTTGGGCCCGATGAAGCTACATGGGAGATGAATGATCAGATGTAGGATATGTACCCTCCATTGTTTGTTGGTGAAGCTAAATTAGTTTTGGTATTTGTACATATTTATGTATGGTTTCTATTGTAAATACCACAATGAGATATGTTATAAATCTCCAATAAGCGATATGGTTGTCATGCTGTCATGTTTGTCATGATGGTTTTTCTTTTGAGCAGGTTTTTATTGTAAATACTTTGTTGAGATCGGTTATAAATATTCATAGGAAATATGTTTTCACTTTTCAGTGATTTTGCTGGGTATCGGTGTGGTTTAACACTAAGGAAGGTGTTCCCCTAAGGGGGAGGGTTTTTTAATATCCCCAGGTTAAAAGCTCATGTAATAAAAGTTAATAAAGGTAAAATAAGGCCACGAGAAAGGGATACATTAGGGGAATTTTGAGGTCTAAAATGGGCCTCCTAAGAAAAATGTTCAACCAAAATAAACTTTATAAGAACCAATAGGATTCAAGGTGATGATGCCAACCATGGGGGATGATTCACCTTTTTTTAAATAAAAGGGTAAAAATATTTAAAATTAATAAAATAATAAAACTACTTTCTCAACTCGTATTTTCAACTTATCTCCCAAATTTTTTACTCAAATTTTGAGCAGGATTACTCGTTGTATGCAAAATTTAATTCCTCATCCAAGGAGTACCCATGTTGCATACTTTCGATGGATCCTTCTACACAAAAAATGATAAGTATTTATCATTTTTCGTGTAGCACGCCCCATCGAAAGTATGAAACATGGATACTTCTTGGATGAGGAATTAAATTTTGCATCCAACGAGTACTCTCACTCGAAATTTGAGTAAAAACATTGGGAGATTAGTTGAAAATACGAGTTGAAAAAGTAGTTTTCTATTTTTCCCTTGAACATTTGATTATGTAATCAAATGTTATTTTATTATTTCCACTATTATTTTATAATTTCCTTAGGAGGCCCATTTTAGACCTAAAAATTCCCCTAATGCTTATTGTAAGCTAAATGTTTGGAAAAATATCCTATTGGGCATCACTTCTTGTGTTTTATGGCTAGGGGAATTTTTCAAAGGCAATGGTTAAGGCTTTGGAAAGGAAAACAAGTATTTTTGGCATTTATTTATGAAAATAAGGTAAATTAGGAGAAAATGAAGGTGAAATGTCACAAGTTGCATGTGAGGAGGAAAATCAAGGAAAATGAAGAAAAAAGAGGAATCATGGATAAAAATTCCTCTAAGGATGAGTTGGTAGCATTTGACAGTCAACATTTTGTTAGTTTAGTGTTAGAATTAGTTTCATAGAGAAGAAAGCACCAAGAGGAGAAATAAATCAAGCAAGGAAAGGAAAGGAAAAGAAAAGAAGGACAAGGAAAACAATGGAAGTTAAGGATCAAGAAGCTTCAGTGGGAATACTTGCAGGTAATAGATTGCATGTGTGAGTTTCTAGATGGTTTTGACATGCATGGTATGTGAATGTTGGTAGATGGTTCTTTTATTGTCATTGGCATGGATTCTGTCGAGTTTCGACATTGGATTTTAGCCTAGCCTTGCCATTTCTAGATAACCATGGTTTGATGGGATTGTTCTCGATTTTGAGCTTTGGATTGTCGGATGGTTTCAGAATATGGGGTGAGGTGGTCTCAAGAAAAATCCTAAAGCCATAGGAATCCCTTGACTATTAATGGTGTGGTAAATGGTAAAGCGTGAGGGTAGAGACAGGAAAAAGTCCTCAAGGATGGTGATGGAATTCTCAGGCATCCAAGATAAGTTTGGTTTTCGGATCTCGACACAAATTTAGGTGGTTTACCTCTGGATTCCCTTGGTTGTGTTTGTATTGGTTTATCCCATGAGATCCCACACTCATGTTTGGAAAATGGCAAGAGGGTGATTGCATGAAGAGAGATTTGGCTCAGCCAATCTATGGTCAGGTGAAACATGGAAGTGTTGAGCCCGGTCAATATTTTCCTATGTTAACAAAACCTAATTTTCTATTGCTTTGGATAAGGAGATATATTGATTATTATTTGGATTTAATGGTTGTTCTCTTATTTTTATTTATTTGGTTATATGTTGGTTATAAGCATGGTTTTATGACAGATCTTAGTCATGGCTCTTTTAATGTTTTCACTTGTAACTGAATAAATAATGAATGCAATACCTAATTGGTGTTATTACAGCTAATGAGAGAATGTAGTGACCCTTCTTATTAAACCTTAGATAAGTTTTCAGCCCCTTGTGTTCAGACATGCATTCATGACATGTAAGTTGCATATCTACCAAGTGTTTGATAGAATCTTAGTCTAGGTTGGGGATGGTTAAGTCTGGTTTCAGTTTTTGGTTCATAAGAATTGTTTCTATGTTATTTACCTTCTCTAGAAGGTTCACAGAGTTATGGGCAGAAACCTGAGTCCCCACACTAAAAAAGTGGCACATAATTCAGAGTCACTGGCATAGAACTGAGCAGAAAATTTCATAGTTGCATGGAGCTAGGACTATGCATGTGACTCGGAACCCGTAGTCGCATGGAGATATTGAAAAGGGAGCTACTGGGGCTCTAGGTAAGCAAAATAGTGATTTTTCTCAGAGGTTGGACACCTGGAGGGGTTGGGGTTGGGTTATTCCTGGATGTCCTGTGGCACCTGAGGGAATTGTCGGCTCCATTTCCTTAAGGTCACCTAACAGGTTGAGTCTTATCATAGTGAACCTAAGCTCATTTTTACCTTGGGCAGGCCGGTTAAAGTATGTAAATGTGGGAGGGGGTTTTACAATATGTCTAGATATACTTGAATTGACTCAATATAATCTATTTGTTGACAGAGGAAAGTGATACGAAATGTTGATAGCCTGAAACCTACCATAGTTTTTCTCCTCAAATATGCAAGCTCAAATTGATGAGATGTGAAGAAAATGAGGAACCCTGCAACTACTAGTTGAAGATCTTCATGAAGGACTAGTAGTTGATGTTGATCAGTGGTTGTCATTGATGTCAACCCAAGTAGCACCAAGGGCTACCCCAACCTTGCATGGTTATTTTTACCTATCAAATTAGTATATTCTAAGTCAAGTATATTTTTTATGGTTTCTACTTGTCCAAATGTTTCCGTTGATATATGGCATGCCACGTAATTCTTCATGGTTTGAGAGATATTCATGTTTGAAGTTTGTAACCCCAGTTAGTGGGCTAAAACCACATGGAGTTGTGGCATGAAAGTAATAATTGGTTGTGGTCATTGAAAAATCAATAATTAATAATTTTTAAGCTCCTAAAATCCCTCCCACATTCACTTGTTGAATTCCCTCTCAACCTAAGTATTTATATAAATTTTGATCCTCATATCCTCCTCATGTAGGGATTTCGCTACTTCAAACATGTCATCGTGGAATTTTATCTATAAATTTTTTTCTACGAAGGTTCAAAAGCTGAATGTTTAATGAGGCGAAGCCGAAATCCTGAGGAAGCTCCTGTAAAACTTCAAATTACGACGTGCAATATTTTCGGAGATATGATATGTGGAAGTTAGGGTTTTTGCAGGCTCCTAAAATTCATCTCAAAGAGGTGACCTTGGGAAAATAATCATAAATCTCTCTATGAGAATCATATTGGAATTGTAAAAAGTGGCAAATAGTGCATGGAATTTAGTATTCCATGTATCAATTTCAGAGCCGAATGAGGAAACAGTGAAACGTGGCTCATTGTACAAGTTCGCTCTACTAAACCAGTCCATAATTACATCATTGTTAGAGATTGGGCATAAATTTGTCTTGAATAATCCAAATTGGGTTACACCTATGGCATTGGAAAGAAGACTCATAGGAATACTACAGGGCCTAAAATCACATATTGGAGATCTAAAATAACAGAGATACACCAGATTCAATATCGATCTCCTAGAAGGCAAGAAAAAGCTAGATCATGTGTTGTCAAGGGCTACAAAGGACCAAAATTTCTAGGGAAGCAAAGCAAAGAAAGGTGAAGCAAAGGTAAGCTACAGGTAAGTATATTATTTATATGAATGATCATATCTTAATTGAATTAGGTTCTTTTTATTCTAATTTGTTTTTTTTTGTTTAGCACTGACATATGCTCTGGAGGATGAGGTAAGTTTTGTTATTATCATGTCATGGGTATTTCCTTGAAGACTTTTTGTGGGTATAATATATTCATCAAGATAAGAATCAATGCATGATATAATGTTTTGAAGAGTGAGAAAGGGTAGCATGACAAGAGCAGCAATCAATGTGCATAACAACAACAAGAAGTTCACCACATGAATTCTTCACATTGGCATCACTCCATACAATCATTGTAAAGGTATCATTGTACTGAGTCATTGTAAAAGCATCATTGTAAAATTTGTACAAGTGTCTATCTGCCAAGAATTGAAGAGGCAGTTTCGGGAGGTCTAGGTTCATCATTAGGTATTTGTGTTATAGTTTGGGTTATGGTCTAGTGTTTCATCTTCTTCTACATCATTCTATATCATTGTAAAGTGGACTGCTTTCCCTCGTACGTGAGTAAATTCTACTTTTATTATTCTATAGGGTGGTAGGGTGGTGCTAGGCTGGTGTATGAAGTCACCAATAGGTTCAAGCCTGTGAAAATTTTAGGGTGGTAGGGTGGTGCTAGGGTGAGTTGTAGCCCATTGGGTGTTGGGGCATCCGTTCAGTTGACTACTGAATAATCTCAGGCGTTGGAGCCTCCATCCAGTGGGAGCTGGAGAAGAAATATTTTCTAGATTCTAGGAATTTGCATCTTTATTTTCAATTGGATTTTAATATTAAATAATTATTATAAAATCATTCAGGTGGTTTTTTCTCGGAGGGGGTTTCCACCTTAAAAACTGTGTGCATTTGTGTTCCTTTTTTTTACTGCTATCATTTTAGAAAAAATGATACTAATTGAAGATTAAAAAATGGTCTGAAAGATTAATAATAATACTAATTGAAAGGAATAATGATTCACCCCCCCCCCCCCTTATTTTTTCCAACAATTGGTATCAGAGCTTGGTTCCTTCAATAGCAGTTTAACAGCTGGAAGGAGGTCATGGAGCATACCAAGAATGGTGTACCTCTATTCAATGAAAATAATTATGCATTATGGAAAGGAAGAATGGAGGTCTATCTCTTGGCACAAGGTTATGAAGTATGGGACATTGTTCAAAATGTATTTGCACCAACCGCAGATGAACAAGTTAAGAGAAAATTGGTAAATGATGCAAAAGCAAAGAATATTATTATCAGTGGACTTAGTGAATCTGCTTATCATAAGGTGTTGGGTTGTAAAACCACCAAAAATGTATGGGAAAATCTTGAGAATATATATGCAGGTGACTCAAATGTCAAAGAAGAAAAACTTCAAATCTACAGAGAAAAATTTGAGCAACTCAAAATGAAAGAAGATGGCAACATTGCTGCATACTTCGAACACGTTGATGAAATAACCAACACTCTGGAAGGATTGGGAGAGCTTGTTGATGAGAAGACTATTATACAAAATATTCTTAGAACATTACTGGGGAGATTCAACCCAAAGCTGGTATCGGTCTTAGAATACAGTGCAAATATGGACAAACTCAGCAAAGAGGAATTACATGGAGTTCTCATAGCATATGAAATGTGACTTGATGAAGAAGATGGTGCTTTGCATCTAGAAATTGCATTCGTTGCATCTAATAAAACCAATAAGGACAAGCAACCTTCAAAGGAAAAGACCTACAGCTGCAAGTGTGAATAAAAGGAATATGATGAAGAAGGTCTTTCAAATGGAGAATATGCTTACTTTATGAGAAAACTAAAAATTGGTAAGGGAAAATTCAAAGGTGAAATTCAATTGATATGTTTTGGCTATGGTGAGGTTGGGAATTTTGCAAAAAAATGTCTGAATATAAGTGATGAAAACTCAAAAGGGAAGAAAGGATTTAAGAAATTCAATAAGCAAGGCAAAAAGAAAGGATTCAAAAGGAACTTTCTCTCTAAATAAGATAGCTCATCATCTATTGAAGACACTGACAGTGAATAAGAAGCCAATGAGAGAGTATTGTTTATGGCCAAGCACAATAAACGAGAGGTATCAAACAATGAAGAAGAAGGCTTGACCATAAAATAATTTTCTAAGGAGGCAATCAGGCCTATAAAGAGCTTAAGGGTAAGAAGATCCATTCCAATACTCTTGAAGAACAAGTTCAAGGTCTCAAAATGGAAGTTAAAGAACACAAATGTATTGAAGAGTCACTTCAAACTAATTTGGAAGAAAGAAACCAAGAAAGGGAAGCATTAGAAGCTGAAGTAGTCTCACTACGTAAGGAAGTGAAGAAGGGAAACATTGTCCAAAACTATGCCAACAGCTCAAGGGAATTGGAAGAACTCATCAACAATCAACAATATTACAACGACAGAACTGGCCTCAGTTACAAAGAAGAAGAAGCAGGACCTTCTACAACAAAATACAATGAACCTATGAGATCTGGCATGCATGTAGACTTCATTGGACAAGATTTGCAAGAACGGCCTTGGAAGACAATTCCTTGATGAATATTTCCATCCAAGTACCAACATATTTTTCATGGCTATTGTTATTAATGTGGAAAATTTGGTCATAAAGTTGTAGAATGTCGCATGTACCCTAGGAATCAATATAATTCCAGGGGATCTGTCAAATATGAACCTCCCAGGGCTCAACGAAACATCAATAGATTTGAAAATTTAAGAAATAATATGGAATGTTACAAATGTCGAAACTTTGGACACATAGCTAGAGACAACAGACTTGAAAATCCTCTAGAACAATCTTCGAAGCCACAGAACGAACAAACATGGAAGAAGAAGAAGACTCATAATTCTGCTCTCGCTCTCAAGGCTCAAAACAACAAAGATGTGTGGTATGTTGATAGTGGTTTCTCAACACATATGATTGGAGATAGAAAGAAATTTGTATCTCTGAAAGAGAAGAAGGATGGAACCGTATCCTTTGGAAATGATGGAACTTCAAATGTTATAGGATCAAGTACCGTCACTCTCAGAAGAAAATATTTTCTAGCCAAGAATGTTCTATTGGTTGAAAACATGAACCACAATCTGGTCAGTGTTGGACAAATGTGTGATCAACGACACACAATGCTATTCAACTCCACAAAATGTGAAATCAGGAAAGGCAGGTATGGTAAAATTTTGGCTACAGCAAGTCAAGCTCCAAACGCAATATATGTTCTGAATGAAGCAACTAAAGCATGTCTACTAGCTAAAGAAGATGAAATATGGTTATGGAAGAAACTAATGGGTCACATAAACTTTGACAATATTGTCAGGAAAAGAAAAAAGCAAGCAGTATGAGAAATGCCGAAAATCTCAAAACCTTCCAAAAAACTATGTGAGGCCTGTCGACACGGCAAGCAAACAAAATTTGAATTTAAAACAAAAGAACACTTTGCATCACTTCCATTGGAATTGATACATACTAATCTATGTGGTCCTATGAGAACAAAAGGCTTATATGGAGAATTATATTTCATGTTAATGATATATTATTATACCACGATGACGACCATAAGTTTCCTCAAGAAAAAATTTGAAGCATTTGAGTGCTTTAAGTGTTGATCAGTGGTTGTCATTGATGTCAACCCAAGAAGCACCAGGGGCTACCCCGATCTTGCAGGGGAATTTTGACCTACCAAATTAATATATTCCGAGTCAAGGACATTTTATATGGTTTCTACTTGTTGAGATGTTTCTGTTTATATATGGCATGCCACGTAATTCTTCAAGGTTTGAGAGATATCCATGTTTGAAGTTAATAACCCTAGTTGGTGGGCTAAAACCCCATGGGGTTGTGGAATGACAATAATAATTAGTTGTGGTCATTTAATAGTCAATACTTAATAATTTTTAAGCTCCTAAAATCTCTCCCACATTCACTTGCTGAAGACCCTCTCAACATAAGCATTTATATAAATTGTGATCCTCATATCCTCCTCATGTAGGGATTTTGCTACTCAGAACAGTTCATCGTGGAATTTTCACTGTAAATGTTTTTCTATGAAAGTTCGGAAGCTGCAATTTTTATGAGGTGAAGCCAAAATCTTGAGGAAGCTCGTGTACAAATTTTAGATCATGGCGCACAATATTTTTGGCGATATGATATGTGGAAGTTAGGGTTTTCGCAGGCTCCTGAACTTCATCTCAAAGAACTGACCTTGGGAAAATCGTCATAACTCTCTCTCTCTGAGTATCAGATTGGAATTCTGTAAAAATTTATGGATAGTGCACGGACTATAGTTTTCTGTATATCAATTTGAGAGTCAAATGAGGAAACAATGACACGTGGCACGCCATACAAGATTGCTCTATGGAACTAGTCCATAATTAGGCCATTGTGAGAGATTGGGCATAAATTTTCCTTGAAGAATACAAATTGGTTTAGATCTATGACATTGGAAAGAAGACTCAGCAAATTACTACCAGATTGAAAATCACATATTGGGAATCTGAAATAGTAGAGATACATCAGATTCAATATCAAGCTCCTAGAAAGCAAGAAAAAGCTAGATCATGTGTTGTCAAGGGCTGCAAAGGACTAGACTTTCTAGGGAAAAAAATAAAAGCAAGGTACAGGAGAGGTAAGATCCATGTAATTATATTCTGTATATGCATGTTCATCTCTTAATTTCATTAGGTTCTTTGTATTCTAATTTTTTTAACACTGACATATGCTCTGTAGGATGACGTAAGTTTTGCTATTTTCATGTCATGGGTATTTCCTTGAAGATTTTTTGCAGGTATTATATATTCATCAAGATAAGACTCAATGCATGATCTAATGTTCTGAAGAGTGAGAAAGGGTAGCATGACCAGAGCAGCAATCTAGGTGCATAACAGCATCAAGAATTTCACCACATGAAGTCTTCAAGTGGGAAGCACTGCATACAGTCATTGTAAATGTATCATTGTAATGAGTCATTGTAAAAGCATCATTGTTTACAAGTGTTTATCTACCAAGAATTGAAGAGGCAGTGTCAAGAGATCTAGAATCATCATTAGGTATTTGTGTCATAGTTGGGGTTATGGTCTAGCGTTTCCTATTCTTCTACATCATTCTATATCATTGTAAAGTGGACCATTTTCCTTGGTATAGGAGTCCATTCTTCTTTTATTCTTCTATAGGGTGGTAGGGTGGTGTTAGGCTGGTGCATGAAGTCACCAACATGTTGAAGCGTGTGAAAAATTCAGGGTGGTAGGGTGGTGCTAGGGTGAGTTGTAGCTCATTAGGTGTTGGGGCATCCATTCAGTTGACTACTGAAGAATCTTAGGCGTTGGAGCATCCATTGAGAGGGAGCTGGGGAAGAATTATTTTCTAGATTCTAGGAAGTTGGAGCTTTATTTTCAATTGGAGTTGAATATTAAAGAATTATTAGAAAAACATTCAGGTGTTTTTTGGTCTCGGAGGGGGTTTCCACCTTAAAAACGGTGTGCATTTGTGTTCCTTTTGTTTACTGCTATCATTGTGAAAATACAGATAATAATTGAAGATTAAATAATGCTTTGAAAGATTAATAATAAAACTAATTGAAAGAAATAGTGATTCACCCCCCCTCAGTATTTCCAACAATTGGTATCAGAGCTTGGTTCCTTCAATAACAATTTAACAACTTGAAGGAGGTCATGGAACATACCAAGAATGGTGTACCTATGTTAAATGAAAATAATTATGCACTATATAAAGGAAGAATGGAGGTCTATCTCTTGGCACAAGGCTACGAAGTATGGGACACTATTCAAAATGGATTTACACCAACCACGGATGAACAAGGTAAGAAGAATTTGGTAAATGATGCAAAAGAAAAGAATGTTATTATCAGTGGACTTATTGAATCTACTTATCATAAGGTGTTGGGTTGTAAAATCTCCAAAAATGTATGGGACAAGCTTGATAATATATATGTAGGTGACTCAAATGTCAAAGAAGCAAAGCTTCAAATATACAGAGCAAAATTTGAGCAACTCGGAATGAAAGAAGATGGAAACATTGTTGCATACTTCCAACACATTGATGAAATAACGAACACTCTGGAAGGATTTGGAGAGCCTCTTAATGAGAAGACTATTATATGAAAGATTCTTAGAACGTTACCAGGGAGATTCAACCCAAAGGTATCGGTCTTAGAACAGAGTGAAGATCTGGACAAACTCAGCAAAGAGGAATTACATGAATTTCTCATAGCATATGAAATGAGACTTGATGAAGAAGAGGGTACTTCGCATCTAGAAACTACGTTCGTTGCATCTAAGAAAACCAACAAGGAGAAACAACCTTCAAAGGAAAATACCTGCACCTGCAAGTGTGAAGAAAAGGAATATGATGAAGAAGGTCTTTCAGATGGAGAATATGCTTACTTTACGAGAAAACTAAAAATTGGTAAGGGAAAATTCAAAGGTAAACTTCCATTGATATGTTTCGGCTATGTTGAGGTTGGGCATTTCGCAGCAAATTGTCCGGACAGAAGTGATGGAAACTCAAAAGGAAAGAAAGGATTTAAGAAATTCAACAAGCAAGGCAAAAAGAAAGGATTCAAATGAAATTTTTCCCTAAAGAAGATATCTCATCATCCGATGAAGACAGTGATAATGAAGAAGTAGCCAATGAAAGAGTATTTTTTATGTCCAAGCACAATAAACAAGAGGTATCAAACACTGAATAATAAGGGTTTTCCATAGAAGAATTTTCTAAGGATGCAATCAGGCTTATAAAAGAGCTCAAGGCTGAGAAGATCTGCTCCAATACTCTTGAAGAATAAGTTTGAGGTCTCAAAACTAAATTTGAAGAACACAAACGTATTGAAGAGTCACTTCAAAAGAAGTTGGAATAAATAAACAAGAAAGGGAAGCATTAGAAGCCAAAGTAGTCCCACTGCGTGAGGAAGTGAAGAAGGGAAAAAATGTCCAAAACTATGCTAAAAACTCAAGGGAATTGGAATAACTCATCAACAATAAATGATCTTACAACAACAAAAATGGCATCGGTTACAAAGAAGAAGAAGCAGGACCTTCTACAACAAAATACAATGAACCTATGAGATCTGGCATGCATGTAGATTTCATTGGACAAGATTCGGAAGAACAGCCTTGGAAGACAATTCCTCGACGAATATTTCCATCCAGGTACCAACATATTTTTCATGTCTATTGTTATTCATGTGGAAAATTTGGTCATAAAGCTATAGAATGTCGTACATACCCTAGGAAACAATACAATTCCAGGAGATGTTTCAAACATGAACCTCGCAGGGCTCAATGAAACATTAATAGATTTGAACATTTAAGAAATAATATGGAATGTTAAAAATTTCAAAACTTTGGACACATAGGCAGAGACTGCAAACGTGAAAATCCTTCAGAAGAACCTTCGAAGCCACAGAACAAACGAACATGGAAGAAGAAGGGGACTGATAATTGTGCTCTCGCTCTCAAGGCTGAAAACAAGAAATATGTGTGGTATGTTGATAGTGGTTTCTCTATGCATATGATTGGAGATAGAAAGAAATTTGTATCTCTGAAAGAGAAGAAGGATGGAACTGTATCCTTTGGAAATGATGGATCTTCAAATGTTATAGGATCAACTACCATCACTCTTGGAAGAAAAGATGTTCTAGACAAGAATGTTCTATTGGTTGAAAACATGAATCACAATCTGCTCAGTGTTGGACAAATGTGTGATCAAGGACACACAATGCTATTCAACTCCACAAAATGTGAAATCAGGAAATGCAGGTATGGTAAAATTGTGGCTACAGAAAGTCGAGCTCCAAACGACATATATGTTCTGGATGAAGCAACTAAGTCATGTATACTAGTTAAAGAAGATGAAAGCTGGTTATGGCACAAATGAATGGGTCACATAAACTTTGACAATCAGTTAGCATAAGAAAAAAGGAATCAGTACAAGAAATTATGAAAATCTCAAAACCTTCCAACACACAGATAGTATTGGTCAAATCTGCCCAATCAAATCCATCATAGGAACACCTTCAGTGTAAAAAAATTGTATAATAAATATTAGCAATTGCCCCTAAAGGTGCAAAGATACACTAAGGAATAGAAGATTTGGGAAGATTATCTGGCCACTCACTCCAATGCAAGCATTATTATTCATTTCTACGAGTGGAGAAAAAATTATTTCTTGATAATAATATGTATATGACAAATATCTAAAGCCACTCAGAGACATTAGAAAGGGACATACAAATCTCTTAAGAGTACTCCACCTATTAGATTTTAATGATTGATGAGAAAAATTAGGCTTCTATTAGGATTGAAGAAGGCATTTTCGGTATTGAGAAAGACGTCATTTCAGTTCCTTTGGTACAGTATAGTGTCAGAGCAAGAGGAATGGGAATGACAACAAAAGAGGTGGAACTGGAGTAGAATGACGCTCTTCCATAGGTGGAAAGAGAGTCACTATTCCAGGAAAAGCAATCTAATTTCATTAATCATTTTCTCGTTAAGTTCATTTTTGTGCTAGGTTTGAACTTCTAGGTTCTAAGTTTTGTAAATATGGGAACCCTGATAATATAAAAGTCCTTTTAGAAGAAAAAAAAATAAAGTGAAATGGGTAGCCGAAGCTGGTCACTTGAATTAATTAATTTTTTTTTGGAATAGGAGTTATCTTCTAATGTAGAAAGTCTCGAATTCACAAACCAATTTTTGTGTCGTGCTTGTGAAATCCCAAGCACATTGTCTGTGATCTTAGGCTTGGGATTAAGAATAAAACTATCAATCCTTGAATGCTTCAAAACATTGTCTGTGATCTTAGGCTTGTGATTGAGAATAAAATTATCAATCCTTGAATGCTTCAAATTTTTCCATTTTGGGGTAAAAGAAACACCAATGGAATTGATTTTGGCCAGAGCTTTGATAGATTATAGGCACATCCTATCCATCATATTTATTAAAAGAACGTGGCACAAAATCCACATTATTCCTTTGTTAATCTACAAAAATTAATATTTCCTTAGACTCTAGCTAAAGCTCTATCACATCTTTGAGTTGTTCTTCACTTGCTAAATATTTTTCGTTCCCTCTTTTAGGATATGATAATATAGTATAATCATAATTAAAAAATAAAAATACCTATATATTACTAATATATATTAAAATTTTGCATAATAAATATTAAAATTTGTAACATAAATTGACTTTAAAACATTTAAATATAAAATATGTAAATTATTATTCTAATATTTTTATAGATTTATGTTCTAAAACCCAATAAAACTTAATTTTATAATAAATTAACTTAGAACCCAATGCAAAATCAAAATATCTCAATATTTAGAGATTAGAATCTTTCTTTTTTCATTTAGGATGGGATTTAGAAATCTTTAAATCTTCCTAATTCCATAATGGTGGTGATTGTAGTGCCACGTGTCAAAAATACGTATATATTACTAATATATATTAAAATTTTGTATAATAAATATTAAAATTTTTATTATAAATTGATTTTAAAACATTTAAATATAAAAAATGTAAATTATTATTCTAGAATAGATTTATTTTTCTCTTTCTTTTTAGTAAGTTTGGTAGGACCTTTCATTTTTTTTTCCTTTTTTTTTCTCCATCTTCATCAACATGTCTAGATACATCACCCAATCTTGGAAGGGAATTGAACTTGTGATGAGTGCCATAGATACATCACCCCCATCGGGGAAGGGAATTGAACCTGTGATGAGTACCATAACAGCCAGCCTCATCACTATTTAACCAAGACCCCAATATAGATTTGTTTTCCAAAACCTAATAAAACTTAATTTTATGATAACTTAACTTAAAAACCAATGAAAAATCAAAAGATCTCAAAATTTAGAGATTAGAATCTTTATTTTTTCATTTAGGATGGGATTTAGAAAACTTTAAAGGAAAATACACTTGCTGGAAAATTCCATGTCGATTGCAATGCCAAGTGTCAATTTTTGCTGGAGGTAGGAGATCTTATTAGTCAAATATGCCTAACCAAACCCATCATAGGAACACCTTCAGTGTGATTAAAATTTTGTATAATAAATATTAGTTTTTTTATTATAAATTCACTTTAAAACATTTAAATATACATTAAAAAATTTATTATTCTAATATTTTTATATATTATTTTTTAAACCCATTAAAACTTAATTTTATAATAAATTAACTTAGAAAACTATGAAAAAACAAAATATCAGATTAGAAACTTTCTTTTTTCATATAGGACTTGATTTAGAAAACTTTAAAGCATCCTTAGAATTCCATGATGGTTGCAATGCCACTTGTCAAAATTACTTATATATTAATAGTATATATTAAAATTTTGTATAATAACTATTAAAATTTTTGTTATAAATTGATTTTAAACATTTAAATATTAAAAAAAAAAAATTGTTATTTTAATGTTTTATACATTTATTTTTCCAAACCCAATAAAACTTAGTTTTATGATAAATTAACTTAAAAAAAAAATGAAAAATCAAAATATCTCAAAATTTAGAGATTAGAATCTTTCTTTTTTTATCTATGATGGAATTTAGAAAAATTTAAACAACAACACACTTCCTAGCTAATTCCAAGATGGTTGTAATGCCATGTGTCAATTTTTATTTGGAGGGAGGAGGACGAAAGTACATAGATCTTATTGGTCAAATATGCCCAACCAAACCCATCATAGGAACACCTTCGATGTAACTAAAATGCAGTTTTCAATCTTCAATGGGGTGGTTGGTTAAGGAAAAAGTAGGTTTGAGGTTCCCACCACCCCATGACACAATATGTCATTAATAGGGGTGGTGTGGCCTTCCCTCCTCGCATGAGGAGTGTGAAGTAAATTGTATCATTTCATAGGTTTTTGTGTTCTTGAGATTCATTATATTTGGTTTGTAGTGAAGGGAGGGAGCAATGTAGCCTATCTATGTAATCACTCTAGTGCAAGTGGGATTTTTCATTCCTCTATAGAGATGGGAAAGGGGTTATGGTTTTATTTATCAACCAAGACTTCAGAGTTGGAGATGGGGAGAGGTTATTAGGAATTGACATGTCAATGATAGCACATTGGTGGGGGATTTCAATCATTGTAGTTCCTTGATTTTATGTGTTGGTTTAGGCGATGTGTGCTAGGTTGGTGTTGGAATTGTTAATAAATGGTAGGCTCAAGCTTTGCAATGACTACTTGAGCTGCCACTGTGGAAAGTTGGTGGAGTCATTTTGGGTGCAAATCGGGGTTGAAAACACTAAGTTTCTTTATCTTGGCATGATTTGTGGATTCTAGTGGCTAATTTTCCTTATCTTCCCCAATATTACTATTTTCATTGCTATTGTGTGTCTTGGGTATAGAGTAGCATTCTTATAAGAGTTTGTGCAGGGGTCTATTTCTTGGTTGATTTTACTTATACTAGAAGGCTCTATTATCCGGGGAGAGGGATTTTATCTTTGGTTCTTCTATCGCTCCATTGAGGGGATTGTGGAAATTTTCTACTGGTGAAAGGTATGGAAGGTGTGATTTGGCCCAATTTTTTAGTTATTGTCTGATGTTTGGTCATTTTGGGGGTACTTCTAGCAGGTCAAACAATTTTGGTATGTTTTTATAGTGAGGAGGGTAGGTCTTCCTAAGCCTTTGATCTTTGATTTTAGCCTTGAGGTGTGGTCTGTAGAGTGGGAATTCTAGGACTATTGGGGTTTGCTTCTTTGTCCAATTTTTGGTTTGTACCTGTGGCGGTGCTTGTGCCTTACCAGAATGTGCATGAGCATCGTGGGACCGATGGACGTACCTAGCCTACCCAGGCACATTTCCAGTCTCAGGAACAGGAGGCATATGCTAATTATCAATCAACAACTTATTACAACACTCGTACAAAGATTAAGAGACATGAAACCTATGTTGCACAAGATCAACAAGCTTATTCTAATTCAAAACTCTTAGGGGGGCTGTCCCACGAGCTCTCTAACCCTATTCATACTAGTGGAAGAAGGAGCTAATATAAGCATTTGATTAATTTTCATTTCCAGTTAAAGACTCTATTAGTTCATGTCTTGAAGGAAAAGCATGAAGATAAGAATGGAATTATCTCCTTTCTCAATGATATTAAATGAAATAACTAGAAGCAACAGAATTTTCTGGATAGATTAGAAGCCTGTATAGCTCACATTGAAAAACATATCCAATGTGAATTTCAACCTTCAATGCCACTTGGGTCAAGTGTTAAGAATCCTACTCCACTGTCATCATCAAACATCTGATTTGGATGATATTTTTTTTGTTATGTTCCTATAATTTTTGTTATGTCATTTAGTCTTTTTTGTTGTAGTTTCCCCTCACTCAGTATGTAACACCGTCCTCCCACATTTACCCAAGTTAACCGGTCTACTGGGGTAACCATGTGACAAGAGGCTATTATGATCTCATTCAACCTCCTATGTCACCTTAAGGAAGTGGAACTAACAAAAAATAACCAAACTAATCATCCACACAACCAACAGGAACCTCTTGGAGCTACCCCAACTTTCCAGGTGACCAACCCCTAAGGAAACTCAACAAATCAAGGAACAAGATCCCCAGTCAATCCTTACCAAGCCCTCCAAGTGACTGTGGGTCCCAATCTATCCCATAAGGCTACACGAATGCAACTGCAACCCTTTTCTTCCAGTGCTATGCTAGCGACTGCAGGATTTAAGGTTGAATTCTAGGGCTAGGACCCAATCATTTCCCAGAACTTTATAAAACTTATAGAAATAAAATGAAACATAGACATAATGATGCCAATGGAAACTATTGAATAAATACTTGACTGTAGCCCTATTATCCATGACAATAATTTCGTCAAATATGTCACATATATGCATTGTATAGGTTTAAACAACATATTTTAGCATAGGGGTCTCATACTTATTTGAGAATCGCAAAGAAGCATTGATGCCTTACATCATTAGCTGTATTATCATCTATTAGGCCATATATTCATTTCTTATTAATTTATAAATATAAACATGATGATAACCATACATTTTCACTGTCATAAAACACATTCATAACCAGCATATAAACAAAAAATACACTGAGGATACAACATCCATAAATGCTAAATATAATCCATTACATTTACGCATAAAATAAAAAGGAAAGGAACTCTTATTACTGAATGAAAAATCCAACCCGGTATGGAACTACCATGTTCCACCTACCCATAAATTGGCTGAGCCAAGCTTCATTTTAGCTAATCACCCCCGTGTCATATTCCAAGTAGGAATGTGGGACTTAAACCAAAATAACCAACTAGGGCTTCCCGAGGCTGAACCAAATTACGCTCATCAATAGAAACACACTTTACTGCAATCCTCATTGGATCACTTGGCCATAAACAAGCATGGATGCCACTGGATTTATCCACCTAAACTGTGAGGAATTTTCTTATCTACTAGTCTCTAGGCTTTACTACAATCCACAATCCGATCAAGGGATCACTTGGCCATAACCAAGACACCACCCTCCAAACTATACTGTATATCCAGATATTTCCTGGCAAGGATTCCTAGGCCTGATCAAGGGAAACCACCTCTAGGCATACCATATATCCCTCCATTCATTGGTCGAGGATTCCTAGGCTCACCAAGGAACACAATACCTGGATTTACCGCAACCCGCAGTCTATTTTAGGGGTCACTAGGTAAGTGGTTTACCGCAATCCACAATATGGTTTAAGGATCACTAGGCCATGTGTTATTTCATTCAAAGATCCACCTCATTCAGATTCAAATCCATCCGACAATCCAACTCAACCAAAACATGAGAATCCCATCACACCATGGCTATTCGGAAATGGAAAGGAGAGTCTAAAGAACACTGTCACACTAGGAAAAACCCATGCCAATGACATCAAGAGAAAAAATAGCACACATGCAGAACCATGCATACCAAATCTAGCAGGGAAATCACATATGAAAATCGATACCTGCAAGTAAACCAGTAGTAACTACTTGATCCCGCTCTTCCTTGCTCGATATTTTCTTCCTCTTTTGCTTATTTTCCTTTCTTGATCCAATGATGAAGTGCTCCAAGAAAAATCTAAGTGCCAAAGAGTGAAAGAGAGATGGATAGAATAGAGAGAGAGCTCCAAAACTGAACTGAAAAAAGGTTACACTAACAAAAGGTACCAACTGATCCTCAGAAGCCTTTTTATCTAAGAAACCATATTCGTTGGGCAAGGCCCACGAATCCTAGACCCGTCATATCGGATATGATACATACATATTCATACCCAAATCACAGGATTCGATCGTATCCATACACGATACGTCAAATCCCAATCATATCCTGTACGAATACGATCGAATCCCTTACAGTCGGATTCGACCAGCGAAAAAGTGTGATGTTGAGTTATAAAATTTCAATTTCTCTCATTATTTCTCACATCTATTTGTCTCTCAAGTGAGCAAGGAGCAAGGGTTAGCAAGGAGAAAGGATTTTTTTCAAAGAGATTCGAGCATTCGGTAAGTGAATTGTTCTTCTATGTTTTTGCATTTAGTTTTCTGTTAGTGTTTGCACGTGCATATGTTTTATATATTTGGTCATATTTGTTTATTTTTTACAGTATTCATGGCTCAATCAGGGGAAACAAGACAGGGGTAAATAAAGTGGAAGAATTTCCCCATTGGAGATGCCCCTCCTGTCCCTGTTTCATCAGGGTCTGCAAGTATTCCATCTATTGGAAGTGGGGCTGCGACTTCAGCTTCAAATGTGCAGGGAAAAAAAACTCATGACCCCAAATACCCATTGTGGAAATATGTGACAAGAGAGGCAGGGCCAGGCAAGAAGGCAAAGGGAAGAGGCAATTGTTCATGGAAATTGTTCAGTGGTGAGCATGATGATTAGGATGAGGACAGTGATACTGATTATGATGATGAGGATTGATGACTCATTGAATCTGACTCATTGAGGCTTCAGGCTTGCAGTCTTGTAGACTTGTAGACTGTAGTTGTTTTTTATTTTATATTTCTATTTTCCATTGGTAGTGTACTTATGTAACACATTTTTATTTTGATGACTTAATGAGAAAACAACAATATCTTACTATCTTGTCTTTCTGAGTAAATTTGTAAATTGTAATATGTATGATTGAAAAATTGACAACTGTATGATGTATCAATGTATCAATGTATGATGTATCATGTATGAGTATCTAAGATCTTAAATATATGTTTGAATCAATGAATTTGTATAAATTTGTGTAAAAAATATCTAATTTTTAATATCTATATATATATATATAACGTATCTTGGACGTGTCCTATTTCGGGGGTCACCGTATCCCGAATCCGATTCTTGAATCCCCATATCCATCGAATATCGAATCCCTATGTCAAGTGACTTAGTTTTTTATCAATTAGGCCTCTATTTTCTTCATTTTCCATTATTTTCCTTCATTTTCCTCCTCACATGCAACCTGTGACCTTTCACCTTCATTTTCTCCTATTTGGCATTATTTTCATAAATAAATGTCAATAAACGTCACTTTGTCTTTCCAAAGCATTAGCCATTTCCTTTTACAATTTCCTTACCTATAATAAACCAAATGAATGGCCACACTAGGATGTTTTTTCCCAACATTCAGCTTGGAATAAGTGTCCCATAACTTTGTTTATTATTTTTCCTTTATTAACTTTTATTACATGGAATTTTCGCCAGGGTTGTTACAGATTCCTCCCCCTTAGGGGAACACCATCCTCGGTGTTCAATGACACCTATAACCAACAAGACTGTTGAAATAAAATCATACTACCCATGGATATTTATAACTTAAATTGTTGCAGTATTTACAAATATCAACCTGCTCAGAAGCAAACCAACATGAAAAACATAACAACATGCAACCATAATTACATGACACCATACCGCTTATTTGAGATTTATAACAAAGCTCATGGAAGTATATACATCCATATACAAATGTATATATATCAAAAAACACATCAAAACATATACCAAAACATATATCAAGGATATTCTCTCAAATAACGAACAAAGAAGGATACATAGCCTGCACCTGATTCGTCATCTCCCATTTAGCTTCATTGGGCCCAAAGTGCTTCCACTACACTTTAACCTACTTGATTTCTCGGTTCTAGATCATGAGGACCTTTCTCTGCAATATACACTGAGGTTATGGTTGTAATTATCCATCTAGCTCCACTTGCAATACATACCATTCAATCAGATGATCAACATATTTAACATACTTCTTAAGCAATGACACATGTAATGGTAGAAGTGTCCTCAGGCACATAATTTTATTAATAGGAAAAGAAATTACATGAGAATTTTGCAAGAGTTTACACCCATAGACTCCAACACTCTTGAAATTAGGAAAAATGCCTATTTATAAGCTACATATCCTAACTTATTTTAGTTATGGACCACTTGATAAAACAACAAATGTCCATTTACAATAAATATCCTCCTAACAAAACTAGTAACTTTTTTCATATATTAAAGTCTAAGATACGACACTTTTCTAGAGTCATATCTTTTTTAACAATATTATATTTTAAAGTGTCTCCAATATTAATTTAAATATTCTAATATAATAAATATTTTATCCTAGCTTTAAACTATAATATTTGGATCATCTAACATTCCCCCTTATGATCCAAAGATACATTACAACCTATACCAAGTTCATCCCTAAACTTAGTAAATCCTGCCAAGAGGTTTGGTGAAGATATCGAAGATCTGATCTTCTGAAGGACAATAAACCGGCTTGATGACATCCTTTGCAATGAGTGATCTGATATGATGATACTTAGTGTCCACATCCTTTGTCTTTGAATGAAAAACTGGGTTCTTGGAAAGCTTTATTGTTGACTGGTTGTCGATGAATAACGATGTAGCTTTTGCTGGAGGAATTCCAAAGTCCTGTAAAACTCTACGCAACCAAACAATCTCACATGCTGCTTCCCATGTTGATATGTACTCTACTTCTGCTGAAGAAGTGGCCACTTTAGCTTGCTTCTTGCAACTCCAAGACACTGCAGCTGACCCCATGTTCATTAAATAACCTGAGGTTGATAACCTATCATCAATACTGCCAGCAAAGTTGGCATCTAAAAATCCACCAAGTACAAAGTTTTTAGTCTTTTTGTAAAGAATACCAAAATCTTTTATTCGTTGGATATAGCAAAGAACTCTTTTGAATGCATTCCAGTGGTTGTCTCGTGGTTCCTGCATAAAGCAGGAAAGAAGATAGATGGAATAAGAAAGATATGGTCGAGTAGTTGTCAGATAAATCATATTGCCAATCAACTGTCGATAAGTAGTTCTATCCACCATTCACCCCTTCAAATTTTGAAAGTTTCAATTTTTATTCCATGGGGGTAAGAATAGGCTTGCAATCCTACATTCCAACTTGTTGAAGAACTTATGATGCATACTTACGCTAAGAAATGAAGATATCTTGAGACAACTTCCTCATCTATTTATTTGCATTATTACATTCTTTGAAAAATGAAGAATATGTGAGGACAACCTTTTCCGCCAGTTCTATGTCTCTGGTTTTTATGTGTTTTATGAGTTGATTGATTTCTAACATGTGGTATCAGAGCTTTAATAGTTCTTCGGGCCTAAGTGAAAATATGGATATTTCTTTATTCCTAATGGTGCGATGGAGATGGCTCTAATGCACCCAAGTCAAAGAAAAAGTCCCAAATTTTCAATTTGAATGAGAGCCATATGATCTGCCAAGTGAAGGTAGATTGTTGGATTGAAGGTTGTTACACCATTTTTTGGTCATCTAATCCATTGTCATTAGATGGACCCAAGTACACCAAGTAAGACCAATTTTACCCCAAGTAAAATCGCATTCACTATGAAAAATAACTTAGTAAACCACCTTTATTAAGTTGTTTATGGTCTAAACAGGAAACCCCATGGGGAAATATTAAATAAATCCATATTTATTTGATTTTTCCTCAAGGAATAATTAGTTAAACAAAAATTTAATTAATATTCCTGGTTATATTTAACCCAAAATAGGGAAATTAATTAGATAAATCATTATTTATCTTATTATTTTCTAAGAATAACTATTTAAACATTACTTAAATAATATTCTTTGTTAAATATGACTACATCTCCCTTAAATAATTAAATAAATCATTATTTATTTTATTATTACTCAACCATATCCTTGAAATGATAAATAAATAATTTATTTATTTATTATTACTTAATCAGATGCTTAAAATGATAAATAAATCACTTATTTATTTATTATTTACAAATAAGGGGATTTGACTTAATTCAAATTCCTTTTTCCTCCAACATATATAAAAAAATATTCCATAAAAGTTGGATCTTGATTTGGTTAATAATATTTTAATTATGCACCAATATCTAGACTAACTCAATATTTTGTTATAAATAGAAGGATTTTCCTATTCATTTGTCACCTTTTGTTGCCTAAAGATCACTCTGGATCTAAACTCTTGGTCTGGCTATTGATCCACCATCATAGCCATATTTTTCCATTTTGTCTGGTTTTTCTACACCATCAAGAGAAAGGAATTCTAAATCTGAAGTGCTGAGGACTTACAAGAACCCATCCCATTGAGGAGAACAGGGAACACCCTCTTGTGTTTTCCTCCCAGGTGCCATTAATAAAAATTTCATTGGATATATTCTTATCTTGTCTATTGGATCTATGGAGTAAATCTTGTTTGTTCTACTGTTTAATGTCTTCTAATGCATAGATCTAGATTTTTGCAGCATTTGTCTTGATCAAATAACTGTAGATATAAAGATATTAGCAGTCATTTCTACTGTTAGGTTTGTTTTTTATGCATAGCTAAAGTGGTCTTTTTTCATACACTTCGAATCAAGATTCATACTAACAACTGGTGACTCCACACGGGTTTATGATTACGATCGCTGTCATTTTTCTGATCCTTGCATATCTAGCTGCTTCAAACCCTAGGATTTCTCTTCAGCCCCTTGTTTTTTCTTTTCTTGATGTTGTTTTAAACCCATAAAACCCTAAAAAGATAAAAATTATGACTTCCGTGTGTTTTCGGACCTATTGCGTAGGTGACAGACATCATCTGTAGCTGAGATGACAAATTTCTCTGAAATCTACCACTGAGAGTACCAGAAGTGCAGGTTGCACTTTTCAGCCAAAAACCTACGACCTGGACCTCTAGGGCGTAGTTTACTACCCAAAAAGTGTGACCTCTGCTGAAAACAGGTCAGAAACTGTGACCTGGAATTTTTGCAGGGAATTTTCTGAAAGTTTTTTGGGTTTGTCTGAGCCTCTGTTGAGGGTTGTCTAACCTCCATCTCTGCCCGTTTTATACATGTACTTGTTATGTTTCGCTCAAATAAGTGGGAACATAGCCCCCTAGAGCTTCAATACCCTCCACCTTTTTGTGGAAGAGTTTTTGCTATTGCAAGTTGTCTAAAATTTTAGAGTCTTCAGCCATTTTTTTCCAGATCTGATACCTCAACTTCAAATTTTCTTCAGATCAGCTTGTTATCCATCCAAATATCGTCATTTAGCTTTGTTTGGGTTTTCCCTTAGTGTGCACTCCACTTCCCTCCTGGAGATAGCCTTTCGCCAGCTCTTTTTACAGCAATTCTTCCTCTAATTTGTTGTTGTTTCTGCACCACTTTCTAGTAGATTTTGTCCTTTAGATCCCTGTCCCTTCTGACCTTAGATCTATTGGCTCTTTTAGTGTGTTTTGATTAGTTTTTTCACTCACCTATTGACTAGTTGTTGAGAGGCCCAACTCCTTGGGTTTAGATTATTGCATTATTAGCTGTTTATTTTCTGTTTTTCAACCTTATATACTATCATTTGCAGGTTATTTACAGCTATACAACACACTTTTCTTTTTCTCTACAAATGTCTAGGTTTAAAAATTAAAATTTACACACTTCACACACACACCCTAAGCGAAAAATGGCTTGGTTAACACCACCAAGCAAAGACTCTAAAACATTGAAATCAATTGATCCTGCACCTCTCTTCCCTTGTTTCAACATTTTAATCGGTTGATCTTGAACCTCCCTACCCTTGTTGGTCTCTTTTTCCTTTGTGCCGTGTGTGTGTCTTCATTACTCAACCTCCCATGGGCTCTGATTTTCCTCAGGGGGGGGCAACACCTCCTGCATATCTTCCCCTCCTGCTAGCACGTATTCAGGATACAACATGCCTCCTCTCTTTTCCAAACCTCCTGTTTACCACACTGTTACCCAACCTTTCCCATTTGGTACCCCCGATTACCAGATTCTCATGATGAAATCCGATCAACCTTCAACCGTAGACATCAATCTCTGGACTCAGTCCTGTCAGTACAACAAGCCTCCCGCTATGTCTGTCTCCAAGCTGCCTTCTTCGGTCTCTACAGAGCCTATTTAGACACCTAAGGGTCCCTTACAGATATCTCAGCCTAGGACGGAGGTTCATACCAAGATGCCTAAGGGACCACAGCATCGAAATACTGCTTCTAGCAAATTCGCCCATTCATATAGCATAGTCAATGATTAGGCACAATCCCCTGCTGCCATTTCAACACTGGAACTCCTCCAATTGTGCCCTTCACAACGAAAATATTTTCTATCTTCCGTGAGCACTGTAGATCCTTCCGACAATTAATTTATTTTCTTTGATTTTGACCGGTCAAAACATCCTCCTCTCCATGCTTTCATCGCTTCCCAAATCCCAGTCAAGATCTAGAACGCCAACGTTTCTCGGTGCATTATTGATGAGGGGGCATCCACCTGTGTGATGTCCGCTTCAGTTTGGAAACAACTCGAATCTCCTGAGTTGGCTCCATCCATGATCACTCTCTGAGCGTGGGATGGCCATGCCTCCAAGCCCATTGGCTTATTCCGCAATTGTCCTATCACTCTTGCGGGCAAGACGGTTTGCGTTGATGTAGAAGTCATAGATGCCCCATTAGATTACAACATTCTATTGGGTCGTAGCTACACTTATGCGATGTCTCTTGTCCCTTCTACAGTAAGCTGCAAGATGTCCTTCCCCCATAACAGAAAGATAGTCACCATTGACCAGTTGACGTATTACGAACCGAAGTCTCAGACCTCCCCTCAGTCCACTATTTCTTCGATGGCCAATAAGAAAATCGTTGACCCTTTGACTAGTGTCTCACCCAACGTCTACAAGGGCTCCTCCTTGCTTGGTACATTCCCTGGTCTTCCTCCTCCCATCTCTGATCCCAGCTCATCAAATGTTGCATGATGCAATCATCTCGGGCTTCTCTCAAGAGGCCCGCCTCGGCTAGTCAGCAGCCCCCTCGCCCTCCGCAGCCATCTCCTAGCCCTTCGATGCAACCTTTTGGACCTCCTCCTCGTGGCCCTTCAGCTGGTACTCATGAGCATCTTTATCCTCCTGGGTCAGTTCCTCCAGGCCTTAACCATTTAGGAGCCTTCCCACCTAGCCATTACCCCTTCGATGAGATACCGTTCCTAGTCCCTCCACCAGGCATCTATACGAAACCTGTCATGGCCACCCTCTCTCTTCTTAACTTGACCATTGGGCTTCCGGTTTGGTACCTATATCCTCCAACCGCCACCTTGCCAGGTCAACCTAAACCTTATGTTGCTTTGACCCCGGTTCAACTGGTCCCCCCTGACTTCCCCCATTGTCACAGTGCCTTAGCCACCTCAACAGGAACCGCCTCTTGTTGTGACCGCTTTGGGTAAGAAGGGTAGAGCTCGCAAAAGGGCCTCAAAGGAAAAAGCTGCCCCAATTGAAACTGCACCTCCTCCTTCTCCAAAGCCATGTGCTTTGTGTGATGTCGTCGGTCATGCCACCCATACTTGTCCCGAGTTTCCCTGCATCAAGTCCATGGTTAATGTCACGTTCCCTAAGTCTACGGTCCCTGAAACCTCTACTTTGTCATCGACCACAACCAAGAACACAAAGACTATTCACACCAAACACCCTTGTGCTTTGTGTGGTCTCCATGGCCATTACTCTGATCATTGGCCCCGCCTTACGCACTACCGTGCCTATTTAGAGGTAGTTCGAAAGTACGAGATTGAATAGAACCAATCCGCTTCTCCCATACTTGCACTATATGCTGCAGGCCGGACTGAGGATTTACCCGCTCCTATTGACATTCCCTCCCTGATGTCGAAATTACGGAGCATGCGGCCACCATCCTCTACCTTTCATCATCCTTGAGACCCTCGGTAGAAGCTCCCTCTTAATCTTCTCATGTTGTTTAGTTTGACCTCCTTTCAGCGATCACCCCGGGCTCAACATCAGTGGATCCTTTATCTACTTGTTCTTATGTCATCCCCCATGACGATGTGCATGTGAGCCTTTCTTCTCACGATGATGAGTCAGGTAGCCTCGCCGTGTCATGTGGTCTCCCTTCCTTGTGTCCTTCCACCTCCTGTTGTGACGACAACATCATGGAAGCCATGTCCACCCCTAACTTCATCTTTCCCGCCCATAAACAGGATGCCATCATCCATACCCTTGGTGAATTATGCAGCCTGAGCTCAAGCTACGCCTCCAGTAGCTCCCACACTCCCCCTCACCGGCGGCATGTGGGAAGTATACATCCTACCCATATCACTCCCTTCTACAAAGTGCATTCGATTTCTACTGTGTGCTTAGGTTGCCAGAATTTTTCTTTATCCTCCCATTCATTGTCTTGTGGCACCTTTTAGAGGGACCCCCATCAACACCTTATATCAGTTTTGCCGATGGTGCAAGTCGCTACTCCCGGAATTTAGCCTCGGCAGGTTGGGCCATTTTTACCCCTTTGCATGCGCTTGTTCTTTTGAATGGTGTATGCATTGGTACTGCTACCAATAATGAAGCCGAATATGATGTAGTACAGGGTTTATTAGCATATTCCCTTTCACATCGCATCCTCCACCTTCATGTTCGTTCAGATTCCCTACTTCTTGTCATGCAATTGAATGGTTTATATCGTGTACACAATCCTATCCTTTTCAGAAGATATTTATGAGTGAAGCTTTTGATGCATGAATTTGAAATCATCACTTTTAGTCATGTACCTAGAGCACAAAATCACTATGTAGATAGCATTGCAAACCACATTCTGGATTGGAATTTAACACACACATTTAACAAAAGACAATAACATAAAAATATCAAAACGATGCATATCCATAGTATGTGTCGTATAAAATGTTTTAGAGTTCATTGACTCTGATACATATGACATGCCCATAGCATGTTACAAAATCTCAAAACTAGGGGGCACCACCTTCCCCTACACACTAATCACTATCTGGAGGTTCCTCAACCAGTGGCTCTGCCCCCGCAGCTTGTAGATCACGCATGCCATGTCTGGCCATCGCCATGCACCGCATGACCCCTCACCATTCCGAGGGTAAACCAATACATGGCTCTATGTACTGGTCATCTAAGTCTTGCCAACCGCATTCTAAAACACTGTCCAGAAGCCTCTCACATCTATGACAGATATCCTCCAGAAGGGTCATTGCATCCTCATTGTGCTATGCCCTTAATCCACTAGATCTTGCGGCCCTCGATACTGCAGGTCATCCCATGTACCCGGTCGATTTTACCGGTGATGTATCTACATACCAAAAGTAAAAGAATCAGTACCACATATAATATTCTAGAAACTTTACATGCACATAAAATATTAGAAATTTGTCACTTACCATCGGGTCCCCATATATGACCAAGCGACATTCGCAGATCCGGGTCCCCATAATAACTCATCCCAATATAGGTATATTCGTCTATATACAGTGGCATCTGATCCCAATGAACAAAGAAATCAGGATGGAATGCCCGTCCAACTGCTCCAAATCCTACTCTGCACAGTATTCGCCTCCACTGGTGCATCCTAGGCTCTCTCGGGCCCCCATCTGGGAACTGTATGCGAGGTCGAAGTGTCGCGATCTTCTCAAAGAAGAAAGAGCACAAAACTGTACCATATGCACAGTCATGGCTCACTTGCCGCTTACATAGCGACAACTGTCGTTTCAATGATGACAACATCATCTGGGCCCACCCATAGTAGGTCCCACTCAAAACACTCTCCACAAGCATCATTTGCCCCCCTCTGATGTGATGGAGTGCCTAGTTTCCCAGGATTCTCAAAACCGCTGCAGCCACAGCATGGGTCTCTAACCTCTCCAAATCCCTAATGGGTCTCCGAGTCCCCCTTGACTTGGAGACGTGGCTGACAATGGTGCTCTACAAACTCTATGATATTCCACCCCCGCGGTAATACTGGTTGAGTATTCCCTACCATCCCAAGTGGTGGGAGACCAGTTAGGAAATATATATCTTGGACTGTCAACTCGATCCGGTGCCCCTGCACTATAAAGACCTCATGGTTTGGGTCCCAATAGCTGACAATATGAACCAATAAGGGCTTCCCAGCTCTCATCAAAGGGTTCTCCACAAGCTTCAAAACCCCAAACCTAGCCAAAGCACTACGGACAGCTTGATCCTCCCAGATCTCCGACCGTAATGCGCCCAGGTCTCTCTCTCTCTAGTTAATCTGTAATTATGCCATATCTACACAAAAGCATCATATTTGTCATTATATAAATAGGAAAGACCACTTCCATAACAAAATCCTATTGCTTAGCCAAAAAATAGTACATAAACACTGCTCCTTGCCAAGTCGCACTTTTTAGGCCTAAACCTGGGACAGGTCGCACTTTTCTGCCCAAAAGCTGCTACCCAGGTCGCACTTTTTGCCCCAAAAAGTGCGACCCAGCCATGAGGAGGAGTGGGGGGTTGTTCCTGAGCCCTATGGACCTAATCTGAACTTTTAATCCGCTGAAAAGAAAGAGTAGGGTTAGACCTCTTACCTGCAACTCACGGATCTCAATTCCAACATTCGGTTTGTCCGCTATGATCGCCACAAGATTTAGGGCCTTCTCTTCTCTCTACATTCACCACAGCTCCACATGCAAATGAATGAATTTGGAGGGAAAATGCCTTATTAAAAAAGAAACCCCTATTTTTTCTTTCGCCTACTGTGATCCAACCGTAGCTCCGCTTATCAAATCGTCGGCACCATTGGAAAGCTCTCACCGAGCCCTCAAATGGGTATCTGTTAGTTTTTAGCGATTCGATACTTCACTGGGACACATTTTTCCATGAAGCGCCACTTCACCCTTCCTTAAAATAAAATTTCTTCACTTACAACACTCGTACTGGGGGCACCATGTTGCCTCCATACTTGTCCACGTTCATGTCGACTTTCGTCGTGAGTTACCATCTTGTACTCATGCTTTTATGGTCCCCATTGGACCCTTTTCCTATGTGGCAGCACCATCGAGTCACCCTTGTTTAGAGCATTCGAGTTGAGTCATCATTTCATTCATGGAGTCTATCTCGAGTCCCTTCGCACCCTGCTATAGTCCTCCATCCTTCATTGCTTGGTCCCTCTCTCGTGTCGCTCATTATGGCCTTCAGTCCCACTATCCCTTACCTCTCATGATATTGTGTCAGTCGCTGCCAGGTCATCCATGCCATTTATGCTCTAACAAGGGAAGTCATCCATTCGCTACTTAGTTCCCCCCATTTCATCATCATAATTGGTGTCACTCTGTCAGTCACTCTACTATTTTCTCTCGTGCCTTAGTTGAGGATCCCTTATTGCCTCACCTATGGCATACCTCCTTCTATCGACATCAGATCATTCATTCCACAAGACAGGTCTAGAGGGCGGTGTACCTTGGTTCCAGCTTCCACTCTTGTTCGGTGCCTCGGATCAGGCAAAGGGACTCCTCATGGCCCTTGGACTTGATTTTTTCTCAGCTCCAGCTCCTTTTCAACATGATCAAGATCCGTATACTTGATGGTTCAGTGATGCAGCGGCTGACATCGATGATTCCCGGGTGTGTGTGAGATGTCTCAGCCCTCATGAGGGGGTGGCCCTACAGGTAGCCCCCCACACACTCGGATGACCTCTTCATTACAGGCTTCGATGTAGCTCCATACATTTGATGATGTCGGCCTCAACTGCTTGCAGCGCATTTTTGTTTGCATGTATCAGTCAAATTTTCAGAGCCCTTTCCTGTTTTCAGGGGCATCTGGGTTGCATTTATATCTGATGTACTTAGATATCATTGTAAAAGTCTTGGCTATTATCCCAGGCACAATATGTATGTGGGATTCCTTATCGTGTTTTTTATTCGGCTCATGTTTATGCCAGCATTATGTCGTTTCATGGTTTTTTAGATGCCTTATTTTTTATACTATTGCCTTGACGGGAATAGGTATGCCTCCCCTGCTGCCTATAGCAGGTACTCACTTATCAAAAAGACTTGTTTCACTTGCAAGTCACCTCCTCAGGGTCTAGTTCTTTCAGCACTTTGGCCTTCCTTACAATCCTCTCTCTTTGACTTCCCCGTTGTTGTCTAGTGATTGAGTTCTTACAACGTACTTCGGTCATACGATTAGCTCTTAACGCTCACACGCTGGGGGGGAATCTGTTACACCATTTTTTTGTCATCTAATCCATTGTTATTAGATGGACCCAAGTACACCAAGTAATACCAATTTTACCCCAAGTAAAATCGCATTCAATATGAAAAATAACTTAGTAAACCACTTTTATTAAGTTGTTTATAGTCTAAACAGGAAACCCCATGGGGAAATATTAAATAAATCCATATTTATTTGATTTTTCCTCAAGGAATAATTAGTTAAACAACAATTTGATTAATATTCCTGGTTATATTTAACCCAAAACAAGGAAATTAATTAGATAAATTATTATTTATCTTATTATTTTCTAAGAATAACTATTTCAACATTACTTAAATAATATTCTTTGTTAAATATGACTGCATCTCCCTTAAATAATTAAATAAATCATTATTTATTTGATTATTACTCAACCATATCCTTGAAATGATAAATAAATCATTTATTTATTTATTATTTACAAATAAGGGGATTTGACTCAAGTAAAATTCCTTTTCCCTCCAAAAAATACAATAAAATATTCCATAAAAGTTGGATCTTGGCTTGGTTAATAATATTTTAACTATGCACCAATATCTAGACTAACTCAATATTTTTTTATAAATAGAAGGGTTTTCCCATTCATTTGTCACCTTTTGTTGCCTAAAGATCACTCTGGATCTCAAATCTTGGTCTGGCTATTGATCCACCATCATAGCCATATTTTTCCATTTTTGTCTGGGTTTTATACACCATCAAGAGAGAGGAATTATAAATCTGAAGCACTGAGGACCTACAAGAACCCATCCCATTGAGGAGAATAGGGAACACCCTCTTGTGTTTTACTCCTAGGTGCCATTAATAAAAATTTCATTGGATATATTCTTGTCTTGTCTATTGGATTTATGGAGTAAATCTTGTTTGTTCTACTGTTTAATGCCTTCTAATGCATAGATCTAGATTTTTGCAACATTTGTCTTGATCATCTAACTATAGATCTGAAGATATTAGCAGTCATTTCTGCTATTAGGGTTGTTTTTTATGCGCAGCTAAAGTGGTATTTTTTCATACACTTCGAATCAAGATTCATACTATCAAAGGCAGTGCCCAGCTACTTAAAGTAAAGTGTAGGAGTTGTGCATTGTTGAGGATGAACTATTTGTATGTCAGGAAAAGGCACACGTTTGAAGGAAAATGTGATAGAGAAAGAATGTGGTTTCATGAATTTAAGGTATGAAAATATTTTTTTTTTCTGCACACATTTAAAAGAGTTTATGCTTGTGTTTTTGGTATCATGTGAAATGATATCCATTGGTTGAAGAAATGCAACCAATACATGGTAAATGCTACATGAAGTTGTAGCATGAGATGTGAATTGGTTATGGAAGTACACAGAAACGAAGATGCCTTGAACATATGATTCATGGAGAAAACCTTCATTTGGATTCGTTGGAGTATAGCAGATCCATTAAAGATGGAATCAAGATCCATCACACAGCCAATGTAAAGCAGCAATGAGACCGACCTCAGCCCCTCACTTTTCTACAAGGAAACCGATCTTTTGGAGCCCATCAGATCCGATTTGTGGGTTAGAGTGAATTGGAAATATTCAATTGCATGTCGATGATGTTGGATGACATAAACGTCTACTCAGATCCTCCTCATGAGGATTTGACATTTTGGGCATCTCATGTGTCTCCAATCTTACTATTCGATAGAGGGTGTAGCTGACACTGGGGTTGAATACCACGTTGCATATTGCATATTCATTGGTATCAGGTAAAACACTATTAAAAGTTCGGCAAATCCACCGCGAAATTGGTTGTGTTTTCATGGATCTGGCCTCTAGTCATCATGATTATCAATTAAAGCCATTTTTCGAAGATTGCAAATGAAAATTTTGTTGAGTTTGGGGATCTATTCAAACCGTACCCTTATGGCAGATTTTTAGTGATGGTGTACTATTATTGTGTCTTCTGCACGACATAAACCATTAAGAACCGAGATTTTGGAAGAAATCCACTGTTCAATCATATTTCAAAGTTGTAGCACTTTTGTTTGCGAGAGAAACCCCAAACAACTTGAATTAAATATTTTTGAGGTCCGTGAAGAAATTTACAACTCGATTAGGTTTTGAAAGGTTGCGCATTGTCTTTCCTATCTGGAAACCTTACAAATCTTGAACTTATGCAGCTCGTTCTGAGATTTCCAAGGAAATTTTTTTCTCTCCGTATTTTCTGATAGGATTTGTGGAATTTCACGAGAATTTGTTACATGTGGTATCCATTTTTTCCACGGATGGATACTTTAACATTTATTCATGGACGAATTGGTGAAGTGAAGCATATCCGAGCAAGTGTGAAAGAAAAAATTGTGAAGTAGGATATTATGGGTGCAGAAACTCGTTCCTTCCATTATTGTGTTGTTTTTTTAGTGTGACATGATAAGGTGAATGCGGTATCAGATTTGCAAAATTTACATGTTATGTCTTAGCATGCGCAGAGGTGTGAAATCTTGCACATACAGGCACTTTAATCAACAGAATTGGATATCTGGCAAGAAAATATTTTTCCACCATGAGTTTCCTTGAACATAAGGGAGTCAAATCCCTTCATTTTGTTGACTGGTTAATTTCTCATCATTTTGGGGCCAATACTTGGTTAATGACACCAATCACTCCTTTTCATGTTCAAGAAAAAACTTTTCTTTCTGCGCACTGAATATCCTGAAATGTTTTTTCCGCTTCTGAATCACTCTTATTAATATCTAGATGATGTTTTGCAAGCGCATAGTAAGACTCCTTGATTTCTGTTGCACTAGCACTCTTATTTACTCCAATAATTCCACAGTAGTCCTTAGTAGCAAATAGTGGTGTTTGTGTATGAGGATTGAGATGAATCAATATTTGTCTGAACGATGCAATCAATGCATCTTCGTCAAATGACATCATGCTCCTTCAAAGTCCAACGCTGTGCAATGTAGGTACTATTGAATCTATGGGGAGATGAAAGTCCAAGTGTGGTATTTGGCGTGAGTACGGAGCTCATTTTGGAGGAAATGAGAAACAATACATACAAAGCTTTGAATGCTTATGGTAAAATAAATAAACGAGAAGACAAAACTTATTAAAAATCGTGCTTAAAAAAGAAAAGGTATATTCATTAAAACTTTAAAGTGAACGTAAAATTCACTTAAAAAATAATAATAATAAAGAAAAAGGTAGATTTATTCACATTTTAAAGCGAACTTAAACTTCATAAAATTATTTTAATGGTAGTTTTAAAAGAAATTAAAAAATATTAAGTTAGTGGAGGGAAAAGGTGGATTATTATGTTTTTTTATATATATTTGTAATGGAGAAAAGGGTGTATTGTTTTTTTTTTAAATGAGTGAATTTTTTTGGGATACATAAGTGATTTTTGTAATGTATCTTGGAGTGATAAGTTGAATTAATTCTATGGAGTGATACATGAATGATTTTTTTGTAAGTTTATAGTGATCATTTTTTCAAAGGAAAGCTCATTGTTGTAGGAGGTTGAGTCAATTTTTGAAGACATTTTTCTTCCGAGAAGTTCTGGAACTTTGATTCCATGAAGATGTTGTGAAGCTGAAAGATTATGTACTTCAAATTTTAATAAAGCATATATATATATATATATATTATGGTAATTGTGTCCTACACCCACCTTAAATTGAATAAGGGGATATTAGGTACACCGTGTGTGGTGAATGCGTGTGCATGATTTGTGTCCAGTTTTTTTACAGTCTCTTTGTAATATGCTACACAACCAATTAAAACAACTACATGCACATACAAAATCTTGAATTTATCAAGCTCAAGTTATCAAGCTCATGTAATAAAGTTATAAAAGCGCAAACAATCACATGCACTGGTGCAACACATCAACAAGTTGATAAAGAGGTCTTCTACAACCATATTCCACATCCCACAATCAAAATAATCAAGTTAAGGAAGCCACATTCCACATCAAGAATTCCAAGATGAGTGGACATCAACAACACTTTATGTATCACTTGCAGATAAGAATTTTTGTAACTAAGTTGAATTATTAGGGTGCATTCTTGGTTGAAACCGACACCCCACTTTGAATTGATAAGGTGGTCAAACTAAGACAGTTAAGTCAAGTAATTCATATTATTTGAACTTGTCATTTCTCTTTTGGGTGCATTTTGGACAGTGTTCGACACTCTTTGTTTTCAGTAAGCACAATCAAGTTAGTACAAAGTTCACAACATCAAGCGAGACAGCGTGAAGTTCATTGAAGCAACACTCCAAGAAAGCGAGCGAGTTCAACTCTAACACAAGTAAATGTAATATTAAAACAAAAATCAAATCAAGTTGAAATCTAAAGCAAGCGAGTGTGAGTTCCAGTGAGCGTGAAAAAAGAAAAACAAGTTTTACCAAGCAAGAGATCAAGCAAATTTCAAAGCAAGCGAGCATGTCATTCAAATCAAGCAAGTGAATTCACCAATTCAAATCAAGTGAGAAAGTTCAATATAACTGAGCCTGAATTCAAGAAAGAGAGTTCCAAAGGCGCAATACATCCAGTTGTTACAATTTCTTCACAATTTGATCCTATCAAGTGCTGAAAGACATGGTAAAAATCAACAAAGTAACTCTTGCTGACATTTCACGACATCTACAATAGACAAATGAAACGATTGAGTTCCTTCAATTGGAGTCACAACTACAAAGAAATGAGTTGCAAGAGAAGAGTGATGCTTCAAATTATTTGAACCATACATATAAAGATGATAAGCCATTCATCCACAAAGCTTCAAGTGTCGAAGTTGTTCAAGTTCAACTTTCTTCCAAACCAATCATCAAACCATGAGAAAAAATCCAAAGTAACAGAAACAGACAAGGCTTAGGATATGTCAAAGATGATGCCAACTTGCATATCCCAGATTATTCAAAGCCCATTAAGTTCATTAGTGCAGGATTTCTTGAACAAATCACCTCAACACGTTCTAAGAATGTTGCAGACAAACAGAAATGCATGCAACCCGAAGTTGCAGTCAAACTGAAATGTCTTCATTGTCAAAGAACCAGTGATATGGAAGATTAATGTTTTGATCTACATCCTTGTTGCCATTGTGGCAAGCCAAATCATTCATCAGAAATGCTACAACCAAAAACAATTAGCTAGATTAAAGATCAACTATGAATGGATTGATTAGTGGAAATGGTCGTCAAGAGTTAGAAAATTGTATAAATTTTACAATCGAATACAATCACACCTAGTGCAATAGATAGTGAAAAGAAGACGGTACTCTCATGTAGTTGTACAGGGGAGTATACCAGTGCAACACTCTTATGCCTGTAGGGGGGGAGTTCAAAAATAATTTCCAGTTGATTGTCTCTCCTTTCAGCTAAAAAACGGGGGAAATGTCAATAAAATTGACGGTGGTTGTGAGATTGAAAGTCTCAAAAACATCAAAAAAGTAGCCAGTGGGCATCTTCATCAGCCAATGGGCATCAAAAAATTCACCAGTGGGTGAAAAAGTAGCAGTGAGCAGTTTTCGACAGCATCAGCAAAAGCAACAGTGAGTTGTCTTTTTTACATCATTAGCCAGTGGGCAGTTTCATCATTAGCAAATTTGCGAGTGAGTGTCTTTCCAATTTTTTCAGTGGACAAATGATGTCGGTTGCAAGCGAAGGACAGATGGATCCTTTTGCAGCTTAGCACGTGATGGAGTTGTCAAGCGACATTCAAAGATGAATCAGACATGCAACTGACTCATGGTCTCTTCAGATTGCAGTTTTTTGGACATCCAGCTTTGACGGTTTTTCAGGAAATGTTTTGGACGATCAACATGAGAACTTGAAAGATGGTTTCTCGTTCTTATTTTGGATTTATATTTTAGGGGGGGGAATGTTAGCCTCTTTATCATAAACAATTATAAATCCAAAATAAATTAAATAAATTAAATATTTAAAATTAGGATTTTATACCTAATTTTTTAGATTATGTTAGTTCCTCATAATTTGGAGTTAGTTTAGGCCTACCTAACTTAGCTCCTAGATTAGTGTGTGGTTGAGCTATTTTCTCAACCAATTTGTCCAAGATAGACGCACTATCTTGAGACAAATTCTTCATCTATTTATTTGTATTATTACATTCTTTAAATAATGAAGAATATGTGAGGACAATATTTTCTGTGAGTTCTATGTCTCTTGTTTTTTATGTGTTTTATGAGTTGATTGATTTCTAACAAATTGAATATTCTAGGGGGTGGAGATTCACTATTAGAAGAACTTCTACTGCTAGGAGATTTGGATGAACTGCGAGAAGACCCAAACAATGTTGGTGAAGAAGATGGATTGGATGACGCATTTTTAGATGAAGGGAACTCATGTTCATACCAATTTTGTGAATTTTGTTGAATTTTTATATTTCCTTTTCTTTTATCACCTTTTGTTACTAACTTTTGAAGAATAATTTCAATTTCTTTAGCACTCTTACTCTCATTTTCATCAAAAATCACTTCCATGCTCACAATAAATTTCCCATTGGACAAAATTCGGTACCCTTTCTTCTCATCAGAATACCCAATCATTGTGCACTCTAAGCTTCATGATTCAAGCTTAGTTCGTTTTTCTTTCGTAACTAAGGAATAACATATTGACCCAAAAAATCTAAGGTGTTTAACTCGAGGTTTGAAACCAAACCATGCTTCATAAGGTGTGATTCCGTCTAAAGAAGAAGTTGGAGATATGTTCCTTATGTAGACAGATGTATGAATTTCTTCGGCCCAATATATAGGACTTAAATTTTTTAGAGTTAACATAGTTCTTGCCATTCCTAACAAGGTCTGATTAATTCTTTCTACTACTCCATTTTGATGTGGAGTGTAGACATTGGTAAGATGTCCCATTATGTCATTATCCATGCAATACATTTTGAATTCATTAGAAGTGAATTATCTTCCAATGTTTGTTCGAAGTGTGCCAATCTTCTCTTGACTTAAGATCATCAACAAAGATTAAGAAATATATGCATCCTCCTAGCAAAATTTGTAAGGGTCCACAAATATCACTGTGAACCAATTGCAAATGCATGTTTTCTCGCCATGAACTTGTCGGAAAATTCTCTCGATGTTGTTTTCCATAAATGCAAGCTTCACATTTTGAATTTTTATTTTTGAAAGTTGGAATTCCCTTAACCATTCCCTGTTTTTGTAACTAAGAGAGACTTTCAAAGTAGAGATGGCCATACCTTACATGCCACAATCTGATTGGTATGTTTGTACTTGTTGCTCCTGCAAAGTCAGAATTTCTTGGAATAAGTGTCCCTTTCATCCTTAACAATTTTCCATCTTCATAACCTATCATCACTATTTTCATGTTCTATTTGAGTGAGTTAATTTTAACTAAGTCATCCTCCATAATCACCAAATGTCCCGCTTGTCGAATCGTGAGTAAAGATTACAAATTTTTCTTAAATGTTGGTACATACCATACATTTGAAATCATTATTTCTCCAATGCCAGGTAAAAAAATTTAACTACACCTTTTCCATAAGGAGTATGTTTTGTTTTATTAGCAAGATATATCGAATTGAGATGGCATTTTTGGAATTTCCAAAAGAAGTCTCGTCGAAAAGTCATGTGTTGAGTTGCTTTTGTATCCAAAATCCATGCATCTTCATATTCACTTCTAAGAAAGGTTCAAACTTGTAAAGTTGTTGATTCTGTGTTTTTGAAGACATATTTTGAACCATCATGAACATCTTGATCATTTGCAAATTGTGCAGTGCTTTGATGAAACTTAGGAATTTTATCAATGGAAGTTCTACAATCCGCAACATAATGTCCAACTTTGTTACATCTTTTGTAAAAAATTTGACTGAAATCTCTGCCTCTGCCTTGATATTGTCCTCTTCCTCTGCTTTGTCCTCTATTCGAAGTTTTTCCACTACCTGGACTTTGTCCTCTTCCTTGATTATATCTTCTACGTTGATTGTTCCCTCTGCCTTGAAAATTTCTCCTCCCAAAATTGTAGCCTCTGTTGAAATTGTTTGCTCTTCTTTGACTGCGACCACAACCTTGTACACTGTGTGCTGCTTGAATTTGATTGAAATGTCCTCTTCCTCGGTTTCTAGAACTATCAGTTGAGGATTTACTTGTGCTAGCCTCTGTGAAGAAGACATCTTTCCCAATCTGTTTCTTCTTCCCAAAATTTTGTCATGTTGGGCTAACATATCACTCAACTCATCAAACATGATCTTCTCTAATTTTCCAATGACTTGCAAAGTTTCAAAAAAATGTGTGTAAGATGATGGCAATCTAGAAATTAAAATTGTAGTTAGGAAACTTTCATCAACAACTTGAAAACCTGCATTCATTATTTTCTGCTTGATGTTTTTAAGTCGTGAAATATATTCAAGAACATCAACACCTTCAGTTAATTTTTGTTGGAGAAATTTTAATTGAAGATCAACATTTTTTTATTAAGTTTGTGTATCAAAGATATCTTTGAATGTATGCAAAGCAGTCCATGCATCTGAGGCATTTTCAATATGAATATACATCTCATTATTAACTGAAGATTTTATAAGAGCTAGTGCCTTAGCATTTTTTACTTTCCATTTTGCAATTAAAGTTGCATATGTTGGTTTATTAGGCTTAATGTTGCCATCACATATTTCATGCCACAATTCATTATATATGAGAGTGATTTCAATTAGACATTAACAATGTTACCGATGAAATAGGTAACCGCAATGTTACCTACTTTTTTTTGGTAGCATAAAAAGCACCCGATTTTGAAAAGTGGTGATGCAGAATCACCATTTTTTTTTTTGTGCACATTTTTGACACTCTAATATTTTTATTTATGAAGTATGAATATTTGTTTTAAAATGTTAGTGAATTTCATGTTAATTTTGAAATGTATTGATGCAGCATAAACTCAGCGTCAACCTTTTTTTTTTAGAGTGGTGATTTTCATGATAATTTTGAAACATATTGATGCTGCATCAACATTTTTTTTTTAGAGCGGTGATTTTCATGCTAATTTTGAAACGTATTGATGCTACATCAACCTTTTTTTTTTAGAGCGGTGATTTTCATGCTAATTTTGAAACGTATTGATGCTGCATCAACTTTTTTTTTAAGAGTGGTGATTTTCATGTTGGTAATAAAACACAAAACTTAGATAAAAAAATATACATAAAAACAATAAAAAAAACCCAATAAAAATGTAAAAAAAACAAAAATAGCTCGTAAAAATAAAAAATTTAAACAAAAATAAATAAATAAAAACAAAAATATTTGAAAATTATATCAAATGAAATGACAAAATTTGAAAAAAAAAACACATAATTTAAAGAAAAAAACAAAAATTGACCAAAAAAATTTAAAAAAAAAACATAAAAAAAACATTTTTTTTAAACTTATTAAAAAAACCATATTAAAAAGTTTTAAAAAAAAAAAAAATTAAAATAATTAAAATTACAAAATTAAAATTTAGATTAAAAAAAAAATTTAAAAAAAAAAATTAAATTTAAAAATTTAAATTAAAAAAAAATAATAAGAAGAAAAAAAATACAAATTTAAAATTAACAAAAAAAAAACAAATTAAAAAAAAAAAAAATTTAAATTGAAAAAGAAAATAAAAATTAAAAATTAAAAATTAAAAAACTATCATTAAAAAAGAAAAAAAAAAGAGAAAAAACACATGCAAGTAATTAAAAAACAAATACACATAAATTTAGTGCTTTTTTTTAATGAAACAATTTATAGATTTTAAAAATGAAACACCAAATAAACTAAAAAAATAAAAATAAAAACAATTAAATTAAATTAAAATGTAAAAAATTTAATAAATAAATTTTAAATTTTAAATTTTAAAATATAAGTAATCTATAATAGTAAATATAAAAATAAAAGAAAATTTAAAAAAAAATTAAACAAATTGAATTAAAAAAAAAAATTAAATTTTTTGAAATTAAAAAAAAAAATTTAAAAAATCAAATTACGATAAAAATATTAAAAATTAAAAAAAAAAATTAAAAATTAAAAATTAAAATCAAATCAAATAAAAAATATACATATATATAAAAAATTAAAAACAACAAAAAAAAAATAATAAAAATTTAAAAATTAAAATGTTAAAACAAAATTAAATTGTATTTTAAATAAAAAATAAATAAAAAAATAAATTTTTTGAAAAATAAAAAAAATCAATTTAAAAAAATTTAAAAAATTTAAAAAAAACCAATTTAAAAAAAAAAAAAAATTTGAAAAAAAAAATTTGGGGCTACCATTGGTGGTGGGGCTGGCCATGGTGAGTATGAAGCGCCACCCGGCCCCCTCCGCGCCGGGGCGGGCGGCGAGGTCGCCTGTGGCGGCGATCGCCCTCCGCTCCCGGCGATTGCGAGGCTACTTTGGCAAGGCTGCGCAGCCTCTCGTCACTTACCTGGGCCGGGCCCACAGCGCCTCGGGAGCGCAGTGGCCGATCTCCGGAATCGGGCCTCGGCCCGGGCGGCGGCTGAGGCTGGCCCGTGGGCGGATGGGGAGGTTGGCAGAAGACTTGTGCGCCCCACCCGGGCCGGGCCCGCCGCCGGCTGCAAGGCGTGAGGGTCGGTGGCGCCGCCCCACCACCACCACCGCCGCCCCACCACCACCGCCGCCCCAAATTTTTTTTTTAAATTTTTTTTTAAATTTTTTTTTTTTAAATTGGTTTTTTTTTTAATTTTTTTAAATTTTTTTTTTTAAATTGATTTTTTTTTAAATTTTTTTAATTTTTTTAATTTTTTTTTTCAAAAAATTTATTTCTTTTTCTTATTTAATTTTTTTATATAAAATACAATTTGTTTTGTTTTTTTTTTAAATTTTGTTTTTATTTTTTGTAAATTTTATTATTTTTTTTGTTTTAATTTTTTTTTTAACTTATTTTGTTAGTAATTTTTATTAAATTTTGCTTCTTTTTTTTTATTTAATCGAATTTTTTTTTTTAAATTTCATAAATTTTCTTTCTTATTTTATAGAATTTAATAAATTTTGTATTTATTTATTTATTTATTGGAATTTAATATTGTTTTTTAAATGTTTTACTTTTTTATTAATTTTTTTTGTTAATAACATAAAATTTTTATATTTTTAAATTTCAATTAAAAATTTTGTATTTAAAATTAGATTTATTTTTTTTTAATTAAACTTAATTTTTTTTAAATTAATTTGTTTTTAAATTTTTTTATTTAATATTATTTAATATTTTTATATTTTTTTCAATTTTCAATTTTTAATTGATTTTTAAAGTTTTTATTTTTTTTCCTTTTATATTTAAAATTTATTTGTTTATTTGTTTATTTATTAAAATTTAACATTTTTGTTTTTACATTTAATTAGTTATTTTAATATATATATATATATATATATATTTTAAATTTAATAAAATCTGATCTATATACATATTTTAATTTAAGTTCATATATATATTTTATTTTTTGTAATTTAAATTTAATTTATTTTCTATAGTTTATTTGTGTTTCTAATATATACTGTTTTAAATTTAATATTTTCATTGTATTTTATTTTTATTTTTTATTTTTTTACTTTTAATTTAAATAATGTTTTTTTTTTAATATTTTTATTTTAAATTTTTAAATTTATTAAAATTTAATATATTTCCTTAAATTTAATTTTTTGTTTTAAATTATTTTATTTTTTTAAAATTTAATAAGCATTTTCTTTTTCTTTTTTAAATTTAATTTATATATTTTATTTTTTATAATTTCCTTCTTTTTTTAACCTTTTTTTTTTTTTAATTTAATATTTTTATTTTGCTTTTATTTTTATTTTTTAATTTCTATATTTTTTAAAATTTCAATCTTAGTTTTTTTTGTTTATTGTTTTATTTTTTTTTTCCTTAAATTTTAGGTTTTTTTTAGTGTTTGAATTAAAATTTTTATTTTGTTTTTTTTTTTTTTTTTTTATCTTCATATATTTTTAAATTTTAAGCTTTTAAATGTTTTTATTTTTAAAATTTATTTTTTTCTTAAATTTTAGGTTTTTTTTAATGTTTGAATTTTAAAAATTAAAAAATGTTATTTCTATTTTTAAAAATGCGAAAAGTATGACAAATTTTTTTTTTTTGTTATTCCAGCATCAACTGGTTTTGTTTTGAGGGTGTTTTTTCAATCTTTTTGCAACAAACAATTTTGTTTTTAGCATAATTTTAGAAAATGTTGAAATTTGACCTTAAAAAAAAAACAAGTGTGTTCTGGAAGACACACTTTTTTTTTGGGGGGTGTTTTTTCAATCCTTTTTTCAACAAACAATTTTGTTTTTAGCATAATTTTAGAAAATGTTGAAATTTGACCTTCGAAAAAAAACAAGTGCGTTCTGGAAGACACATTTTTTTTTTTTGGGGGTTTTTTTTCATGTTTTTTGAGCGTTTTTGGGCTAGAGTTCTGCTGAGTCGTGTTACCTATACTCTTATCTAGACATTGTTTACTTTACAAATCCATCCATTCATTCAATTATATTCCACTGGGAAACTGGTCCCATAAATTCATTCAGAGCCACCATTCCAAATGGATAAGAGATGGGTTTTAAGTCCCCAACCGAGTGGTTTCACCGATGTTGTTGCACCGATTTTCGGGGCCTCAACAAGCCCACAAGTTCAACGATAGCCTCTAATCATGCAACATTGCTCCTGCTGCTCCTATAATAGTTATGTTCTTTCTTTCTTCAACCTCATTTTGTTATGGGTTATGAGGTGCTATCAATTCCCGTCGAATTCCTTCTAAAGCACAAAAGTTATTGAATTCATTCGACACATGTTCTCCACTATTATCACTCCTGAGAGCCTTCAACTTCTTGTCTTAATATTTATTGACAATTTTTTTGAACTCAAAAAATTTTGAGAACGTTTGATCTTTCTTGTGCATGAAGAATATCCAACACTTGCGTAAAAATCATTTACAAAAATCACATAATACATGTGTTTGGATGTGGGCGTTGTTGAGAATGGTCCATAGGAATCTGAGTGAAATATTTCAAGGATCACTTTCGCTTTATTGTCCTTGTCATGAAATGTGGCTTTGGTGTACTTCCCCATTGTACACCCTTTGCATGTATCACGCTGCTCAAGTGTACCCTTGGGAAGTCCTGTAGAAATATGTTGCATGATCTTCAAAGTACCATGGTGTATATGGACCAATATTCTATGCCATAACTCACCGATGTCTTGGCTATGCACCTTATCTACTTTTGTGCTCAAGGAAGTACAGTCTTTTACATTCAATTTGTAGAGGTTCTTTACTTGAACCTCAATATTATTCACTTGTCCTGTGGCTATGTGATGAAGGAACGCCTTTGTTTGCTAAATATCACATTGTAGCCATGGTCTTCCAACATAGAAACTAAAACTAAGTTCTTTTTCAAACCAGGAACATACATGACATCTTTCAAAGTGATGGGAGAACCAGTCTCCCTCTGAAAGGTAACAGTATTGATGTCGGCCACACTATACCTCCCATCATCTCCCATCTCGATGCGCATCTAAAGATCCTTCTCCTCCAAGTCACTAAATA